>CM062808.1:671911761-672511761 GCA_031772625.1 Pinus tabuliformis
AAGAATTGTTCATTTGTGTAATGTAAAGGAGGTTTCCCCCTCGAAGAGGCTTATTTCTAAGGCGTTTATCATTCATTTCTATCTTTTTGTGAGCTAGTTTCATAACAATGGTGGCTAGGTTATCAAATAGGATGGAGGTCCAATTCATGATGTGGGAATTAAGACATGCATCAATAAGAGGAATCCATTCTATGGAAAACTTAGGATTATTGGGTAACCCATATAATCTACATAACATAGCTGCTGCATATTTGTAGGGATTTGCCAAAGAGGCTATAGCATACATACTCGATTTATCATTGTCATGCAGAAAGAGTCAATTTTGCGGACAAAACCGACCTCCCTAGAAGCTAAGGCTTTCTAGTGACAAACAAGACAATCAAGCACTATCTTTCCCTAAATATGCATTTAAAATACAAGCAACCAAGTGTTTAAAGCATACCTTTAGTCCAACACTGTTTGTAGCAGCCAAGCCTCTCCGATCCAGATGAGCTCCTCCTTCTCTTTGAAACCTACATTCACTAACAAGCAAATGATTACATAGCACCTGAATAATTCATATAATAAAACATATTCATCATAAAGACCAAGGAGTATATGAAACAAATTATATATAACAACTTGTTGAGAAAAATGAACTTAATTGTATTAATTGGAAACAAAAGAAACCATTACAACCAGTGCCTTGGTGTTGTGCAGGTCCCTCCCAGGGTCCAGCAATAGTTCTCCTTTACTTTGATCAGCTCGCCCACTTCCAAATGAAGCTAAGAAAGGATTGGAATCTCTCCTCTCAAGCTCTAAAAGGGAGTCCTAATTTCAGCAGCATCTACCCTTAGGAATGTTCAGCTTTCAACCTCCCCTCCCTCTGGCCCAATGCCTATATTTATAGTGCTTTGGAGGAAGTTAATCAGGTCCACCATCAATGGGATAAGCCCCTCTTTCAATGGGATAGCTCCCCTCTTGATGGGATAAGTTCCTCTTTCTTTGGGATGCATGAACCATCTGGAGGCGCTCAATCCACATCAAACCATCTTCTAGAATGCTCTAGATTCGACCACAAGTAACTTTTTTGAAGTAAAACTTGCGCCTTTTGACCTTTACAGGAGTACGCACCCACCCCTTTACAGACAGAGCGTACAAGTACGCAGGTATTGTGAACTTGAGGTATGTACACGCAGGTAAGGGTAAGAGAAACTGCGTAACCAGAGTTATATTGATTTTTAAGGACTTTCTCTCTTTCTTGGAGTTTGACTTGAGGAGCAGAGGTATAAGACTTGCCAAGGAGGACTGTATGACGGTTGATGGAGCTATGCTGACTGCAAATAGTCATGGTGACAAATTTTAGTGTAACAGATTGCCCCCTAAAGTGCGAAGCCTGTAGTAGATTAGGGTTTCATATCATCTAGGAAGGGTGAAGTACTTTATCATTTCAAGGATTATCTTGTGGAGAGCCCAGTTGGAACTTGCAAATATTCAACACAAAATACATATATAAGATCATATCATCGGTGAGGTAGGCATTCCCATACTCAGATTGACAACTTTAACTAACAAACTAACTACTGCTCTGATACAGGAATGATTTCGCAGTACATCATAATCATAGACTCATGTAGACACAGTATGGACGCAGCCATCTGTTTATGATTAGTCTACTATACAATGAATACAAAACTCCTCGCAGCCTGGATGGTGGAAACTAGATCCAGGGTCTTCATTTCTACTTCCCGAAATAGTACGATTCTATCCATGCGAATAAATGAGTTGATGTCGAACATGGTAGAAACCACTTGATTACCAGTCGATGACGTAAACTATTAACAAGTGTGAGAGAGACCACCAGTGATGTCAATGGTTCTCCAAGTACTCAGTACAATCCATGAGATGTGAATGAATGTGTTGATGTCGAACATGTCATGGAATCCTTCGATTGAAAGTTAATGATGTAAACTGTCGTCAAAGGCGAGAAACCTGCCATTGAGGCATGCAGATCTCAAGGTACTGATGATTTCTAGGTCATCTTTCTAGATAATGTGCTGATGTTGATAGAAAGCGACCCGTTGTAGGTAAGCCCACAACACGAAATCATAGATCAAGTTGAAGAAATGTAGCTGTAAGGACTGACTCAGGGATGGTCAATATGGATGACAGGTATTTTGCAGATGAATGGTTTATTTGCAGTGACCTCTTGAACACATAACAACACAACAGATGGCTTGGTGACGAGTGACCCAAAGTTAATACCCAAAAACCGGCTGAAGATTTTCAATGTGGTTTGATCAACTGTTAGGCAAAGGATTTCCCAACCCAGGTGAATTAAAAGTGTCGTGTTCAAGAGTGGTGATAAGGTTTTTTTGAGACAAAGGATAACAAATAGGTTCATTTTCCTCTCTTTTCCCCCACCATTTCTGGCAAGTACCTCTTTATTTTTTACAAGCTTGAGGAGGATAACATATGCTTGATTATAAGCTCATCCTTCGGATGAGTCCAACTTAGTTTAGATTCGAACCCTAAGAAGGAGTGGTCCGTTCCTGTTTGTAATCGAACAGGTCCTTTACTGTGAAATTTTAACGAGTCCAGTATAGGAGAAACTCAACGTTTTTCAATTTTAGAGAGTCTGAAAAACTTAAGAAGACTCCAGGGTTGACCTTTTTCGTAAATTTTTGTCTCCCAAGCCCGAAAAAGTATAAAATAATACTTGAGAGAACCGCTTGATCTTTACGACCAAGGAGTACTTTCATGATTAGTGTCTCTGATCTGAAAAGTAAAAAGCGATCAAGGACACGCCGTTTTATTTCCAATATCGAATTTGAAACGACAAAAATCCGGCAATCTTTTCATGTTTTTACGGTCAGAAAAGGGTTGTAAGAGGACCGTCTTTTAATTCCGTTTTAACGAGTGTAAAAGAAACGCTCGACAATCTTTTCATGTTTTAGAAGTCAGAAAAGGGCTTAAAGATGACTCTGATGTTTTTGTTTGTAAAAAATGACAATTTTCCCTAAAAATCCTTTATCCTGCACAAAAACCAACACATTACTCATACCTGTTTAAGATAGATAAAAATACTTTGAAAAATACCTTTTCATGGTGAAAAATAAACAAATTTACCATTTATTTACCCAAAAAACCTATAGAAAGGGCTTTTATCAATTCATTTTTACCATTTTACTGTTGAGGAGAGAAAAAGGGCTTTTGGCAAGAAACTTCCCGTGGACATTGCGGAGAATCCGACCGTCAAAATCGAACGCCGTCTCTTTCAGGTATTCTACAACATCCTCCTCTTCATTTTCATCCGTTTAGAATTTGTTTTTAGGCCCTAGATTTTATTTTTGGAGGCTTTGGGGTTTCAAGATCCGCCTTTTGGGGTACGCAGGTGCCACACTAGGGACCCGCGTACCCCGACATTTTCTCAGTTGGGAAAATGCCGGGCGTATGCATCTTGCCTTAAGGGAACCTATGTACGCACGCTCTGTTCCTAAAGGCGGGGTGCGTACTCTGCGCAAAGCGTTTTCAAACCCCAAATTCTCCAAATTGGACCAAACATTTTTGATTTGATGGATTCTAATGGATGTTTTCTGGTGTGTAGATTGTTCACCATGCTTGATTGGCGCGAGAGAGAGCACGAAGATGTTGATTTGGCCGCCATTAGTCATCAACCGTCCATTGATGCTTTGAAGGCATGCGGCCTTTACAAATACTGGGCCATACCTGGCATGAGGGCCCAAGTGCGCTTTCTAGAGTGGCTGGTAGAAAGATGGAACGTTCAGGACCAGTGTTTTTATATTGGAGGGCACCAGCTCGAGATAGAGCCCTCAGATATCTACTTCCTCACTGGTTTGCCCAAGAGAGGCGAACACTTGACTCTGTTCGGGACTAGGCCGGGTGGCCAGTCCATCGCTAGTCTCCGACTAGAGTGGTGTAACACTCAGTCTCAGGAGAAGGGGATAGAGATCAAAACTATATCCCGCCCTGAACTTATGGTGATTGCTTTTACAGTTACCAGACTTTGCGGGGCTGCCGCTTTACACATTGCCACTGGATCCCAGATGCCTATGGCGATTGATTGCTATCGAGGTACCATTTTCAACTGGTGTGATGCTGTGTTAGCCAATTTAAAGGGCCAACTGACTAGAGCCAAAAACGGACAGCTAAAGACTTTTGGGTATGGGCCTTTAGTTGTGAGTTTTGGCTTAGAGAGGGTTCCGATGCTGATCCCACAACAGCTCACTATTGAGGCTGGGCTTCCCCGAGAGCCCAAATTGATGCAATGGGTTGCAGTTATGGCCCGTCATCCTGATGAGGGCACGGAGGTTGTCCGATTTACTCTGGAGTACTTTGACTGGTTAGAGGACCAGGTCTTTTCTATACAGGATTTTCCTTATGCCGGAGTTGATTTTCGTGGAGATCCGGACATGGTTCTTCCACCGGGAGAACAATGGGATGACACAGGTAATTCATTTTCCACAAGTTTTTTTTTAAACTATCTATTTTTTTTTTGTTTTTTTTTGTTTTTTTTTTTTTTTTTTTTTTATATCGTCTCAAAACTGATAGTAATAATTTTCAAAATGCAGATGTAGGCCCACGTCATCCAGCCAATATCCGGCCTTTCGAGAGGAGACTACCAGTTGCAGTGGCACCGGCCCCACAGGACGAGGCCACAAAGACTTTAGCTGAGTTGTAACAGGACCTAGAGCATCTTACAGCAGATATACTGGAGACCACTATAGACGATATTCCTATCAGGCTTCAGCGCTATGTAGTCACAATCCCAGGACCTTTTAGAAGGTTCTTGTGTAGGGTAGCCCATGCAGTGGTGTCATGTAGAGATCATCACCAGTGATTGGATGGTCGTTTTGTAGACACATGTGACATTTTGTTTCTTTGTACTTATCATTTTTGCCGATCATAAGGTGTTTTTCAACCTATGATCGAAGACGATGTATTTTTTGACACACTCCTATCTATATATATCATTATTACCGGCTTATCTGTTGAACATGTGTGATGAAATGTTTTTAAATTTACATGTATGATTATTGCAAATGTCTATTTAACATTCGAGAAGCAATTGCATCTGCTAATGTATTTAAAGACCTTGGAATATGCTGATATTCAATGTAATCAAATTCACGTTCCAAGAGACGCACTCTCAAAAATAACCTTAATAACACCGGATTTCTAATGGCATACACTCTATTAAGCTGTAATACAACGAGTTCAGAATCTAACCTCACTATCAAACTCCGAATCCCAAATGAAATAGATTCATACAATAACTCAATCACTGCACTGTATTCAGCAATGTTGTTTGTTGTTTGACCGAGGCTCACCCCATGCATAGAAACTAACTCATCAGAGGGCGAATAGATAACCCAAGCTGCGGAAGAGATATTCCGTGTACTACGACAAGCACCATCAGCGAATCCAATGTATGTTTGGAGAGGCATCGACATCTGCAATATCAAGAGTAAAACCAAGATAAGCTAGAATAACGACGAAAAACACACTCTCTAAGCTAAGCACACTGTCTAAACTAACAAACACACTAGCTAGAAAGAAAAACCTAACCTAACTAAAAATTCTCCAGACCCATCATTTAAGCATAATACCTCTTAAGGTAAAGTCCATTTCTGGGTTTACCCAAAGAGTCCCCGTCAAAGTCTACCAGCTCATAGGCCCCTTTTGCTAGCTTTCGCTTGACAATATAGGGCCCATGCCACATAGGAATGAATTCTCCAGCACCTATTTTATCATTAGCTTGATCATATAATAACACTAGGTCTCCTTCCGAAAAATTTCGAGGGGTCACATTTCAATCATACTGAGCTTTCATACGTTTTGCGTGAGTCTCGATTGCCAATGCAGCATCACGTCGAGTCTCATCTAATTGAGCTAAGTATAATAAACGCTTCTCCTCTTTGGAAGTAGCTGGAAGTAACTCGATGGCCATTTGTAGTGACGGGATTTCGCATTCAATGGGTAGCACAGCTTCCAAACCATAAACTAGTTGGAAAGGAGTGAACCCTGTTGATGTTTTCACTGAGGTTCAGTACGCCCAAAGCACTGAAAATAACATGTTGTGCCAATTCGACCAATGAATACCAATGATTCGTCGGATCATGATAACCAAAACTTTGTTGATGGACTCAACCAGACCGTTTGCTTGTGGATAATAAGGAGTTGAACTATCGTGACGCAAACCAAGCTGGCCTGTAAGTTTTGTCATCATAACATTTCGAAAATGGTGTCCATGGTCAGTGATTATCGCTTGTGGGACACCAAACATAGCAATTATGTGATTGAACACGAAAATTGCAGCTGTCTTGCCGTCTGCCTCGAATGTAGGCATCGCCTCGGCCCACTTATTAAAATAATCTACCGCGAGAATGATATACGCATGCCCCCTGGCCGAGTGAGGGTTACATGTAATAAAATCGATACCCCATTTGGAAAAAAAACCAATGGCTATAGGGTGGAGAGGAGCAGGTGGAGCGCGCATCTTTCGATCAAACACCTGACAGTTGTGGCATTTTCGGACCGCAGTAATACAATCTTTAAACAAGGACAGCCAGAAGTAGCCAGCGCAATATCTTTTGGGCTGTGGCATACCCAGACATATGACCGCCACACGCTCCAGAGTGACAGTCATTCAGAACCCTTTCAGCTTCTTCGTGAGTTAAGCAACGTCGGAAAACCAAGTCTGCCCCACGGCGATAAAGAGTATCTCCAATTATTTTGTACTGTTGGGACTGGAATCGAATTTTCTGACGTTCCGACTTTGAAACTTCAGGCCGAAAGGATTGGGTCTGGAGATAGACGATGATATCCCCATACCACGGATCTAAAGTGCTGATTAGAAACAAAGATTCGTCCGCGATGGGCTCCTCTGCCACAGTTTCCGTGTCAGCACGCGGGAAGTCACACATTAACTCGGCAAAAACTAAAGATTTCTTAGACTTAGATTTCTCAAACTCCAAGTCGAACTCCTGCAGGATAACGATCCATTTAGAGTACTTTCCCCCTAGCAATTGTTTAGTCAAAATGTAGATCACAGGGTTGCAATCCGAAATGACTGTAGTTTTACAGAGTAAAATGTAGTGACGAAAACGTTGGACAGCTTGAATGGCTGCCAATGCCAATTTCTCCACATGTGAATATTTGAGCTCAGTTGGGTTTAACGTCCGACTAAGGTAATATATCACATGTTCTGTTCTGAATTCATCTTCCTGTACTAAGACCATCCCGATGGTGGAATGGGCGGCGGCGAGGTACAAAAAGTAATCCTGGTTGTAGTTGGGAGGATGCAGCAACGGCGCATGGGTCAACGCGTGCTTGAGTGCATCAAAAGATTTCTGAGCTATCTCATCCCAAGAGAATTGAGCATTCTGTTTCAACAACCGTGTAAAACCCTTTGTAACATCGACGTAGTTAGGAATGAATCGTCGTAAAAAGTTTGCTTTCCCCTGCAAACTTTGGAGTTGGCGAAGACTCGAAGGAGGAGGCAATTTGATGATAGCTTCTACCTTCGAGGGATCGACGCGAATGCCAGCTTTCGAAACTACAAATCCCAGCAATCATACCACTTCTATACAGAAGACACATTTGTGTGGGTTCAACTGAATTCGATAATGCCTACACCTCATGAAAATTGCTCGTAAATGAACAAGGTGATCAGCTCGATGTAACGAATGAGCAGGCAAATCATCGAGATACGATTGCACAATGTGTTTGATGTCATGAAATGCATAAGACATCGCCCTTTGAAAAGTTGCTCTGGCATTCTTTAGCCCAAAAGGTAATTTGCAATAAGCAAATGTCCCCCATGGACAAATGAAAGCCGTTTTTGGTTGATCAGCAGGTAGAATATTGATTTGATTGTAACTGGAAAAACCGTCCATAAAGGAAAATATTTCACTGCCGGCACAATCGTCAATTATTTGATCGATATAGGGTGTTGGGTAGTTGTCCTTTGGACAAGCTCGATTAATGTCTCTATAGTCGATGCATATTCTTATTGTTCCCTGTTTTTTGTTAACCGGAACAATATTCGATACCCAATCCGTTAACGGGATCGGATAAATGAACCCTGCTTTCAACAGCTTCTCAACTTCTACATTAATTGCAGCCGCTTTTCGTGGGTGAATCTGACGCAAACGTTGCCGGAAGGGTTTAGCGTCCAGGTAAGTCTTGATCTCATGGACAACAATCACGGGATCAATTCCTGGCATTTCCTCATAGGACCAGGCAAACACGTCGCGGAATTCTTGAAATAGGGCCTTGTATGTCTGAATTTCGTCATCTGTACATGAGGCACCTATATGAATGTTCTCAACAATTCCAGGCTTGACTGAAATGTCAATGGGAATAGTGTGAGAGATGTTTCCCAAATTCAGCTCTGAATCAGGATGTTTCATTGGATTCTGAGCTTCTTTGACATATTCAGTTGTAAAGATTGATGAGAAATCTTTTTCAAAACGATCATCCTCAGGTAAAAACGAAGATCTGTGATGGAGATCTTCCCATGGTAAATCGTCTACACACAAGACTTCACGAAGTTGCTCGTCAGATGACACAACTTCGGGAAACACTATTAACTCCGAGGTTGATGTGAAAAGTGATTCCTCACGGACCACATTCATTTGGTCGATTTTGGTTGAACGCGGGTCGGTAAAAGACTGCACAGCTTCATAGGCAATTTCATATGGACTCAAAGGCATAGCATCACCAAATGAGTCTATCTCAGATTCAGAAGGAACGATCCAAGGATCATCATAAACAATGGTCTCTGATGTAATCATATGAATGGATGCAAATGAAGACAATGCGTTGATTGGAGGAAAAGGAAAAGTTCCCAGTAAACCGGCATCTGTAACTAATCCTACTCCAACATCCTTATAAGGGATAGTCGTTTTACCGACATGTTGAATACTCACTGAAGAGGCTGGGTCGGATGAAAAGTAAGCCAGCTGGATTATTGTTACGATCTTGCCATTATGTGGAAACTTTATTACTCAGAAGACCGATGAAACGACCGCTGTCATAGCGTAAGACCAACTTCAACCCAAGAGAAGGTTGTAGTCTAGAGGGGCATCAACCACCTCCACATCTAGACTAATGGTTTTTCCTTCAACCCCTATAGGAAAATCCTGAAGAATGCCAAAAGGATGAAACCCACGGCCATCAAAGGCCTTAAGAATTGTCGGGGATTGATTTAGTGAAGGATAACCAAGCGATCTCCAACACTATATCGACATAATACACGTGGAAGCTACCTCATCAATTACAGTCTGATGAATAGGCCTGTTTTTGACTATCACTGGGATCTGGAAAGCCATTTGATGAGGTAAACGCGGTGTACTATTTTTTAGATCAAAGATTATTAGGTTCGGGTCCTAAACATCAACAGCTCCTATAGCCGACAAAAGTAATTTGCGTTGTGCTAGGCATGATTGTAGCACTTCCAAAGCCGACATTGCTGAGGGTGAAACAGCTAAGTCCTCAACAATGTTATAATTTTGGGCCGCTCTCGCATGTGGATTGAAAGCAGACTTTCGAAGTATACCCTTGGCGAGCGGTTTGATTACTAAGTCTGGGTTAGGTTTATCGATCTGTAGTGGATCGGAACCGGGAGCTGAGGTTGATGGATTAGAATGAGAAGATTCTGCTTCTTTGCCATCAACAGGACTTTTACTACCATAATCTTGCGATCGAGTCGCAATCCTTACATGAGACATCATCAATATGGGTTCTTCACTGGCACTCGAGGAAGAACCTATCATCTTACTCTCCTGCTTTGGAAATGGATCTTTCAAAACAGTAGGAGTTGGGGAACCTTTGACGATTTTCACAACCTCTGCCCGATGAGGGCAATCTCTTGTAAAATGATCCTCTTCACAAATAAGACAAGGATAACGAGGTTTGCGCTTTTCGTCATTGGTTTCCGATTTTTCATTTTTCTCCTTTGGAGTTTTGTCTGCTTTATTCTTCTTCTTGCCTTTCTTTTTCCCATCGGATTTTGATTTAGCCGTAGATGACTCTACAGCGTGAATATCAGCGGAAACTTCAGCAGAAGAATCTCCTGTCGGGGAGTCAGGCAAGGTTATAATAGGAGAAGTGTTCTTGGAAGACTTCCTCTTACTTTTAGTATTCACCGTACCAATCATACCATCAGCGACATGAGACCCCGAAGGAGCAGCAGCGATTTGATTTGACTTAGGAAGATCAGGGATCTTTTCGTGTAACGTACCTGACTGAGTATAAACTAAGTCAAGGTACTGCGCTTGAGCGATCACTTGCTCCTCAATAACTACTCCGGCCTTAGCTACGTCTTCAGTAATCTTTGGTAACAATGATTTAACAAACCATTCAGCTAAGATCTGGTCCGGGATAAAAACTTTCACTAACCGCCTTCGACGTCTCCATTCATGAATATGATCGGAAATATATGTGGACATCGATTGCTTTAATGAAGTTAGTAACTCCGTACCATTATCATATCTGACCGGCAACTGAAAATGAGTTAAAAACGAGGTAGCTAACTAGCTAAAATTATAAAAAGAGGCCCGTGGTAACTCAATGTACCACTTGGCCGCAAGACCAATGAGAGTACGTTGGAAAAGACGTAAGCGGATCGAATCATCTGAGATGGAATTAGAGGCACACCAGAGGTGGTAAGTCATCACATGATTCGACGGGTCCTGTCCAGACTTACCTTCGAACTTGGGAATGTCACTGGGCAACTTATTTGGCATTGGCGACCAAAACAGAAGATAATTAATTGGATCGTTCGTTAGGCGCGACAAGTCTGGTAAATCCAAAGTTGCGATAAACGGTAACTGTCGATTAGGATCCCTAAAACTCTGGGTCACAATACCAGCCCTAGGAGGAGGATATCCGGGATAACTAGGAATAGGAATCGCATTCAGGATATTGTATCCTCCCGGAAAACTAGGATTAACCGAACCGTACTGGGGTTGTTGTGATTGTTGATAAGTGTACCCAGGATACGGTTGATACTGGTAAACTGGCTACTGGACAGCAGGACCGTATTGGTACTGTCCCTGGTACGATCGATAAGTGAATTGTGGTTGACTTGTGACAACCGTACTTAAACCAGGTTGTCCTACAAGAATCTGAACCGTAGTTTGAATCGTGGATCCAGACGATGGTAAAGATGTCTGAGGAGTAGTTACAGAGACAGTAGAAACCGGAGCTGTCGATACTCCAGAAGTAGGTGGGGTAGATTGAACAGATGTTGCGGTAGTTGCAGCAGTCATTTGAGATGGAGTACTAGGTGCAATAGGCCCAGACTGAGAAACTACCGAAGGTACAGAAGTTTGAATATTAGACTGGACTGGTTGCTAGGGTGAACCAGAAACTAGGGGTTGTCCAGCTTGAGATGACAACTGTACACTTGGCTGCAATACCTGTTGAACTTGCGATGGATCCCACACTATGTTCATTCCGGGGTATTGACCCATAACAGGTTGAGGATATTGAAATCCATAACCAGATTGAGGGTAGGATTGATAATTGAAAGGTACATTTCCCATACCTTGAACATAAGATTGACCTTGGGGTGGTTGGTAACCTTGACTCGAGTACTGACCTTGGGGTAGATACCCTTGAGGTAGGTACTGATACTGGGGTTGACCTTGAGGTATAAATTGATACTGAGGTTGACCTTGGGGTACATATTGAGGCTGGGGTTGACCTTGAGGAATGTACTGTACCACGGGTACATACTGTCCTTGAGGTTGCCCCCCAAACACAATTTGTGTACCTTGAGGTTGCCCCCAGGCGTTAATTGAGGCTGCCCCCCAGGTGGTAACTGGCCACCTTGAGGTTGAGAACTAGGAATTGAACCTGACATCATATAAATGTCTCCTACGCTCAACGGTTTATTACCATTGTTTCCTGTTAATAACCCATGTTCAATGGTGTTTAGTCAATTTAGTGTTATCTAAATTGCTAGTATTTATTGTCCACCCGGGGCTCGTAAGCTGATGAAGTGAGGGTGTACTATATGTACTTAAGTAACCTCTTAGAGTTTTTCTTATCGTTGGGGGGTGTTGTTGTGGTTAATTATGTTCCTAAGATGGAGTGAGAATTTATAAACAAGTGAGTGATGGTGTGTGTGTAGAGTGAATTCTAAATGAGTGGAAGTGTGTGTGGAGTGATCTCTAACTAATTGCTTGAAAGGAAATGCTTGGAAAGAATAAATGAATTGAAATGACTTGAAATAAACTTGAAAGCAAATGACCACTACCAATGGCACTAGACACCGTTCAAGTTGCTGCTAATAAAAGAAAAGAGAATCACTTTTAAAACCCAAGAATAAAGATTATCTCTCTCTAACTCGATGCTTCAAAGCACATGTACTGTGTAAAGCACGGAAAGAAAGTAGCTTAAGTGGAATTTATAAAAGTGAGAAAAATATGCTTGAAAGACTAATGATAATAATTTGCTATTTCTAATTCTCTACTTCAGCCATATGTACTATGGAAAGCATGATTAGAAAGTAGTGAGGAAATAGTCTAGGAAGCACTTTAAAATCAAAACTTTTACTCTAAAGACTAGTGGTAATGATTTACTCTTTCTAACTCGATGCTTCAAAGCACATGTACTGTGTAAAGCACGGAAAGAAAGTAGCTTAAGAACAGTCCAAAAAGTACTCAAACAAGCTACAAGTTAGTGATATTTTGATCTTAAAAGATAATAATTTATGATGAAGATCATTCATGTATGTTAACAGCTCTTTGAGAAATAAGATTAAAAACTAACTATAAAGACAAAGGCAACACTTGAATTGTCAACTTCAAATACCATTAGCTGTAAAGCAAACACAACACATATAAAAATAAATCCCAGGCTAAAAGAAACCTGCAAAGAAATAACACTGATCAGCTGAAAAGAAAGGAAAACAAGTAAATGAAACTATACATGCTTAAGGAAATAAATAAGAAAATAATGAAATGTTGCACATGAAATACTTTACAAAGGCTGAGATGAGCAGGGGCCCTCTGTTCATTCAGCCATAAGAGAACTCAAAGATCTGGAAACTTCAAAACAGTGCTATATTGATTTCTCCATTTGCAAAAAGTTTACAAAACAGAGTGCTGGAATAGCACTAGAAAACAGAGTTCACAAAAGCTTCTAAATTCAACACAAGTGCAGCAAATTACAACTAATCCAAAAGTTCTTTGAGCGTACGCAGACGCATCAATTTATAGGAGTTTCTAAGATAGCCTATGCGTACAGCTAGTTAACAGAAAAACAATAAAACAGTATGCGTATTAAAGGTCCTTTGACACATCACGGCTGCGTGGACGAGTTTAGTGGTTCTGTCGACATGGATAATAAATCCTATGTTGGATTACGTCCCCTGCCATCTGTAGAACATGGACAAATCACCATTTAAGGTGACGTGACCAAACAGCTTTCAAACACCGTTTAAACCACCTTGAGTTGACCGTGGCTTAACCAGCTTTGACCATGGGTAAAAATGACGTGGATGGCTGGAACAAAGGGACAGGAACCTCGAGCACACTGATACCTGAGTGCCCATGTGGCTCGTCTAGCAAACCGACACGTGGATCATAGTGTTTAACAAAAAGGCTGCAGGATCTTCAGATAGCTGCGGGATCATCAGATAGCTGCGGGATTCCTGCAAGTAAGTCAAAAACTAAACAAATAGTCATCCATTAGCAAAACTTGCTTGATCATGCTTATTGACACTGAATGTAATGATCTGAGAGGTTTTATGGTGAAAATGAGGCAAAAGTGAAGGAAAGATAAGGAAAAGTTGAGGAAAATGGTAGACAAATAGGTGTAGAATAGAGGTTCTACATACCCCCACTCCGAGGGTATTGCATGTCCTCATGCAATGAAAACACAATTCAGTCCATCTGCTGGGATGCCTCAGCTAGGACATCCAACCTCCTTCTCTTCCTTTGTGTAGAAACATTAACCTTTGGCCTCTTGAACATGCATCTGAATTTCAAGTTAATTAAGGCTCTGTTCAGCCTTCTGCATCTCTTCTTGAGTCTGCTGTGTTTCTTCTGCCACATGCTCATGTGAAGATAGGTATTATCTTGGATTGCCTTGGCAATATCAGCTTGCTGCTTCATTTCTTTATTTCTCTGTTTAATGTGACGGTTCAGCACTTCAAGTTCATAGATTTCTTGTTTAAGTAAATCTATTTGCTGCTCATGAGGTATGACATTACTTGGGCCAGCAGTGTTTTGCTCCAATGTCTCATAATAGTTGTACACCTCTTGTTGAATTGGGTCAACAATTGGTGACCTCCTTGGACTATATTCATGCTCAGTTTCAGTTTCAAACTCCGGCTGAAATGGACTGTCTTCTCTTGAAGGAGTAGCTGCCTCACGTGATGGACTATCCTCAAGGTCTGCTTGTGTAGCACCCTTCTCAGGTGTGCTGAGATCAACGAAGAGTGTCCTCGTGGCTTTCCTTTTATTCTGCAATCTACTACTCCTTCTTACAGTGGCAGCACTCTGCGTTTCTTTTTGTGCCTTTTCCTTTGGTTTTTGAACTTTTACTTCCTCAGAGAGGGCAGTTTTCTCATGGAGTTTAGCTACCCTTTGTGCTAAAGGCTGGTTATCTCTTTCTTCACCACTAGAATGCTCTGGGGTCTGGTCAGTTTCTCGGATTATGGATTTCCCCTTATCTTGTTTTTGTTTCTTTTTGTCCTCTCTTTTCTTTTTGGCAGCTTCCTTGGCAAGTTCAGCAAGGGTTTCTGAGATGACCCCTTGAGCACTGTCTTCAGTGGGTTCAATCTCAGGTTCAGGATGATGGGCTTCTATTTCTTCTACAGTTTGTTCCTCTAAGATATCAGTCTCAGAGATACTTTCTTTCCTCTTCCTTCTGCTTTTTCTAGGTATAGAAGACTCTCCAGGTTCTGCAAAATGATTCCTTACAAGGAATTTTTCCCATGTGTCTTGTTTTTCTTTTAACTGTTCTTCTATCAATAATTTTACAAGACCATGGTGACAGAGGTAAGCTTCTACATTTCGTGGATTTCGTTGAGCCATGGAACACATCTTCCTAAGGCTTTGAAATAGGAAATAAGGAAGATTTATATCATGTTCTCCTTGAAACTGCAGCATAATTTTACCATGATAGACATACAACACTCCAAATCTCCCTTCACAGGTGAAAAACTTTTGTACTAATAACAATAGAATTTTCCATTCTTCTTTAACATGGGAAATTGGAATGCCTTTGGTGAAAACACTTGTGTCCATACCTGGGTTTTTAAAAATCCGCTTCCATTGTTGATCCTGGACTGCCCGGTTTTTGAACCAACGTTCACCGGTTTGTGGAAGAGAGGTAGCCCTTGCTATGCTTCCTTCGCTGACTGTAACTGTTAAATCACCCACAATTGCCTGACTGTCTTTATCCTTAAATGATCTTGCAAAGGCTTTGGTTACTTCCTTATGGTAGCCCTTAAACTTTCTGATACATTGTAACCAATTGGCTTTTTGTAGTGCCTCCTCAACCTGAGGATATGCCTCCAAGAATTTCGAACCTTCGGGTTCAGCCCTCAAAAGATTTCCCATCGACTCTTCAGCTCTTGTTTAAACACAAATTTGATGGTGACCTTACACAGTAACTCTGTAACTTCACACAGTAACTCCTCGGTTCCTGTTCAGACTTTGTGGAACAGAGGGTATACGGTGCATTAACAGCCTCAGACACCGGGAATTCACGGCTTGAATTTAGAGTTAAGCGGTGGAATTAGCGTGGACATAGTGAAAACGGTGACTAACAGTCGTAATACGACTATATCACAGGTTTACGGGCTATACGGCAGAGGGAAAACAGAGGATGGTTTATGGAGGTAATCATAGTGAGTGAAAACGAAATAAGGGAGATGATGGCGAGGAATAGGGTGTTATGAGCATAGAGGGTTTTGAAATGATGAACGGAACGGCTACATTCTTTAATCTCGGCTGTGGAGTGACACATGGCTGTGAAACGAGAACTGAGAGACGTAATGCGGTAGGTTACGTCATTAGGGTACAAGACCTTAATGATCGAAACAGCCATATGTAATTTCAAAAATCGTGGTTATTATGAGCTGGTAGACGTGGAGGATTCAGAGATTTGTGGTCGCATGGGAAAAAGGAAATGGGTAATCATTACGTTTAGTGGCCAACAAGACATAACCCAGAAAATTCCGCATAATGAAATAACCATAGGTTTAGAGTTTTGAACATACCTTGGATCACTTTTGATTTGATTTGGCTTCTGATGATTTGCTACTAACCTTTTGTTAACTTTATTGCTAGCACATGACCTTTTCTCCTTGTCTTTGATTATTTTGAACTGTAAATATTTTCTTCAGACAAACTGTGTTTCTTGTGCAGGTACAGAAGGCTGCAGGAAAGCTAATCGGTTGCAAGATTGTCAAATGGCTGCAGAAACTGTAATGAAGTCTTATAGCTGCATAAAATACTTTAGTTGCCAAAAAAAACTTTATTAATGAAGTGAAATGGAATGAAGGAATGAATGAGTGAGTGGAAAGCAGTGAGGTGAAGTGAAGATGGTAAGATGGAAGAAAATGGTGAGATGAAATAAATGAAATGGAAATGAAAGAGAGAGAGATTTTTTTTTTTGGAAAACATTAGGTGTCAGGTGACCCTGATTTTCACCTTATGTTTTCTGCATGAGACTGCCAATCAGAGATTGGTTTTCAGGCTCATGCATTTATTCATTTTTTTCCTTTTTTTTTTTTTTTCTTCTTCTTTTTTTTTTTTTTTTTTTTTTTTTTTTTTATTGAAATTGAAAGAAACAGAGATTAGGCTGATGGAGGAGAAGAATTCTTCTCCACCAGCCTCATTTCAGAATCGCCTTGGAATAACTTAACAAACTCCTCTTTTGAGAGTGGCTTGTGGTAGACTTTTAACCGGTGGCCATTCACAATAAAGGGAGTTTGAAGTTCATCAATAGTCTTCACTCTAACTGCTCCATTATTAAAGACTTCATTAATCTCATATGGCCCAAGCCAATGAGTTTGAAATTTTCCCTTGAAGTCCTTAAATTTTGAATCAAACAAGAGTGTCCAATCACCCTTTTGAAACTTCTTCTCTTTGATATGTCGATCATGCCATTTGCTTCTTTGGTGCTGAACTAGATCGGTTCTTAGAATTGCATCTTGTCTCATTTCATCTAGTTCATTTAATTGGTCCATTCAGTGCTTCTGGGCTTCTGATAAGCTCATCCCCAATTGAACTGCTGTCTTGAAGGTCTTGATTTGGAACTCAATGGGGAACAGGACTTCCTTCCCATAAACAAGTTCATAGGGAGAATGTCCTGTAGTGTTCCTCCATGTAGTTCTATAGGCCCATAAGGCTTCAGGAAGCCTTTCTGCCCAATCTCTTCTATGAAGATGAACAGTCTTTGTGATGATGCTTTCAAGAACTTTATTTGTAGATTCTACTTGACCATTCGCTTGCGGATGGTATGGAGTAGATGTTCTATGCTTAATCTTATATTCCTCCATCAGCTTTTCCACCATCCTTGATGTAAACTGGCTTCCCTGATCTGTTACAATTTCTCTTGGGACACCAAAACGAGTGAAAATATCCTTGAAAAGAAATTGAACAACTGAATTTTCAGTAGCAGAAGTTAATGCTATAGCTTCTACCCACTTGGTAACATAATCAGTACAAACCAGTATATATCTATTTTGCTTGGATGGCAGATTAATTGGTCCAACAAAATCTAGAGCCCATTTCTCGAAAGGTTCGATGCATACCTATGGCTGTAGTGGCATTTCATTTGAAAGAGTTGGTCTCCCAGTTCTTTGACAACTGTCACACCTTTTAACATATTGCTTTGCATCCTTAAAGAGAGAAGGCCAATAATATCCTGATGAAAGGATTTTATAGGCAGTCCTCTTATCAGAAAAATGTCCGCCACAAGGTTCGTCATGACATGCCTTAAGGATGTCAGGCATCTCATCCTCTCGTACACATCTTCTGATCATCAAATCTGGCCCTGTTCTGAACAATTCATTAGAAATCCAAGAATAAAGTGAACTATCCTGAATGATTTTCCTTTTCTCATTAGGAAATAAATGTAAAGGTAATTTTCCAGTAACTAAATAATTAGCAATATCAGCATACCAAGGGGTTTTGGTAGTTACTGCAAACAAATACTCATCTGGAAATTTATCCTCTACCGGAGAGTCCTCATTAGTGTTTTGGATTCTAGACAAGAAGTCAGCTACTGTGTTCTGTTTACCTGGTCGATCTAACACAGTTATGTTGAATTCTTGTAAAAGCAAAAGCCATCTTGTAACTCTACCATTAGTGACTGGTTTGTTCATGAGGTATCTAATGGCAGAGTGATCAGTGTGGACAAAGGTTTCATAGCCGGTTATATAGTGTCTAAACTTGTTTATAGCATGAACAACGGCTAGAAACTCCTTTTCAGTAACAGTATAATTTAACTCAGTAGGAGTCAAATTCTTACTCGTGTAATAAATGGCATAAGGGATCAAATCCTTTTGTCCCAAAACAGCTCCTAAAGCTGTATCTGAAGCATCAGTAGAAATGTGGAAAGGGAGTTTCCAATTTGGACCCCTTAAAATGGGTGCTTCAGATATTCTAGTCTTTAAAGCTTCAAAGGCAGATTGACATTCAGGATCCCACTTAAATTCACAATCTTTAGTGAGTAATTTGAAAAGAGGGGATGCTATCTTAGTGAAGTTTTCAATAAATCTTCTATAATAACCAGTAAACCCAAGAAAACTTCTAACATCTCTTTGGCAA
Source organism: Pinus tabuliformis (assembly GCA_031772625.1). Taxonomy (NCBI): domain Eukaryota; kingdom Viridiplantae; phylum Streptophyta; class Pinopsida; order Pinales; family Pinaceae; genus Pinus; species Pinus tabuliformis. The sequence goes on from CM062808.1 coordinate 671,930,562, forward strand.
TTTGGAACAGGTAACTTAGAGATGACTTCTACTTTAGATCTATCAACTTTGATTCCATCTCCTGAAATATGATGTCCTAAAACAATCCCTTTAGTAAACATCATAAAACACTTTTCATGACTTAAAGAAAGATTTGTTTCCTTACATCTTACCAGTACTTTTTCCAAATTTGCCAAAGCTTCTTCAAATGTATTACCATAGACTGTGAAATCGTCCATGTATACCTCTACACAATCATGAATCAGATCTGAGAAGATTCCTAGTACAGCCCTTTGAAATGTAGCAGGTGCATTGCACAAACCAAAAGGGAGTACTCGATAGGCAAAAGTCCCCCAAGGACAAGTAAAGGTGGTTTTGTCTTGATCTTCAGGTGCTACCTGAATCTGATTGTAACCACTAAAACCATCCAAGAATGAGAAATACTTTTTACCTGCTAAAGTGTCTAATACCTGATCAATAAAAGGTAGAGGAAAATGATCCTTTAAGGTTGCCTTGTTCAATTCTCGATAGTCAATGCAAACTCTCCATTTACCATTCTTTTTGGGCACTATAACCAAGGGAGAAACCCATTGGCTATCTGAAATGGGGTAAATGAAGTTTACCTTGAGCAATTTCTGAAGTTCTTCTTTCACAATTTCCCTAAGATTTGGATTCATCCGTCTTTGTGGCTGCCTAATAGGTCTGCTGTTTTCTTCAATGTAAATATGATGAATACAAGTCTTAGGGTCGATTCCTTTCATGTCAGTATATTCCCATGCAAAGGCAGTGGAATGTTTTTGCAACAGTTTAGTTAATTCTTCTTGTTGTAGTCTTTCCAAGTTCTTGTTGATATTTAATGTTTTTCCTGGAAAGACTTCAACTGTAGAACTACCAAACTCTTCCATTGAGAAGAGAGACATCTGTCTAGAGGAAAGATATTCAATATCTGCATCTAACTGGAATTGTGAAGAGTCATATTCTAAAGGTGCCTCAAAATTTTCTAATGTATTTAGAATTTGACTGTCCTCACTGATTTCAGAGATGGTTAGAACAGGTTGAAGAGTATCCTCATCATCAATCCACTCATCTTCTCCTATTTCTGTTATTGCCTTTGCGGGAGGATACAAGTTGAATTTCTTGGTAGAATTACCATCTGATATATACATGTCTCCCAACCTACAACTTATGAAAGCATCAGCTGTGGCCAGCCAAGGTCTTCCTAGAATAAGAGGATGTCCTCCTAGATTGTTCTTGGGAGTTAAAATCATAAAATCAACTGGATATTCCCAAGAGTCTAGTGAGACTGGAATGTCTTCCAATACACCATCAGGTTTAATGATTGATCTGTCTGCAAGTTGCAGCAAAGTAGGTGTAAAGAGAAGGTTAGGAAGTTTTAACTGATCCATGGTCTGTCTACTCATAATGTTGATAGCGGCTCCTAAGTCAATCAAGGTATTTGGGATTTCAACCCCATTAATGTGAGTTTTAACAATAGGGCTACCGGGATCTACATATTTTTGCATGGTAATTTTACCCATCATAATGTCTGCAATTTTTCCAACTAGATGTATCCTTTTTGTGTCTCTGGTTCTTTTTATTGTTTTTTTCAAACTCATCTCCTTTATTGTCTTTGCTAGAATGGGAATCTCCTTAATGGCTGTTAACAAGGGAATCTTGATACAGACATTTTTCAATTCATCTAGAAAGCTATAGTCAGGCAACCAAATCTGCTTCTCCACTCCTTTATCAATTTGCAATCTTTCAGGAAAAGGAGGAATAGCTGAAGATGTGGGTTGCTCTACTAAGGGAGTTGATTCTTTTTCTTTTTCTTTAATCCTTGGGTTTTGAAGGGATACTTCAGAACCGTTATTGGCTTTGAGAGATTCTTCCTCAGAAATGCTTGGTTGTTGAGCACTTGTAGAAGGTTGGTCTAGGATTCTACCTGATCTGAGTTGGACCTCATTGAGAGGGACAACCATATAGGTAGGGAATGGTTGACCTTCCATAAGTGGTTGACCTTCCATCACATAAGCATTTTGAGGATTTCTATTATTGGGGTTTGGTTGAGGTTGAGAGGGAAGTTGATTTGGCCTCTGCTGAGATTGTAACAAGAGTTGAGAATTTTGATTTTGTGGAGGAGTTTGTTGTTGTTGAGGGAATGGTAATGACAATTGTTGACCTTGATTTGGAAGTTGGGGAGCTTGCTGATTCTGAAAGGATTGAGGATATTGATAGAATTGGGCAAATCTCCCATAAGGATTTTGCATTTGCATGCTTTGCAACCATGCTTGGAAAGGATTTTGTGGTTGTGACCAAGGTTGTTGCCAAGGATTCCAATTTGGTGGGGGCTAGAAATTCATAGAGTTGTTAAACCCTTGATTTTGCTGCCCCTGCCAAGGTCTTCTTGCAACAAAACAAAGAGATTCAAGCGTACTTGGATCTTCTTGAAAGACTGCTTTGAGGCCAGGGATTGAAGGACATTCCTTGGTCTCATGAGTTTCTGAGCAAATTACACAGGTTTCCAGAACTTGTGCTTCCAAGGGACATTCCCTTAAAGCATGCTTCTTTCTACACTTCGGGCAAAAGATGGTCATAGCCTCGGCTTCTGCTTTTTGTTTATTCTGAATCTTAAGGGTATCAATTTGTTCACTAAGACTCCCTAAGATGTCAGTTTTAAATTCATCTAGCATATTACCGATTTCAGCCCTACTCACTGATCCTGTTGCAGATTTATTTGCCCTAAGGAGAGAAGGATCTCTAGGCCCTTTTTGAGTTTTTGATTTGCCTCTTGAGAGATGGGTACATAGTTCTGCTATATCACTGAGAGGAAGTTGAGAAATATCCCCTTTCCCCATCATGTTTAAGATATCTATCCATTCATCCCTAATGGCTTTTAATAAGAGGGCTTTTAAGGTCTCTTCATCCAAGGTGCTCATTTTTGCTCTTTTTAAATTATATTGAAATCTCTCAAGTAAATCTTCTAAGCTCTCATCTTCTTTTTGCATCATTTTAAAAACCTCATCCTTATGATTAGTAGGCATACAATAGTCCAAATACCTATCCAAAAAGGTTTGTTTCATTTCATCCCAGGTCCTAATGGACTGAGTAAGTAACCCCATGAACCATTTCAAAGCTTGATCTTTTAATGTTGATGGGAACAATTTGAGTTTCTGAGTATCATCCAGATAGTCATAAGTTCGACACACAACTTCAAATTCAAACAAGAATGTTTCAGGGTCCTCAGTTCTTAATCCATGAAAATTTGGGAGGACGGATGGTGATATGTTTTTCATGGTGGCTCGGGAGTCCTCATCAACAATGGGAAACCCAAATGTGTTATCCCCATCTCTATTTCCTCCAATGGGACCTCTACCTCCTCCATTGTTATTGTTATTTCCTCCTCCTCCTCTACCTCTACCTCTATCGCCTCCTTCTTCCTCTGCCATGATGATTCTCCTAGGGATTTCAAAATCTTCTGGTTCTTCTACAAAGGGTGAATGAGGAGAGATTTCTCCTTCCTCTTCAGGTGAGTCTATTTCCTCAATTACAATTGGTTGTCTGGTAGGAGAAAGAGAAGAGTCTCTTCCTAGTTCAAACTCAATAGAAGGTATAGGAGAGTCAACTCTTGGCTCTTGAATTTCAGGACTAGGAGTTTCGGTTGGAGATAAGGAAGGTGTCTCTTGTCTATCTCTTGAAGCAGATGGACTTGTAAAAATTGAACTTCGAGCTCTAGCTAAAAACCTTCCCCTAGAATCTCTAGCTCTATGCATGTCATTTTTATTTTATCTTCAAGTCAAGTTAAATAGTTCTTTTTCTGATCTTCCAGTTCACTCTAGGTGCAAGAAGAGAGCATACTCAAGAAACTATTAGATCAATAACTTTCTCCTTTCTGATCCTCCAGATCACTTCAAAGTGCAAGAGGAGAGCATACTTAGATAGGTTATTAACTTCTTTTCTTGAAGTTTTTTTTTTTTATTTTTATTTTTTTTTCTTCTAAGAATATGGCTACTTAATTTCACTTCCCCGGCAACGGCGCCAAAATGTTTAGTCAATTTAGTGTTATCTAAATTGCTAGTATTTATTGTCAACCCGGGGCTCGTAAGCTGATGAAGTGAGGGTGTACTATATGTACTTAAGTAACCTCTTAGAGTTTTTCTTATCGTTGGGGGGTGTTGTTGTGGTTAATTATGTTCCTAAGATGGAGTGAGAATTTATAAACAAGTGAGTGATGGTGTGTGTGTAGAGTGAATTCTAAATGAGTGGAAGTGTGTGTGGAGTGATCTCTAACTAATTGCTTGAAAGGAAATGCTTGGAAAGAATAAATGAATTGAAATGACTTGAAATAAACTTGAAAGCAAATGACCACTACCAATGGCACTAGACACCGTTCAAGTTGCTGCTAATAAAAGAAAAGAGAATCACTTTTAAAACCCAAGAATAAAGATTATCTCTCTCTAACTCGATGCTTCAAAGCACATGTACTGTGTAAAGCACGGAAAGAAAGTAGCTTAAGTGGAATTTATAAAAGTGAGAAAAATATGCTTGAAAGACTAATGATAATAATTTGCTATTTCTAATTCTCTACTTCAGTCATATGTACTATGGAAAGCATGATTAGAAAGTAGTGAGGAAATAGTCTAGGAAGCACTTTAAAATCAAAACTTTTACTCTAAAGACTAGTGGTAATGATTTACTCTTTCTAACTCGATGCTTCAAAGCACATGTACTGTGTAAAGCACGGAAAGAAAGTAGCTTAAGAATAGTCCAAAAAGTACTCAAACAAGCTGCAAGTTAGTGATATTTTGATCTTAAAAGATAATAATTTATGATGAAGATCATTCATGTATGTTAACAGCTCTTTGAGAAATAAGATTAAAAACTAACTATAAAGACAAAGGCAGCACTTGAATTGTCAACTTCAAATACCATTAGCTGTAAAGCAAACACAACACATATAAAAATAAATCCCGGGCTAAAAGAAACTTGCAAAGAAATAACACTGATCAGCTGAAAAGAAAGGAAAACAAGTAAATGAAACTATACATGCTTAAGGAAATAAATAAGAAAATAATGAAATGCTGCACATGAAATACTTTACAAAGGCTGAGATGAGCAGGGGCCCTCTGTTCATTCAGCCATAAGAGAACTCAAAGATCTGGAAACTTCAAAACAGTGCTATATTGATTTCTCCATTTGCAAAAAGTTTACAAAACAGAGTGCTGGAATAGCACTAGAAAACAGAGTTCACAAAAACTTCTAAATTCAACACAAGTGCAGCAAATTACAACTAATCCAAAAGTTCTTTGAGCGTACGCAGACGCGTCAATTTATAGGAGTTTCTAAGATAGCCTATGCGTACAGCTAGTTAACAGAAAAACAATAAAACAGTATGCGTATTAAAGGTCCTTTGACACATCACGGCTGCGTGGACGAGTTTAGTGGTTCTGTCGACATGGATAATAAATCCTATGTTGGATTACGTCCCCTGCCATCTGTAGAACATGGACAAATCACCATTTAAGGTGACGTGACCAAACAGCTTTCAAACACCGTTTAAACCACCTTGAGTTGACCGTGGCTTAACCAGCTTTGACCATGGGTAAAAATGACGTGGATGGCTGGAACAAAGGGACAGGAACCTCGAGCACACTGATACCTGAGTGCCCATGTGGCTCGTCTAGCAAACCGACACGTGGATCATAGTGTTTAACAAAAAGGCTGCAGGATCTTCAGATAGCTGCGGGATCATCAGATAGCTGCGGGATTCCTGCAAGTAAGTCAAAAACTAAACAAATAGTCATCCATTAGCAAAACTTGCTTGATCATGCTTATTGACACTGAATGTAATGATCTGAGAGGTTTTATGGTGAAAATGAGGCAAAAGTGAAGGAAATATAAGGAAAAGTTGAGGAAAATGGTAGACAAATAGGTGTAGAATAGAGGTTCTACAAATGGGTTGAGGAGATGCTCCCGCAAAAGTACCAGAAAGTGACTGATACCCAGAGGGAACAGAAGGACCACCGTACAAAAAAGATTCAGGCGATTGAGTAAACATGGACAACTGACCAGACATATTTACAGGAGTATAAATACCTCTAGGTGGATAAGGAGCACGAGGTGGTGAAAAACTTAACCTTGAGTTGTCTAAATAATTAGTTAAAGAAAGATACCAAGTAGTACTTCTAGGTGGACTGTAAAAAATGGATTCACGCTCCCTTAGATCAATAGTAGGTTGATTTTCAGGGATAGGGATGCCTATTTCTTCTTCCAGAGAAAGTTCTTCAATAGCTATCAAACCAGAAGGAAGATTTTCGGTGATGACTCTTTCTACCCTAGGTGAATCAGGAGCACTAGAAGTTGGAGAGACTAACCCTGATGTTGGAGTAACAGGTTCAGATATCTCAGGTTCTTCGCCTATATCACTAGTAGATGAAAAACTACCAGCAAGTTCAGAAACTGCAATAGCTTCAGGATTATAACCTGTTTCTAGAGTTTGGTAATCAGGATGAACTACCAACGAAGACTCTCCTTCTTCAGGTGAACCTACTTTACTGCCACTAGGAGTTACGAGGACTTTCAAACCTTCGTAATGACCCGGGATCTCTTCAGGAGGTTGGCCCCGAAGTCTACGGGACTTCCTCAACAAATCGGCCACGGTTACAACCTCAAGAGACTGGCCCCGAAGTCTACGGGACTGTCTCGGTAATTTAGCCACAGTTAAAACTTTTAACTACTGCACATGCAAACAAAGTGAAATCTCAAAGCAAACCGCCTAAAGTCTCCAAAGAACCAAACAAATTCGAATCACACGCCTAAAGAATCTAGGGCATCAAACCATACACAAACAGTAACCTTCCGGACCGAAAACACTAGTTGGTGATGAAACCCAACAGCGCAGAATTCAGTACAGAAGTGGCGGGTGGAACAGTTACCCCGGCAACCTGCTTAATGAATAGACTAGCACAAGTTCCTCCACTTTAACTGTCTCGAGTGAAGTGAACCCCCCAGAAAATCCAAGTGAGTGTAGCCGACGTCTGCCCCAGGTACAGTGGGATCTTCCCTCCACCGTCACCTTGGGTAGAACCCTAAAGATAATGGTCACTAAGGTCACCAACAGCAACAAATATACCTGGGGGAACAGTCTACGATCCGATAGCACGCAAGGGCAGAGTAACAAGCTCAATCCCCTTGCCGGCTCCTTAACAATAATCCAAGGTTTACCGACAAGTGACCCCAGGCTCCTCAACAATGGTCAATCCGAGGTTTACTGTTTGTAGTACGTGCGTATCTGGCGTCGTTCCCAATGAAGGAGGATTGATCCCCTCACTGGTTCGGACACGATCTCGTGCTTCTCCTTTAAGAGGAGCTTTCCCAGAGCATAAATGTAACTATTGGATTTATCCTACCACAAGATGAGCTACTTGTTTGGTTTTGCTGTCTTGGAGAGTTAATTACTCTCCTACTCCAAGACACTAGCCTGATCTATATTGGTGTTTCAGAGCCGTAGTAAATAAAAAGTTACTAAGTTAATTTTACTTTAAGCGTTAATTTTTATGGCTTTTCTTTAGGACAAAAGGTAGAGGAGATGAAACCGATTGTGTGTAGACTCGACTCAAATCCACTAAAAAGATGCACCTAGGATGATTTAAGCTATCTTTCCTTTTCAATGAATTCCCTAGCTAAGAGAGTTGGAGAATGCAAAATTGATATAAAGACAACTTTCTTGGCAATGAGAATCAAAGAAACAATCTCTGTATCTTTTCCAAAGCATACAACACATGACCACTAATTATTTTCACGAAAACTTCCTTTCTCTTTTCAAAGACTTCAAATGCTACTAAAACAAACTTTCCTTCAAAAGAGATTTTTGTATTTTTCCTATTTTAACAAAGCATGTAAAACTACTTAACAAAAATCAATTTTAAGATCTATGAAAATCTAAAAGAAATTTACCTAAAAGCAAATCTAATGAGAAATTTACCTAAAAGCAAATCTAATGAGGTAAAAGCCTACAAAATATAATTCCAGGATGTTTTACTCAGTTACAATTCAACCAAGGAATAATTCATGCAGAATCATAAACCAGTCAAAAACAAAAATGAAAAGCTTTTGTTCTTTTTCTTAAGAATGAAATTCACAGCTTTAACAAGCAAGCCTTCTCGAAATTCCGCAAAGAGACAACACAAAGGTAGGTTTCTCACAAAGGTGGATTTTATGAAAGGTCTGACTCCTAAGAAGACTAAAAAGACCAGGGATATCCAAGGTTTTTACAACTTCTAAAGGCAAAGTCACTACAAGACCAATACAAAAATCAAACCTAGGGCTAGAACTTCTATGAACTTCACTAAAACCCTTGATGCTAATGAAACAAGCTTAGATGAAAACTTCTGACAGGTAACCAGTGGATCTGGGCAGCAAAAAACAAATTATAAACAAAATCTAATGGGTAAAAAGGAAAAAATGGAAAATTTCTAAACTTTTGACAGGGTACGCAGGCAACCTGTTTGCACAGGTGCAGCCACGCTCTGTGTACAAAGCAGAAGTGCGTACAGGTACGCACTGTGCTTAACGCAGAGGGTGCGTACTGCTCTCAAAACCAAGAAAAATAAAAACTAACTCAACCCTAAGCTATTCCACCCAAATTCACAGTCAATCAGTCAAAAACCAGAAAGAAATCGACTTTTCTCAAATCAAAGTATCAATCAAAAGAGAAATCAATCAAATCCATGGATTCCCCAGTGGAGTCGCCATTTTGTCATGCGGAAAGAGTAAATTTTTCAGACAAAACCGACCTCCCTAGAAGCTAAGGCTTTCTAGTGACAAACAAGACAATCAAGCACTATCTTTCCCTAAATATGCATTTAAAATACAAGCAACCAGGTGTTTAAAGCATACCTTTAGTCCAACGCTGTTTGTAGCAGCCAAGCCTCTCCGATCCAGATGAGCTCCTCCTTCTCTTTGAAACCTGCATTCACTAACAAGCAAACGATTACATGGCACCTGAATAACTCATATAATAAAACATATTCATCATAAAGACCAAGGAGTATATGAAACAAATTATATATAACAACTTGTTGAGAAAAATTAACTTAATTGTATTAATTGGAAACAAAAGAAACCATTACAACCAGTGCCTTGGTGTTCTGCAGGTCCCTCCCAGGGTCCAGCAAGAGTTCTCCTTTACTTTGATCAGCTCACCCACTTCCAAATGAGGCTAGGAAAGGATTGGAATCTCTCCTCTCAAGCTCTAAAAGGGAGTCCTAATTTCAGCAGCATCTACCCTTAGGAATGTTCAGCTTTCAACCTCCCCTCCCTCTGGCCCAATGCCTGTATTTATAGTGCTTTGGAGGAAGTTAATCAGGTCCACCATCAATGGGATAAGCCCCTCTTTCAATGGGATAGCTCCCCTCTTGATGGGATAAGTTCCTCTTTCTTTGGGATGCATGAACCATCTGGAAGCGCTCAATCCACATCAAACCATCTTCTAGAATTCTCTAGATTCGACCACAAGTAACTTTTTTGAAGTAAAACTTGCGCCTTTTGACCTTTACAGGAGTACGCACCCACCCCTTTACAGACAGAGCGTACAAGTACGCAGGTATTGTGAACTTGAGGTGCGTACACGCAGGTAAGGGTAAGAGAAACTGCGTAACCAGAGTTATATTGATTTTTACGGACTTTCTCTCTTTCTTGGAGTTTGACATGAGGAGCAGAGGTATAAGACTTGCCAAGGAGGACAGTATGACGGTTGATGGAGCCATACTGACTGCAAATAGTCATGGTGACAAATTTTAGTGTAACAATCATATTTGAATTTGTTGTCCAATACTCTTCAACCCTGAATCAGCTTGAAGGGGTCTTGGTTCTTCTTTGCGAAGTTGGCCACAAATGTCTTTTCATAGATATCCTGAGGGTTAGGTATGTGGTGTATTTTTTTCAAGTCCTTTGTTCTGAATGACCCTATGAGCTCCATTCTTGAATTCTTGAATTGCCTATCTTCAATGATGAGGTTTTTGATCACCCACCTTATCATATCTGTGTATGGGAAGATTTTACTCTTCCTCCTATCCTATGAAGGAAAGAATAGGAAGCATCACTAAATTGAAGTTCTGAAGGCCTTGTTAAGTCAATTGTTTCTCTCATGACAGTGATTTTAGGACGTTCATCCTCAAGCATATTGTATATGTCCTCCCAAGTTGTTGTGCCTCTGGCAGTGTCGCAAATTGTATCAGAGAAAATAGGAGCCATCTCTATAAACTTAGATTCAGCAATGGTTTGCTTGATTTGTTTCTACATCACCTTCCTTAGTGACATGTATTTTGTAGCTTGCCTGAAATAGACAAGATATATCAGCGGAGACGGTATTGGGTAATTAAGGCTGAAAGTTTTTTTGAAATGACTTTGGATTGTGAGAAAGGTTTAATGAGATACTCGATGTTAACTACCCATAACTTGGAAGATGATTATCCTTCCTCGGGCTACTAAATATTTATTAACCTTTCAATTCGTTCATTTTGATATTAAAATGTAATTATTTCACACATTTTACCGCTCTTAATCACACATTGCAATCTTTAAATGGATACAATATAGCACTATCAGATGCATAAAGTGAAATGCGATTGTGAATATCGCAATATTGCATTTCACAAATCCTTAATGGACATTCTAATGGCATAGCTAAATTTCCTGTGAAGTTTGCTAATTGCAAAGTGTGATTTGTGAAATGACAAGATGCTATTTATCGGGTTATCACAGTGCGAGATTTGATCGCAGATCACAATTTTTTTAAGATGTTTTAAGACAATCACATGGAAAAGTGTGATTTGTGACTTGCGTTGTGGATTTCATGCTTAATTTGTTTTACAAGGTTTTTCTAGGTATTTTCTTAGAGTTAGGTATTATTATCCTAAGCCTAAAAGTTTAAAAGTGTCCCCATTTATATCTCTAACCTTAGCTATTTTTCTTCATAAATGGGGGGGTTGTTTCATAGTACAACAATTAGCAATTCACTTGGGAGAACCAGTTATCTCTGGGTAGTTTTCTGAAATTTCTAAAGAAAATTTCAAAGTAATTAGAGTTATACGAATAATTATTACATGAGTTATAAGGTAAACAACATTTCTCTAGAATCATCATTACTTGCTCACTATACTTATTCAATTACTTTACTATTGTAATGATAAAAATATAAACGTTTGCAACAACCAATAATAAGTTTTAAAGTGATATAGCAAGTTCCTTCTGCAGATTAGTTTTTTGCTGTTTACTGATTTATCACAAATAGAGCCTCTACTGCCAGCAGGTGTTCATAGCCTCGACAGGGTTATCTTTTAACCAACAATGATTCATTATCCCATCTGTAGTAATTTTAAAATTTCAAAATGATATTCATTTGCTTTGAACATCACTTGGACCTTGTACCTTTTTCCTTTTTGAATATAATCTTTTTCTTTTTGGTTTCTTAAAAGACATTGTCTAAGCATGGTAACCTAATAATGACAATGCCATTCACTGGTTGTAACTAAACTGAACAAGATGGTTCTTGATGAGACCCCTTGTCTTCTGATCGAGGAGATCATTAGCTATTACACTGATTTGGTATGCCGCATTGATAATATCAGTTTAATTATTTGCCTATGAACATGGTAAACAAGCTCGTAATGAGACTTTTTATCTTCTAAGTTTCCTATATTTTAGAATTAGACTCTGAGAAAAGAAAATTTTATCAGATGGGGCGAATCATTGGCTCTATTAAGAGCTTTGGGTGATAATGATAGAGTTTTTAAGATACTCATCTACGGAAAGTCCTTACTAGGTTAAAGATCCTTTTGTTAACTGATAACAAAACATTCATACTCTATAAAGATAAGAGTTTGTTCGCAGAATAAATGTTTTAAGCAAGATCAATTTTCTCCAAAGAAATGAAGTTTATATTAGTACTAAAATGTCCTAATTATTTATTTTAACTCTTGTTTACTTATAGAAGTAAAAAACAAAAATATTATCAAATATTTTATTTTGAAAAGAAATATGTTACAAAATTGGAAGAGATTATCTTCTAAGAAAAGTGTTTTTTCAAAATTTTCCCATTAATGGGCAAGAATCCTTCTTACGTCACAAGTCTTGTAAAAGAAACGTTGATTGTCCAATTGTTTCAATTATTTGAAAAGGGCCAAGCCATACTCTTCGGAATTTGGTATGTCTACCTTTTTCCTCATGTGCTTTGTTGCATTTCAAAACCAAGTCACCTACTTCAAGAGTTTTTTTACTTGCAGAGGTTGTATCAAAAGAATCTTTGACTAATTGTTGATGATGGATGTGGGTTGCTTTAGCCTTTTCTCATTATTCTTCAAGCTTAAGCATCTAAAACTGTCTAGCCTAGAGAGAAGAAGAAGGGTTTTCATCAATAAATTGTACTAGGGCAAGAGATGGGATTGCTACGTTTGTGGGAAGAACAACTTCTTTTCCATAAACTAAAGCAAAAGGAGAAGAACCAATAGAGTCCTTTTGAGTAATTATGTCTACCCATAGAGAAAATGTTAATGCTTTGTGCCAATTCCTGCAATTTTGATCAATAGTCCTTTTGATAATACTGATGAGGTTCTTATTCATTGATTCTGCTAATCCATTACCTTGTGGATAATAGTTGGCTGAATATTTCAACTTGAAACCTCGCTTTGGAGCAAATTCCACCATTGTATTTCTAGAAAAGTAAGATGCATTGTCAAACAGTATAACCAATTACGTCTAACCCCCATTGTTTGAAAGGTTGTTGGATATTAACTGGTTGTAAAGGGAATGCTGGCTTTATTTCTATTCCGGTTGTGGTTTGACAAGTTTTATACTTTCTTGCATATTCATGTGCATCCTTAAATATCGTTGGCTAATAACATCCTGCATACAAGATTTTGTGAGTTGTGGTATTTCCCCCAAAATGTCCTCTAGCTGGTCCATCATGTAATTCCTACATGACCTTCTTGGCTTCAGGTTTCTCTAGGCATATTAGCAATATTGAATCATAATTTTTTCTAAACAATACATAATTGACTAGTTCATACTGATTTGATTTCAATCTTAAAGCTTGCATTGTTTTATAATTAAGATGCATGGGAGCATATCCATTTTTCAGATAAAATGTCAAATCAGAATATTGTGATTGCATATCATTGAGGCTTACCTCTGATATTTTCACTTCATTACCTTGATCTTCTTCTGGTAGTAACTAGGAAGCTCCTATTAACATCCTGAAAAAACATTGGCCCTTAACAATTTTAGCTGGCCAGATTTCTACATCATATTCTTGAAGTGCAGTAACCCAATTAGCTCTTTTCTCCCCTACTTCTCTTTGGATTAATAATTGTCTTACTGTAGGGTAGGGTACAACTATCTTTGTATGGGCTTTAAAAAGAGAAGGTCTGAAATGTTTCAAAGTTTTAAAAACAACAAATGTTTGTTTCTCGACAAATGAATAATTGAATTCGGCACCTTGCAAGATAGAATTGACAAAAGATATGGGTGCCTCAATATTTTCATCATTCAGCTGTGTTAAAACTATTGCATATGATGTATCAGATGAAAAAGTATATAATAAAAAAGGTTTTAGAAAGTCAGGGGTTGTCAAAGAAGGAGAATTAATAATGTATTTTTTAATCAACTCAAATGACTCTCTTTCATCCTTGTTCCATCTGAAAACTGCATTTTTTCGTATCATTGCTTGTAGCGGTAGGACGATTTGTGAAGAATCTAGAACAAATCTTTTTACAAAATTTATTTGGCATATGAATGATTGCATGTTTTTTGTTGTTGTGTGGGATGGGAATCTTTTTTATCTCTTGGACTCTATCAGGATCAATGTAAATTCGTTTCTTGGACACTATAAACCCAAGGAGTTTTCCTTCTGGTAAAGCAAAATAAGATTTCTTTGGATTTAAGGAAATGCAATATTTCTTGCATCTTTCGAAAATGTGTTTTAGGTCGCTTAAATGATTGTTCCTATCCTTAGAATAGATTGTGCTGTCATCCAAGTAAATAACAACTGATTTATTAATTAGAACTTTAAAGGAAATGTCCATAGCACGTTGAAATGTTGCACCAGCATTAATGAGTCCAGAAGGCATATTTTGATAGGCATATGTTCCCCACTTGGTCCTCAATTATGTCTTTAATCTATTATCTGGATGCACAAGAATTTTATTATATCTTGAAAATCCATCTAGAAAAGGCAATAATTTGGAACCTGGAACTGATTGCAATATCTGTTCCATAGTAGGCAAGGCAAAATTATTATTTTGACAAGCTTTATTCATGTTTCTAAAATTTGTACAAATCCTAATATCACTGTTCTTTTTCCTTACAGGTACCATATTCGATACCCACTTAGGGTCTCTAACAGGGAAGATTATTTTGGCCTTCATAATGTTGTTCAATTCGGATTTGATTTGACTCTCAAGGTTTGGGTGAAATTTTCAAAGCTTCTATTGAACTGGCTCTTCATTCAAAGTAATAGGTATGGTATGTTGAATTACAGAGGTATCGTAGGTCTTGAGATCTGCATACTCCCAGGAAAAGACACCTTTGTATGTTTTTAACAATCTAATGAATGATATCCTTTCTTTAGATGATAGGCCAAGACCTAGGTTGACATTTTAAGGTTTTTCAGTCGACCCTAGGTTTACTACTTGAAATCTCAAAGTAGAACTTTGAGTTTTGGAGTTGGTAATTTTCTTGAAACTATCCTTTAGATCATATAGATCTTCCATCTTAACTACAGACTTTGGGATTGGTTTTTAATCATGACTATGTTTGATTTGTAGATCATGCTCATGTTCATCTATGATCTCTTCTTCATACGACCCTTCTGATGTAAGGAAATTAACTATATTTGCATCGTTGTCGAATACTCTCCAATTTGTTACATTATTAGGAATACATGGCCTAAATATTAACTCTATTGAAAATATGTCTAGACAAAAGTCTTCTGAGGGTGTAAGATTAGATGCCACATTAGCAAGTAAGTCAGCACTTGTGTTTCGAAGTCTAGGGACTGAAGAAATGTTAAAAGTAGAAAAATGAGAAGTCAAATTATAGGCTAATGATTGATAATGTTTAAGGTTCCTAGAGACACAATGAATTGTATTTCTCACCTACTTCACAATTATTTCAAAATCACCAAATACTTGCAGGTATTTGATATTAAGACAGATGGCTTTATACATTCCTTGCATCAGTGCTTCATATTCAATAATATTATTAGTGCACTGGAATTCAAGTTTGTAGGCTAACATGGTTTTCTCTCCTTGCAGATTGATCAAAATGCATCTTGCACCTGCGTCGTCTTCAGATTTAGAACCATCAAAATAGAGAGTCCAGAACAAAGAATTATTTGAAACTTTATCTACTAAATTTACACACTTGGAAGCATTTGTTTGTGAAAAATTTTTGATTTGAGAAACTACAATGTTATCTAGAAAGGGAGACCTTTGAGCATTAAAGGATCCCAAAAATGACTCGGCTGAGTAATTTCCAATGATATTATTGGTGAAGGCAATAGGTTCATTGCTTCCCTTGAGGTCAGTGGCTATATATTTCATGTATTTTTCTCAGTCTACCCTAATTTGGTTTGGTTTACCATTATGTGGTAACCACATGTGAGACCAATCAGTTGCGAAATAACCATGCAACTTTTCAGACCAATCCCTACTGAGAATTAAACCATAAAATTCAAGGATATTAGCAGCCAAAATATCAATTATTTGGGAAACTTTTGGATTAGAGGAAAGCCTAATTGAAACTAATGTTATTTATCCAAGTACCTTTACTTTCGTCCTGTCCAATTGAACTATGTGTACTACAGATTGTTGAGGTGTAATGTTCACTTTGGTGCACATAGCCCTTGGCATAATATTTGAAGAGGCTCCTAAATCAACCAGGCAGTTATGAAAATTCTTGTTGAAAATTTCATAAGTGAGCAGAAATGGAGGAATATGAGAAATAAACCTATCACCAATTAGAACTAGATCTAAAGGATCTACTTTGTTTAAGGATTAGGGAGGTTTTCCCATATCATAGGCAGCTTGAGTAACTACAGCAGATGGCAGGGGAGATACAGGAACTACTTTTAACTCTCTTAATACAATTTTCTGTTGCTGCTTGAGTTTAGTGAGCTCGTGTAATGAGATTTCTTCTCTAGTCTTTTTCATGTCTTCGACTATATTGTATTCCACTATATCTGAGATTACGAGTGTCTTTGAGGCATTTGGAGGGTCTAGAGGAATAGGATCGGTTTGGATACTCTTATATTTCTTAGCTACTATTTTCTCCTTAACAAGAGTAACAATTTTTTGTTTCTGATTTGTGATAGACATGTCAAGAGAGTGTTTACTTCTAGTAGTCACTAGCATTGCTTGTGCCTCTTCTTCATTTGGGAGGATGAAATCCCACATTCCATTTAATTCAATTTCTTCTTCTACTTCAACTTCCTCTTTGTCTAGTGAATCTTCTTCTGCTTCTTAATCAGACTCTGCATTTGAAATGTTGTTTGGGGGTTGCGATGCAAAAGAAGAGTTCCTTTTAAATGAGCGCAAAAGGTTTATTGGGAGCAGAGGATTCTGGGACCTGTTTTTTGATTTCGATCATTTCATTAGACATTGTTTTTAACACTTTCTGAAGGCCTTCAAGATCGAAAGTGTCACACCCCTACACTGGTGGTACTCTTCCAACCGCACTATAGGAAGTGCGGCACCACCAACCCTTTTCTTTTTAACAATACCAACGATCATGGACTACACCTACTTTCAATACTTAGTTTATTTTTCAATAGCTAAGCATATTCATATTTAAACAGAGCAGAAACATTCATATACAATTTATCATATTAACATCATTACCATTAAATTGCACAGTGGATTATCATGGGAGGGGCAACTCCCTGCAATATGAGTATGCCCGTATCAATAATGTTAATATTTAGAATTACATACAAGCTTACATCCAAGGGAAACCCTAAATTTCACCTTTACACTTATACAAATTCACTTCCTACACCTGTCGTGCAACCTTGCCCAACCTTGGGCAAAGTCACTTGAACTCTCGATCAACTCATTCGCCTCGTGCATGGCTCACCCGTTTGCCAATGCCTTCATCTGTCACACGATTCTTCATTTCATTTGACCCGGGTGCGTTTCACCAACTCTCCCTTCCTTCACCATTCATCGTTGCACGTTTCTACCCAAACATGTCGTTCACCTGAATGCCCTGCCACGCCCTCTATTCGACCCGTCGTTCGGTCAGATGCCCTATCACGCCTTCGTCTGACTTCTTGAATGAACGCCCTATCGCATCTTCAAATGGCTCCTCGAATGAACGCCCTACCGCACCTTCACCCGGTGTTTGCTCGGACACCCTACCACGCCCTTGCCCGGCGTTCACTCGGATGCCCTACCGCACCCTCGCCCGGCATTACAACCATCCTTTCAAGCCAGATGCCCTGCCGCACCTTCGCCCAACTCATCGTTCGCCCAGATGCCCTACCACGCCCTCGAACGACCTCTCACAGGAACACCTTGCTGCACCCAGGAACAACCTCTCACATGAACACCCTGTCATGCCCTCAACTCATTCAACAACCTGCTCATGTCCATCCACCCACGCCCTGTTCAGTTGTGCCTTGGCTCGCACCTCCGTTTTGTTGTTAGTGCTTCGACCCTTGACCACTTGCACTACGCCTTAGTGTTTCAGACCACAACCTTCGCACTTCTCCTCTGTTCATGCTTGAACACTTGTGCCTTGATTGTTGGATTCATGAACTCCCATCCACCATCGCTATGTTTATATGTTGTCCACCATTATGTTGCCCGTCGGCCTCACCCGGCCGACCAACCCTTCGGTCCTCCATTTTAACACCCAAACAAGTCGGCTCACCCCTTGGCCGACCCAACTCTTCCACCGTCATGTCTCCTCATTTGGTTGGTCTCGCCCACTCGTCAGCCCAACGGGACCGCACCTTGACCTATAAACCAAACGACCAACACTTAGTCGTATTTCACCTTCGTGTTTCCTCCACCATGCTACTGCTCCCTAGCTCGTTGCTTTCATGCACCCTCGCCATGTTGCCTGTAGCTCGTGGGCATTACATTCTATTCCACCTGAAGTCATTGTCATCTTCGACAATCTTTCATCCTAGCAACCACCTGTCACCAAGACATCATCCACACAACTGTGTATATGGGTAGTTCGGATGTTCACTACTCAACCTTCTCTCATGCCATAGATATTCTACTATGCTACAAGGAATCATCTGCTAGTACCCCTCATGTTGGTGATTAGTTGGGTAGCTAATCCAACCATGCATTGCCCCCACAAGAACTCATGCCCCACATCGTCATGACTGTCCACTGCATGCTATCTGTCAGCCTGTGTCATCTCACCCCTAGATGCCTGCTCAAAGTGTTTGGAGACTCACTACCATGAGCAGCTAACAATGAGCCTCATGCTCCATGATAGTCTAAGATGATGAGGAGGGAGCAGAGCCTGAAGGCTCTCCCTCACATATCAACTCAATCCACCTATCCGGATCCTCCACTTCCATTCTCTGCAAGTATGCCTCCTGATCTTCCACCTGAACATTCGGCCTCACATACTCTTCGTCATCGTCATCCTCCACTGCTTCCAGCCTCTTAGATAGATCCAAGATGCTATCTGACAATGCCTTGATAACCTGTGACTACTCCATAAGTTTTGTCTCTGCAATAGACAAATGCTTACAGATCTCTTCATCTTTCTTTCTATCCTCCATACTCATCATTGTCAGCTTACACTCGACCTTAGTTACTCCCACGATCGGTACACTAATGGGTACATCCTCTTGTCTGTCATAAATGTACAATTTTCTCATATGGGGAACAATCATCGCATCAAATTCCTTCATGAATTCTATACCCAGTACAACTTCATGGTCATATATCCTTACCACATTGAAATTGACTTTCCCTATCCATTTACCAAGTGTCACATCCACCTTTTCAGCTACACCAATCACATAATCTGGAGGAGAATCCATGGTACTTATTTGTACCTACACCAGTACAAAATTTAGCCCAATCATTCTCGCAATATCCTCACTCATAAATTTGTGAGTTGCTCCACTATCTACAATACTAAGCACTTCCACACTCCCAACTTTCATTTCAACATACTCCAATCTATTCCTCTCAGGATCTCTCCTAAAGACTGCTTCCATGGCCACTGCAGCACCCAATATCTGCATAACCCCTATGGAAGTTTCTTCTTTCATCGGATTGGATTATGTCATGACAACCACCTTTGGTCTAGAAGGACAATTCTTCACCATATGTCATTCTGCACATATCCAACACTTCAATGGTTTCTTCATCTTCAACTTGTCATTTGATCTTGAAGTCTCCTCTTTCGTAGTCCTCTCTTTCAGTTTGTCATACTTCTTCTTCTTTTCATCAGAACCTTCATCAAAGTGTTCTACCAAATGATCCACAATAGCAAAAGCCTCCTCAAATGTCTTAATATTTTGTCTCTTCACTTCATTTTGCGCCCAAGGTTTTAGACCTATGATAAAGTTGAAAACCTTGTCCCTTTTCACAATGTCTGGAAGTTCCAAAACTGCACTTGTGAACTCTCGCTGGTATGCCTGCAAACTTCTTGTTTGCTTTATATACTTTATCTTCATCCTTTCATCCCATGTTTTATCCTATGGACTGAAGTGGGTTTGCAAAGCCTTCTTCATTTCATTCAACAGAGTTATGTCCCCAGCATTGCCATTGGCAATTTGGTCCATCCTCCTTCGCCACCACATCTTAGCATCCTTCGTCAAGAATTGAGTAGCTACCTTCACTTTGGTTTCCTCATCAGATAATCCCAAGCATTCCAAGTACTGGTCCATGTCCCATAGAAAGTTTCCAAGAGTCTTTGCACTCCTTGTACCATCATAAGAATCTAGCTCTTTGATTTTGACATGAGTCACTCCTCCACCTGAGTTGTGCCTCACAGCCTTCTTTAAAACCGCAATCTCATCTCAAGCTTCGTCAAGAGCTTGCTGCAATTTCAAGATTTTAGCCAAACCTTGATCTCTTGCTTCACCAATATTCTTGACCTCTTCTTCTGTTTGTGTATACTTCCATTCCGTATACTCATATCGGTCCTTGAGTTCTTCAAGTTCTTCTTTCATCTTCGCATAGCCTTCACGAACCTATATGTTCTCGACCTTCATCAAAGCCCAATCAGAACCCAATTCCTCCATTCGTTCAAATACTCTGTTTAGAAAAGCTTCACCCACATTGTGGCTAGATTCACCTGTCACAACCTGAGGTTCCTTCACCATCTCTGTCATCAGCCTTCTTTGCGATCTTGTGTAGACCATAAAATATCAATCTCAATCACCCATATCACCAGAGTTCCGGAGAATGCGGAGGGCTCTGATACCACTTGTCACGCCCCTACACTGGCAGTACTCTTCCAACCACACCATAGGAGGTGCGGCACTAGCGACCCCTTTATTTTTAACAATACTAATGATCGTAGACTACGCCTACTTTCGATACTTAGTTTATTTTTCAACAGCTAAGCATATTCATCTTTAAACACAGCAGAAACATTCATATACCATTTATCATATTAACATCATTACCATTCAAGTGCACAACAGATTATCATGGGAGGGGAAACTCCCTACAATATGAGTCTGCCCGTATCAATAATGTTAATATTTAGAATTACATACAAGCTTACATCCAAGGGAAACCCTAAATTTCACCTTTACACTTATACAAATTCACTTCCTGCACCTATTGTGCAACCTTGCCGAACCTTGGGCAAAGTTGCCTGAACTGTCATTTAGCTCATTCACCTCATGCACAGCTCGCCCGTTCACCAACACCTTCATCTATCGCATGATTCTTTATTTCATTCAACCTGGGCACGTTTCACCAACTCACCCTTCATTCACCATTCACCGTCGCATGTTTCTGCCCCAATGTGTCGTTCGCCTGAACACCCTGTCGCGCCCTCCGTTCGACCCGCCATTCGGCCGAATGCCCTACCGCACCTTCACCTGACTTCTTGAATGAATTCCCTACCACACCTTCGAATGACTCCTCGAACGAACGCCCTACTGTGCCTTCGCCTGGCGTTTACTCGGACGCCCTACCACTCCCTCGCCCGATGTTCACTCCAACGCCCTACCGCGCCCTCGCTCGACGTTCCAACCTTCTGTTTAGCTGGACACCTTGCCACGCCTTTTCCCGACTTGTCATTCACCCGTACGCCTTGCCGTGCCCTCAAACGACCTCTCGCACGAATGCCCTGTCGTGCCATCATCTCATTCATTAACCTACCCCTGTGCATCGACCTTTGCCCTATTTAGTTGCGCCTTGGCTCGCACCTCCATTTCGATGTGAGTGCTTCAGCCCTCGACCGCTTGCACTATGCCTTAGTGTTTTAGACTACAACCTTCACACTTCTCATCTATTCATGCTTGAACACTTATGCCTTGATCGTTGGATTGATGAACTCCCATCCACCATCGCTATGTCTATATGTTGTCCACCGTTATGTTGCCCGTCAGCTTCACTCGGCTGACACACCCTTCAGTCCTCCGTTTTAACTCGTAAACGAGTCAGCCCGCCCCTCGGCCGACCCAACTCTTCCACTTTCGTGTCTCCTCATTTGGTTGGTCTCGCTTGCCCGTCGGCCTGCAGGGACCGCACCTCGGCCTATAAACCAAATGACCAACACTTAGTCGCATTTCACCTTTGTGTTTCCTCCACTATGCCACTACTCCCTAGCTCGTCACCTTCATGCGCCCTTGCCATGTCGCCTGCAGCTCGTGGGCATTACAGAAAGGGTCCTTTGAAGCTTTCTTCTTAGATTCAACCTTAAATGTTACTTTCGTTGACTTCCTTTCATCTGTTTGTGATCTCTTTTCCAAAGTTATAATTCTTCTTTCTACAGACAGGGCTTCTTTCATTTTTTCTACAACGGTAGCCTTATTGGCTCTATCTACAAAAATTGCAATATTAGAAGGAAGAGATGATATATACCATTCTATTTGTACATCTACAATAGGTTTAGAGGCAATTGGGATCTTATTTAGCAAGTTGTTAATTATGGAGTTGAAATCTTTGATCTTTTCATCTGGACTAGCTTTCAAATTAGAAAGATCATTGATCAAGGATGCTATGGTCCTATCATCACCAAATTTTGCAAGAAATTCTTCTTGAAAAGTATCCCAGTCTCTAATTGAACCCACTGGAAGGGAAAAGTATCCCAGTCTCTAATTGAACCTATTGGAGGGATGCTATGGTCCAAGACCCAACAGATCCTTTGAAAGTATAAGGAAACAATCTGATTACAACATCTTCATGTGCGACCCAATTAAGATTCATGGATAACACAAAATTATTTAGAAGTTCTTCGGCTGGGAGAGCATCGTAAGGATTGTACTTAGGAAGCCATTTTTCTAGGTTTGCTGGGAGTGAATTTGGATTTGCAACTAGGACAACACTAGGATTTGTCCAAGGTTGAGCAGGTTGATTGGCTATAACTTGAGTTGGAGACTCAAAAGATGGAAGGTCAATCCAGAAGTAGTTATAGATGCAGAAGAACTTACTACTGGGTTAGTACTACTAATGGTAGTACTAATTGGAGAAGCGAATAGTTGAAAAGTCGTGGATTGAGTAGAAGTAAATGGGGAAGTGAAAGGGTGGAAAGGTGATGTGATCTCGCTGGTATCTGATTCAGATCTTGATGAAGTAACTTTCCTACATCGTGGAGGGATGGGGAACTCGAAAGGGGTGACGCCAAGCCTTTCACTTTGCAGTCTACTCAATACACTAGTTTGTTGTAATAAGGAGGTAATACTTTCTTCGGATACTTCGGGTCTCTCTCGATTCTCGACAGAAATGGATATCTGTTCTAATTTATGTATCAAAGAATGAACTTCGGGAGACTCGGGAGTGTAATATGAAGAGGGTGGTTTCCTTATTACCTCAGGAGATGAGGGAGATGTTTCTACAACCTCAAGCTTCTAATGAGGAGATTCTGAACAAGATCTAGAAGGTGTAGAAATTGTAGAGGGGTTTTGACTCTTATGAATGTTTTTTGAATGATCTTTAGGTTTATATGATATTCACAATCAAAGCCCCTCCTTCTAGCGCCAAAATGTTGTGGCTTTAGAATTCTGCTACCGAAACATGGGGGATAACCACACAATCTGGACCCTAAGACAACTCCTTTTCCCTTTAAAGTGATGGCTCCGACTGGGGATAATGGGACTAGTTTCCCAGTGTGGGTTTTAAGATGAGAGTGCATGGTTCGTGAGTATTTGCAACAGAATAATGATAATCTAAATGACTTATTCTATAATGAAATTATCTAATTAACTTATTCTAATATAAAACCGGCTATTCCTATGTGGTATGTGATCTACAAAGATATCTGCTTAAGATGTGATAATAAAGATTAATAACAACTAAAAAGAGATGATAACGTATAAAGATAATTCCTTTGACTAAATAGTTAGTTAAAGAAATTTATAAAACATATCACATGTATGATGAGTTATATATGAAAATCATAATTTTAGCTAGGCATCATACAAAAGTGCAATTAACGCTTAATAGAAACAATAAATCTCACATACGATTCATGAAAGTAAAGTTTTGCCACTAATTAAATGAAAACAGAATCAATCATACAAGATAATAATACCATATGTGCGAAGTCCTGCTCATTTGACAAATGACATAGACCAACTTATTTCTTCAAATCAAATTCTCTCCCAAGAATACAATAGTGCATCAACAAAGGAAAGTCTAGTCCGATATCTAAAAGAAAAGATCACATTCCATAATTTCACCAAAGCATTCACAAACTTATAATAGTGCATTCTTTTCAAATGTTCTTGATAAAATTCAGGAGCCTTCTCTAAATGCATGAGAAGGGTATAAATACTATTCTAGCTAATGTGCAAAAATAGATTATACAAAATTTGAGGAGGTTTCAAAAAAACATCCTCCTAACTAGTTAACTTACTCCAAAAATAAATAGTGGCTAAATGAAAAGAACTAAGAGGACGACTTCAAGTCTGCCAGCTTGTCTGTCAAATCACATATATCAGTCATCGGTTGAATTTGATGAGGTGCCGCAAAATGTGTCATCAGTTGTCCTATGAAAATAGCATAAGTGAGAGGTGGCAGCATCCACTGAGTCGTATGAAGAGAACAATTGAGATTCATAATCTAGCTTTGCGGCTTGATGAGGTATTGCCAATACGAATTCTAGTTGGTCCTGGTCAATTTTGTAATTGCCTCCCTTTGAGTCTCTTCCCTTTCTTGCCAACTTTTATATGGAGCATTTAAATTGGGTATTTCTTTCAGATTGCCTTCTTTAATCAGGTTGGTGGAAAACAGGGTGTGATTCAATCCCTTAATGATATTCTTTGATACCCCAGTTGCCCTCGTTACTGCTAGACTGACCTGTTTGAATCTCGCATCCTAATCCGTGAAGAGAATGTCTTTATGAGTTTCCTCAATCTCAGGAAGATTAGATTTCCTTCTGTCTTCTGTTTCCTGCCATTTGATGAACTCAGAGATTCTGGTGTTTAAATCGTTAAACTCAGTTGTCTGGTCGATTGCCTTATCAGTCAGCTAGTCGCTAGTGGTTAGATAAGGGGTAATGTTTGACATCTTTTGGCAAAATGCTCTTACTATTTCATGAGAAGGGAATTTAATTCCAATGTCTCTTTAACAAACTCTTTAGTAGTGGGAGCATCCTTGTACCTTTCCATGGCTTGCTGCAATTCTTGGAGTTGCATGTTTTTGGCCGCTATATCAGCTTCATGACTTATTTTCAAAACCTCCATGTTTTGTTGCAATTGGGCAAGCTGATTTCTCTACTTTGAGCTGTTGCTCGAGCTGTGAAATCCTCTCCTCTTTTTCCATTAACAAAGTAGATACTTCAGTAGCATTGTCCATAGTGGCCATGGCATATGCTCCTGTGAACTGTGATAGTCTGGTCAAGTTCTCGGCTAGATTGAAAGGAATGTCCTTCCAAACTATGTCCATCGGCTCGTTTTCGGGTGGGAACTCATGTGTGTCTACCTTTTTCCTTTTTCTCTACCTTCTTACTAAAACGTTGTGGAGAGGACTATATGACACATCAAGTGGAGGTATTTCAGTTAGTTTCAAAACAATTCTTGATGTAGGCAGAGTAGGGATAATTTTAGTATGCTGGGACACTGTCACTTGTTCCTGGATAGGCTTGGACTGCTCACCGATAGACTTGGGCTCTATATCCTTATGAACATGTAGAGGAGTTTTATACTCCATTGTTTCTTGGGTATTTTTCGCTTTGGGAGTACCTTGTAGTTTCTGATTAAACTGATCCCACTCTTGCTCCAAACTACTGTCTTTGACCACTGGACTGATTTATTTAGATGAGATGATGGAAACCTGTTTCTGAGCTGACTTTCCATTGGACTATGCTGTGTTATCTACATCTTGGGGTTTCCCTGTGTCTCGTGTCTTCTTAGTATTTACCTAAGAATATACGCGAGAACTAAGACCTTCACTACCAATAATGAAACTTGGTGTAGGTTTATCCTCGGGCTTTAACAAATGCATTGGGATCACTTCGAGCCTTTCATTTCTAAATTCCTAAAGATTTGAAAATCTTCATGTTTCAGATTCGCCCTTGCCCATTCGACAGCTTGTTCGAAGGATTCGACCGACTGTAACAAGTCTTCAAAATAGTTATTCTCATGGTTGTATTGCTTGAGCTTTACTACAGTAGTGATATTATATGCCACTTTGTCTAGATCAAATTGCCTCTTAGGCAATGTATGAAGCCTTAGGGCTTCCATGTGTGCTGACTCCTTAGTATCATGAACAAAATTTGCTAAAGCGAAAGAACCGCACTTGATAGGAAAATACGGCCATAATGACTTCTTGTTGTCTCTGAAAACTTTAGTCAGGCCTTTTCCCACGATCTCATAGGCAATCTCTCTTTCTAATAATTTATCAAAAACATATAAAGGAAGGACATGTGGATCGACTGTGCTACCAAAAACCCTAATGTAGGTGAACCACTCTTCAATATAATATTTGCTGAGAGAAAACAGGTCTATTGCAGCTTCTTGGGAAAACCTGGGGGCTCTTTGGTTGAAAATTATTTGATGTAGGGGGAAAACAACATCATGAAATATTTCATAGAAGTGAGGTATATAATGTGATTCCCATACTTGTTTATGATTGAGATGGACTGGGTAGGGGTTCTATAAGGTCCATTTCCAACCCATGGTCAGAAATGTCGTGCAAAAACAAATGACATCCATAGTATATGCACTAAAATAGAACGAATGGATGTTATCTAGATAGGAGGCTCTCTTATGTCGATATTTAGTAATGGTGGTGGCTAGGTTATCAGATAGGATGGAGGGCCAATTCATGATGTGGGAATTAACACAGTCATCAATCAAAGGAATCCATTCTATGGAAAACTTAGTATTATTTGGTAACCCATATAATCTACATAACATAGCTACTGCATAGTTGTAGGGGTTTTCCAAAGAGACTATAGCATACATACCCAATTTTTCATATTTGAATTTGTTGTCCAATACTCTCCAACACTAAATCAACTTGAAGGGGCCCGGTTTCTTCTTTGTGAAGTTGGCCACAAATGTCTTATCATAGATATGTTGAGGGTTAGGTATGTGGTACATTTTCTTCAAGTCCTTTGTTTCAAATGACCCTATCAGCTCCATTCTTGAATTCTTGAATTGCCCTTCTTCAATGATGAGGTTTTCGATCACCCACCTAATCATATCCGTGTATGGGAAGATTTTAGCTCTTGCTCCTATCCTATGAAGGAAAGAAAATGAAGCATTGTTATCAGGAAATCTAGTGTCTATTCAGAGCTACTAGTCCTACTAAGACGGGTAGCTATCTTAGAAACAAATAGATTAAAGTCACTTGTTTTTCCTTTACGAGAGAGAGATGAGAAAGAAGTAGAGAGTACCAACCTTAATCTTCCGCTTGGCTCCTTGCTTGTTTCCTTCCCCCTTTGACAGAATCTCGCCACTGCTTCCTTACTTGTCCAACTTCAAAGAGCACCTGTAGATTCACAGCAACATAATACCATCAAAGCATAGAGATCTTTCACTGTAAACAATATAGGATCAGATATATATTGACCATACAAATGCATATATCAACACAATATTCAGAGATACACAAGAATATGGAGGAAAACTCAAATAGCTTTATTAGTAAAAGTAGTAGAAGAGAGGATTACAACCACTTGGTCTGACCCAATGCCATCCTCCTAGCTTGAAAGCCCTCTTCACCTCACACAAAGCAAGATCACCCAACAATGTCTTCAAAGAGAAACCAGCAGCACCTCTTTGCAAATTACCAAATTCCAACCTCTGGATCTCTTGGATGAGGGATCCATTTATAGATATTTGTAGGGGGGTGAGTCAGCTTCTGGGATTTTGATTAGTGTCATCTCTTTGATAGTTCTTAGTTCCACATGGAGATTTTAGATCTCTTACTCATCCCTGGGCAAACTCAGAGAGGCAAGTGTCAAATGAGCAGTTTTTAGAAGATTCTCTAGGTTTCCACCTAGAAAACTGCTTGTGCCATTTGTTTGCTCTCGCTCATCACACCCTATACAAGGGCTTTCCAGTATGCATTGTACTTTTTGCATGTGGCAGGTGAGATGCATCGCACCTTTAGCACTACGTAGTCTATATGGTCCTTCTTTGACTAGTTCTAAGTATTTTTTCATGGAAAACTTCTGGGAGATGATGTAATCAGTTGACCTTGCTCCTTTAGGGTATGAAAAAACACTTTTAGGGACTTACAAGCCCTTGGCCTATGGACATATGTGATTGGGGTTGCAGTGCCCAAATATGTCTATAACAGTTGCCCCCTAAAGCATGAGGTCGTAAATCTTTTGATGTCAGGTGAAATGCTTTATAATGAGGATCCAAGGTTTTTCGCACTGGAAGGTGACCTGTAATAAGATATAATACAATACATTATCTACATAATATTTTCATGATCTAGCTGAGGCAGGAATTCCCATGCTCAGCTTGATAAATTCATTTTCATGTACATAGGATAGACAATCGTCTGTGTGCAGACTGATGATTCTGGTAGAGCCATCATCCCTTAGTTTGGATGATTATCTATGAAGCAATGATGTACATTTGATGTCTTTATTTTTCCTGATTATATCACAGCCCGGATGGATGAAACTAGATCTGGGGTCTTCAAAACTCGTTCAATCTTCACCCGAAAGTACAAGTCGATCCATGTGAAAAAGATGTTTTGATGTCGAACATGGAAGGACATCGTCTGATTACCAGCCAATTATGTAAGCTGTTAACAGACACGAGAGGAATCACCGATGATGATGATGACCCTCAAGGTACTACAGTACAATTCACATGGTGTGAATACATGAGTTGATGTCGAACACCACACACAATCTTTCGATCGAAGGCCATTAGTGTAAACCTGTCGCTGGAAGTGAGAAACTTGCCATTGAGGCATGCGAGTTTCAACGTACTGGAAGGGTTGTCCCTAGGTCAGCTTCTTGGATAATGAGCTGATGTCGATAAAAAGTGACCCGTCGTAGGAGGGCATTAATGGATCCCACATCTACGACACAGAACGTAGCAAATGATTTTGTGGAGGTGAAAATGATCTGATGATACAAGGTTCAGGGTGGTGTTCATGAAAGAATGAAGCGTGAAGGTATTGTAGCGGATGAGACACAAACTAGGTAGGTGAATTCTCTGAGCGACTTCTCTTGAACATATCAGCGACACTGAAATGGATTGGTAGCGTTAACCCCAAAAGTGGATGGTACGGTGGAACAATGGTGATATGACCGGTGAACGGAATAACCCAACCCGACTCAATCATGGTGATGGAGTGAAAGTGTCATGTTCAAGAGTGACCTACTACCAATAAAGTTTCTTCAAGTTTTCTTCCCAATTTTCCCCAGTCATTTTTGACCAGTACCTCTTTATTTTTGTCAAGCTTGAGGAGGATAACATATGCTTGTTCTATAATTTGCCCTTCGGGCAAACCCGTCGCTATGTTTTAACGAGCTTAGCGACAGTGAAACTTGCTCTTGTCTGAATGGACAAGTCTGTCGCTATTGTTTTAACCAGTTTAATGACAAGGATAACTCGGTCCTTTTGAATTTTAGAGAGTCTGAAAAGAGACAGAAAGAAGACAACAATATTCCTTTTTTGTAATATAATCTCTTAAGTCCGAAAAAGTATAAAACAATGCGAAAGGGATGACTTTTTGATAGTTTTAACGAGCCGAACAAGACAAATGCTCGATCTTTTTGTGTAATAATCCCTCAAGTCCAAAAAGATTAAAATCTAGAGGAGGGATAGCACTTCCAATCACTTTAACGAGCTGGAGAGGCCAATCGCTCAGCAATCTTTTCATATTTTACGAGTTAGATGAAAAGAGCTTAAAGGAGACTTATTTTTTGAGGAACGAGTGATGCTTTCAAATAGCAGCTGGTTCGAGGTAAGGTTTGGAACTTTCCAATCATGTCAGTGTAAAAAGATGGCTAATAGGATTACTCGTTGCAGTTGTTTCTCAAAAGGGGTAAACAATCAAATGGAGGTGAACAATCGGCAACAACAGAGTGGAGTTGATGGTAAGAACACGACCAAGGCTCAAAAGCTGATGAAAATGCATTCACAAAGGTTATTTACTAGAGGTGGGTTCATTTTTTAATGAGATTAAACTCTGGTGGAACATATGCTCATTGCTAGGTTTAATTTTTAACGAGGTTGAACTTCGCGTAAAACTGCTCGTGCCAGTAGTATAATAAGGATGTGTCATTGATAGGTTCATTTTTTAGGGAGCTCGCACAATTCGAAATTATGCTCCGACTCCTTTTATTATGTAAGCTAGGAACGACCAATCCTACGAGTTTAAAGGGTTAAGAACCTACAAACTAAGAAAATAAATGGTCGCTTTTCACTTTCACGCAAAAAGTTCGCATGCCCCTAGGTATAGCGAAGTAGAGTTTCCAAGGTTACCCCTCAATTTGTAGAAAAAACACTTGTTCTATAGGGAAAGACCTACCTTTTTAGGTTACCCTTCAATTTGTAGACAAAACATTTGTTCTATCAGGAAAGGCCTACCTTTTAATAGAGGTATCTTATTCCGGTCTAATCCCATTTTCCTAAACGGACGGGTGTGTCAGACCAGTCATATATCCTCTGCAGAAACCTACCCTATACCTGAATTTTTCCTACCGAACCAGGCCAGGGTGCATGCCCCCTGGCTTTCAGTCTTGACCACCAAATCACTCGCACTCATTAGGTGGACGGACTGGAAATTGATGAGACATTCCTTGTGCAAAAAGACATGTTAGGGATGCCATTTGACTATGAGCTATGTGTGAACCGGGGAATGAAAGCTGGTCTACGAGCTGGACCACTTTGCCTTCATGCGGAAAACACATTACTCGAAATATTGAGGAGACGACGACTCCCATGCTATAAATGTAGTCGCACCCAAGGAGTAGATTGTAATCTAAAGGTCCTTGGACTACCATTACGTTCAGATAAACGATTTTCCTTCTCAAAGTTATAGGCAAATTTGGAAGGATCCCTAACGGCCGACTCGTTCCTTTATTGAAGCCTGTCAGATATTGCATCTCAGGTAAAAGTGATGGTGAATCAAGCACTTTCCAAGCAGTTGAGGAAAGGATACTCATAGAAGCCCCTTCATCTATGATAGTACCAACCATGACCATTTTGTAAGTTTGCACTATGATTCGAAATGGTACATTAGATGGTAAACAGGGTCTGCCTAGTAGATTCCAATTGAAGGAAACGACTAGGTTGCTTGCAGGTGGGATCGAATAAATGACCGGATACAACTCTGATGAACTTCCTTCCTGCGGTAAAGGAATGGGCAGATTGCCCCAATGTTCATCGGAGTCTATGTTTACGAAAATAATTTTAACGGTGTCATTCTCATTCTCTTCGGTGACTGTATCATCTGAAGGTAAATCTTTTGAAGTCAAGATGGGGTCGACTGCCATCTCAACCTGTTGACTTTTGTCCGATGTGGACTCAGAGGGTCTATCTTCAATTATAGGTGCTTCGACTGATTCCAAAGGTAGGTCAATCAGGTTTTCAACTAGCAACGGAGTCGGCAAGAGTTTCTTGTACCCAGGAGGGAGTCGCTGCGGTGATACAAGACGATTATCCAAGACTCTTTTAGCATTGTCCAAGAAGGGACAACGGTGGAGGGCATGATCACCTTCACACAGTCTGCAAGGAAATTTAGATTTTCTTTTTTGTCTAGCGACTTCACTTCCACTAGTCGATGGTGCAATTTCAACATGATCATCAAAGGTTGATGACACCGGATTGTGAAAGTGGGGAGACCAGTCCCTTAGGATCCGTGAGATGCAAGGACAATATCGGTGATAGTGGTCTCCTTTGCAGATGACACATGGATATTTAGGTTTGGACGATGCAGTGTGTCGATTTTCACTAGATGATGCCCGGTTGCCCCTTTTTGTTGTTGGCTCCTTCTTCTTCTTCTCCTTCCCCTTCTTCTTCTTCTCAATTACTTGGTTTTTAGTTTTATTATCTTTATCAAGCGAAGAGGAAGAAGGAGAGGGAGAGACAAATGAAGTAGAAGGTTGGGGGGGGAACTCTGGTATCACCTAGTTGCTGATTTGATTGTTCAGGAATCATGGTGCTTTGAATGACAGAGGTCGAGAAAAGCCATACCAGCAGGCCAATTGTCAGTCCTGGAAGGGACAATATGGCCATATGAGGTGCACCAACATCTCCCTAGGAGGAGAAAGGACTAGGACTTCCCCCAAGGGGAAATCCTTGGTTGGTGGACTCCATTTTCTCAACCTAAGACCAACGAGGTAACAGTGACGTTATTCCGATTAAAATAAATTTTAGATGCTTTGACACAACTTCCTTTTTCACTTTTTAAGAGTCGAGGAAAAGATAAAGATGACTCTAGTCGCCTTCGATTTTTAACGAGCCTGAAGTGACAAGTGCTCAGATGGACCTTTTCCTTTAAGGAGTCTGAAAAGGAATGAAAGAGACTACTCTGGAAATCTAGACAGAGGGATTACCAAACCAATCGCAAAATTGTAGAATACCTTTTACGGTACGGCAGTCAATCTTCCCGAATGTTGTGTTCAGTGCATTGCGATCGATAGGGCGGCAGACATGGCTTCTTAAGGATGAAGGATATATCCTATTGTGGTCCCCCAATATATACTTGACGGTATGTGGGAGCACAAGTCCATACTGGCACTTATCGTCTCAAAGAGGAATCACCCAACCCACGATGAAAGTAACAGTTACTAGGCTTTATGACAATGGAATACATCTCTAGCCTAGACTTCTAGATGTTGTGCGTTAGGTTCCAAAGCGTTTTTATGTTCATTAAATTTATTTTACAGTTGATCTTTCTTAAGAAATTTTCCTTTTAGGTTCACCGCGTGATGTAGATATACATTCCTAAAATGCAATCGAAGATGATAAACAATCATTTAATCTTCTTTTTGCAATGAAAATCCTAGCTACTAAGGAAAATGGAAATGAAATATTTCAACATAGAGCAAAGAGCACACACTAGATGCACTGTCCTAAATCAAAATCAACAAGCAGTCTAAATGCAAATGCACATGCATGTATTTGTTTTCACTTCCTTAATGTGTGAATGACAAAAAGAATGCTGAGTACAAATCTGAATTATATCTTCTTTCAAAGCGACAGCACTAACGGTTTTGTTTTCAAAAAATGGTAGGAAGGAAAGACGACACTTTGCAATTTTGAATTGAAAACTGCTTTCGACACTTGAAATACTTATAAATTCAGATCAAATACAAGAGTATTAGTACAATCGATTATCAAGAACAGTAGGATTCTTTTCTTTGACTGAAAACGACACTTGCGACACTTCCAAATCAAAAGACGACAGTTCGATTAAGCTACTATTTTGTAAAAAAGAACTGTAAATGGCACACAATACATAAAAAAATTTACAATTCTTTGTACAATAGAGGTTGAATGATGCAAAAAAGGGGGTTTCAATAGTGGTCTACTCATCACAGACAGCAAAACTCTTGAATAAAACTGAAGAGAGTGAAGAAAAAACCAAAATCTGGAGGCAGATCTAGTCTTGTCTGATCATCGCACCTGTAACATAGGGAAACAAGGATGCATCCCACCTACTGCACACGAGAGGTGCAATGCATCTAGATTTCCTAAAGGAGAGGGTATGATGGTCAAGGAACGAGACTTTAACTTGGTTTTTGGTCACAGTTTGCAGTTTAGTCCAAGGATTTAGGCCAAGCAAATGATAGTCAGTAACTACAAAGTATAGGGCTGATCTATTGAGGTTACTCAAGCTACCTCTAGGGCACTTAGGATGTTTGCAATTCAATTGTTCAGTTCATAAAAAAACCCGGAGATTGACTGAAGCAGTGTTGATCTACTTTGCACTTGCATAACAAATGCAGTTCGAAGGCTAGCTAGCTTGACTTCAGGCTCTGTCTGTGGTTTATGAATCAAACAAATAGAGACAAGCAATCAAACTAATCACTCCCCAGTGGAGTCGCCATTTTGTTATCGGGAAATCTAGTGTCTATTCAGAGCTGCTAGTCCCACTAAGACGGGTAGCTATCTTAGAAACAAACAGATTAAAGTCACTTGTTTTTCCTTTACGAGAGAGAGATGAGAAAGAAGCATAGAGTACCAACCTCAATCTTCCGCTTGGCTCCTTGCTTGTTTCCTTTCCCCTTTGACAGAATCTTGCCACTGCTTCCTTACTTGTCCAACTTCAAAGAGCACATGTAGATTCACAGCAACATAATACCATCAAAGCATAGAGATCTTTCACTATAAACAATATAGGATCAGATGTATATTGACCATACAAATGCATATATCAACACAATATTCAGACATACACAAGGATATGGAGGAAAACTCAAATAGCTTTATTAGTAAAAGTAGTAGAAGAGAGGATTACAACCACTTGGTCTGACCCAGTGCCATCCTCCTAGCTTGAAAGCCCTCTTCACCTCACACAAAGCAAGATCACCCAACAATGTCTTCAAAGAGAAACCAGCAGTACCTCTTTGCAAATTACCAAATTCCAACCTCTGGATCTCTTGGATGAGGGATCCATTTATAAATATTTGCAGGGGGGTGAGTCAGCTTCTGGGATTTTGATTAGTGTCATCTCTTTGATAGTTCTTAGTTCCACATGGAGATTTTAGATCTCTTACTCATCCCTGGGCGAACTCAGAGAGGCAAGTGTCAAATGAGCATTTTCTAGAAGATTCTCTAGGTTTCCACCTAGCAAACTGCTTGTGCCATTTGTCTGCTCTCTCTCATCGCACCCTATAGAAGGGATTTCCAGTATGCATCGCACTTTTTTCATGTGGCAGGTGAGATGCGTTGCACCTTTATCACTGGACAGTCTGTATGGTCCTGCTTTGACCAGTTCTAAGTAGTTTTTCATGGAAAACTTCTGGGAGATGATGTAATCAGCTGACCATGCTCCTTTAGGGTATGAAACAACACTTTTAGGGACTTAGAATCCCTTGGTTTATGGACATATGTGATTGGGGTTGCAGTGCCCAAATATGTCTATAACAAGCATCCCTGAATTGAAGTCCCGAAGGCCTTGTTGAGTCAATTGTTGCTCTCGTGATAGTGATTTTAGGACATTCGTCCTCAAGACTATTGTATATTTCCTCCCAAGTTGTTGTGCCTTCGGCAATGTCACAAACTGTATCAGAGAAAATTGGAGCCATCTCTGTAAACTCAGATTCAACAATGGTCTGCTTGCTCTGTTTCTGCATCACCTTCCTTAGTGACATGTCTTTTGTAGCTTTCCTGAAATAGACAAGATATATCAATGCAAACGATATTGGGTAATTAAGACTAAAAGCTTCTTTGAAATGACTTTGGATCGTGAGAAAGGTTTAATGAGATACTCAATGTTAACTACCCATAATTTGGAAAAAGATTATCCTTCCTCGGGCTGCTAAATATTTGTTAACCTATCAATTCGTTTGTTTTGATATTAAAAAGTAATTATTTCACATGTTTTACCACTCTTAATCGCACATCGCAATCTTTAAATGGATACAATATAACGTTATCAGATGCATAAAGTGAAATGCGATTGTGAATATCACAATATCACATTTCGCAAATCGCTAATGGACATTCTAATGGCATAGCTAAATTTTGCGAAGTGCGAACTATGACTTGCGAAATGACAAGATGTTATTTATTGGGCTATCGCAGTGGGAGATTTGATCGCAGATCGCAAGTTTTTTAAGATGTTTTAAAACAGTCACATGGAAAAGTGTGATTTGCGATTTGCGAGGTTTTGCTAGGCATTTTTCTAACCTTAGCTATTTTTCTTCATAAATGGGGGGGTTGTTTCATAGTACAATAGTAGGTAGAATGGTTTTTTTTTTATATAATAAATCTTAAAGAAAGCAATAAATGCTTAGTCAAATTTTCAAGTTTCTGAATAAATTTTACAGTTTATTAATATGAAAATTTTTATTTGATTTATTTTATATAAATAATCAATTTTATAAGTTTATTAATTAAATTTATTAAATTCTTATATTCTAATTGATTATATCTTTTGTAGACAAATTACTTATGTAGACAGAATGGTGTTATAGAATAAATCCTAAAGAAAGTAATAAATATTTAATTAAAATTTGGAATTTATGAATAAACTTTCAAATTTATTAATATGGAAATTTTTATTTAATTTATTTTATATAAATGATAAATTTTTATATGTTTATTAATTAAATTATTTAAATTTTTATATGCTAATTGATTATACCCTTTGTAGCACTAATATGAGACTCACACAATCGCTAATTTATATATAGAGAGAGAGAGAGAGTGGGGGAGGGAAAAAGAGTGATACCGATAAATATTATGAATATGGATCATTATTATTTAAATTTATTCTAATGTGAAATCCATATAATGCTTCTTTTTGGAAATAAATTAAATTGAATAAATTTATTATTTTATTTATTTATTTTTTATTTGAGTAGATAACAAATTGAATTGGAATAATTTATTATTTTTAATTTTTTTTTTTATTATTATTATTATCATCATCATGGTAACTAGTGAATGCAAGACCTAAGATCACAATGGAGGATTGTTCTAGGAAAGATCCAAGATCACAACTTCCACTATTCACTCAGTATTCACCTCAATAACAAGATATTCAAATTTACTTATAGGAATTACTCATCAAGATTTTCAACTTTTCAAATTTAAATTAAATTGAATCAATTTATTATTTTTGTTATTATTTATAATTGAGTAGATAATAAATAGTGAATGAAAGACCCAAGATCACAATGGAGGACTATTCTAGGAAAGATCCAAGATCACAACTTCCACCATTCACCCACTATTCATGTCAATAACAAGATATTCAAATTTAGTTATAGGAATTACTCATCAACATTTTCAACTTTTCAAATTTAAATTAAATTGAATCAATTTATTATTTTATTTTTTTGATTAATTTTGTAGATAACAAATTGATTTGGAACAATTTATTGTTTTTATTTATTATTATTTTCACTGTAACTAGTGAATGACACCCACGATCATAATGGAGGATGGTTCTAGGCAAGATACAAAATCACAATGACTTCCACTATTCATCCCCTATTCATCTCAATATCAAGATATTCAAATTTACTTATAGGAATTACTCATCAAGATTTTCAACTTTTCAAATTTAAATTAAATTGAATCATAAACCCAAGGTGGAGAGAGAATTAAACCATTTAGCTACTAATAAACTATTATCGTTTCATTATTATTGTTATTATTATTAGATTTAATGCTTTATTTTTAAATCATTCATATATATATATATATATATATATATATATATATATATATATATATATATATATATATAGATATATATATATATATATATATATATGAATTCCACTTTGAACTTCTCTACATTATTTTCTCTACACAATTGAAAATTATTCGGTCATTGGATCCTGCAACTTGAACTATCAACCAACTTCGTTGATTTACACTAGTTAAATGAATTATTTTTCCATGTGAACTGAACTCTTTAATTTACACCAAGTCACTCATTGTGCAACTGTTTTGGAATGATTGAAACTACATATAACTTTAATGCCTAGGATGGTAGATCTACTACATTTGGTGCCTCCACCTCTTCCTATGGTGATGGGTAAACATCAATGGATTATGATGTTGTGAGGTATCTATCTCAATCTAGATAGAGAGCTACCATTTTCCATGTCTTTGTGACGTTTGTTGTTGTGGCTACTCAATCTACACTGGGTTTTCCTTATGTCTTGGCTCTTCCCTCTATGAGGTGAACTCAAGTTAGTTCAAGGGTTTTCGTATGATCAAGACCTAGATTATGCCTTCAATGGTCATACATATATTCCATATGCACTGTATCATGTTATAGATAAAGACCTAGTTGTGAATAGAGACCCAAATTATGTTCCATTTTGGTATAAAGATCCAAAGTGAGTGTGCATATCAATATATGATAGATCATAATAAAGGATTCATACCCACACAAGAAATAAAACATGAATAGCGATAGATAAGGTAGGAGCTCCCACCGGTCCAAGAAGGGATATTAAGCCAATTTTTCAATTTCAGGGCCTAGGTTTTAGCCGAGGAGGGATTGCTCACCTAACAAAGGAAATACCTTATGAATCATATCATGGTAGATTACAATTTTAGGGTTAATTTTCTGTCCCATGATTGTTTTCTTAACACATACTTACACTAATTTTTACATCTAGGTAACTAAAAACATTTGGAAATAATTTTTATCATTCTTGGGAGACCACTCAACTGTGAAGAAATTTTCGATGGATTTTTTTAGGTTAGGATATATAGGGTATAGGCACGATAGTTCATATGGCGGGGCATATTGCTTTGTAACAAGCAATTCATTGTGTTGCATTAACCCCTTCCTTCGCTATGGGTTAAGTGACCCCTCCTTGCCCTTTTGTTTGTTTGTTGGTTGCAGGGTTTGCAATACAGAGTTAAGGTATTGTAGAGGTATGAACCAACGCTTTCTAATAAACCATCGTATCATGCCAAATAAATAACCCTTTGATGCATGATTTTATCTACTCTTCACAAACTTTAAAGCGACTCTTCGAAATATTGTATACAAAGATCAAATTTTCATATATTAAAGATCGTTGGTGCTTCGACTAAACAAGCCCTCTAACATTTCTATGCAGTTATTAAGCCGTGCTCTTCATTTTTTGTATACACATGTCTTCTATTTTCATTTGGTTTGTGTGATTTTAATACTATTTGTGGTTGCCTACAACTTCATCTATTTAATTTTGTAGGTACAACAATTATATGCAAGTGCAGCATTGTCTCAATATCTTCTTCACCATAGCAATTTCATGAAATTACCAAAAACCGAGAGCTATATTTGTTGTAATACTCTGATAGGACTTTAGCTCAAGATCATCAATTTCCACAAGGTATTTTAGTACTTGAAAAGTTAAACATGAAATGGTTTTCAAAGTTATTCAATAATTTTTATTTTAATATTCATGCATACCATCAATGTCATGATTCATGACCCATATTATATAAGTTGTGATTCAATTAGAATTTCTACTAGGATTCGTATAATATTTATCTTAAAGCATGTTTTGGCAATGAAAAGTTGAATTATGGAGAGATATTTTATGAAGCACGATAGGTATTACTAGAGTTTTGATGGTCATCATACTTATGTTTCCTTTGCAACACCTCGAAACAATGACAAAGCCAATTTTTTAGGTTTTGTTTTCATTCGATCTAGGGTATTTTAATTTGTAACTTGCAGTCACTATCCATGGCAATAATGGTTGTAGTTAGCACTGAAATTTG
Source organism: Pinus tabuliformis (assembly GCA_031772625.1). Taxonomy (NCBI): domain Eukaryota; kingdom Viridiplantae; phylum Streptophyta; class Pinopsida; order Pinales; family Pinaceae; genus Pinus; species Pinus tabuliformis. The sequence goes on from CM062808.1 coordinate 671,969,581, forward strand.
TGAACTTATATAATGTATGTATGGAGAATGGAATGTAAAACATCATTTTACCATGAAAATCATCGTTTTCTTAGAAATTTTCCATTTTCATTAAATCATATAAAAAATCACTTATCACGCTCATCATTGTTTAGGATATATGAAAATAAGCGAGAAGTAGCAAATATTGGTGAAGGGAATGAATCATGCAACTACTTGGAAAAATGTTTGTCCATCTTACTAGGTCTACATAGAAAGTGCATGTGCAAGAGAAAAACAAATTTAAAAAAAATTGGCAAGAGGAATACAACCCATTCTTACCCATCTATTTGGATGCAACCTACCGAGTAACATGGGTTCTAGGGAAGTTCCAAGGCATTTACGAAACATGAAAAATCGATATACATTCAAAATTAATTTGTAGAATAAATTAAACCTAAATGTTGAGGATAAACTGAAAATATGATGACCTCTTGTTTTCCTCCAATATACTTGTAGATCCATTGATATTGTAGACAATAATACACCTAGTGGCATCCACTTATGCTCTCGTATAGTTCATGTTATTTTTATGTTTTATAAAGGCATAGCCACCAAAAGTTAGGAATATTCATTAACAATGGGTCGGCGTTGCTTCATTTTTTTATAACCAAGTAATGAAAATACATGCCTAAGAATCCTTTGTAGTTGATCATTCCCACACATAAACATATTTAGTTTCCACCACAAAGGAATGATTACAACAAACTATGATGATAAAGTTAAATATTTCATCTCCGTCAAAAAGGTATGGTTAATGGAGAGCACAACGATAAACTTCATTTCTCTTGCTAATAAGTCTTGGTCTGCTATCATCAAGAATTGTTGTGCTGTAGAGGTTTATTTCTATTTCTGAATATGTTTATGGGTCATCTCATCCAGTATTGGGTTGGTTTTTCATTTGAAACTTTAGAAAAGACATACTTAGTTCCTCTAAAACATCAATAGAGATAGAAATCATTTTCCTATCATGAAATTTTCTTGTGGACATACATTTCACAAGTACGTGGCTCATAGTCAAGATTATAATTCTCCAACCCTTTTTTTATGCATTTCCTTACGTAAGAAGTTATGACTAGCAAATTATAATTTCTAAATTCCATTATAAAGAGCTAGTAATCTTTTAACGATCTATTATCATTGACATTGACAATCTTAATATTGTAGATTTGGCTAATTGTGTTAGTTATGACTTGGAAAATTATAATTTTTCAATTCCATGGTATTGACCTGGGAACCTTTTAAATGACATAATAACAGTCATTTTGACAAGTTTTACCATTGTATTTCTACTTTCTTACTACAGATGTAGATTTCCCAAGCACATGCTTCTGCATTGGTCACCAACACAACATTTAATTTGGTTAAGCTTCAATTCAATACATCACAAATTCCAGAGTTTCCACATTTAGTTAGATTTTGTTGAGCCTAGCATGTTTCATGATGATTCAAATGTTTAAGGTAATATACTATTAAGCTTGGATTGAACACTTGGGAAGGAAGTTGCACATGCCTCTGTTTTGGGTAGATTGTTTGAATGTATTCATTTAACATCAATATTTCTTTTTTAGTCAAATTAGGCTATAGTTAGATCAGATAATATATCACATTTTTTTTCATCTATGATTTTCTTCCATATGTTATCCACTTACGATATTTTCTCTACAACATCTGGTGCAAAGGCTAGTTTTTATATTTATAAAGTTTATTGACAAATCATTTTGCAGTTATGTTGATGAAGTTTTAAAAGTAGAGAAAATAATTTTGTTAGATCCCTACATTAAGTGGTACACATTATATATCTCCTGCTATGCCTCCTTTTATCTTCAACAATTTTTTAAATATGGTGTGTTGAAGATTTTTGCTTCAAACTTGATCGAGTTTGACATAAATCTATTTTTTTCTAGACCATATTAAGTATATGATGCCTAGGCACCTTACTATTTTTGTGTGTGACGCAATTGTGATAAGAGATATATGTTAATATATATGTACATATTGTTCATACATGTACATGGTACCTATTCTTGCCACATAATCTTATTATAGAATAAAATCATGAATGCACCATTAACATACTATTGTTGATTGTGATAGCTGTGAGCTGTTGTACAAACAAACACCTTTCAAAAGTTACTTTCTAAATGTATCAAATAAAAACAATGAATAGCCCATATTCTTAATAGGTCAATGAATTTTATAATACTAGAGAAAATATTATGTTCTTTTGAAAAAATCCATGATATATACTATTATCATATATGCCAATCATTTAATATGGTGTACTTGCTTAACCGAGAAAATGTTGATAACTCTCTCTTTGGTATGGTAATGAAGCATATTTTTCTCAAGACAAACATAATTATTCCTCTTTTAGAAACCTTTGAAGTCTACCAAATACAATATTCATACATATACCCTCAAACAAAATTCTAGACAAGTAATTAGGAACCCATAGATTTATATCATTTTGTTATTATTTAAATGGCATTGGGAATGTAATAATTATTTTCCAAAGAAAACAAACATTGTGCCTAATGAAGTGCATACAAACATGGATTTTCTTAAGAAAATTTATTATACATGCCATTATAATGTGCAAGTCTAATTCAATATTGTCTACCTTTTCTTATAGGGAAAGTGTTGGTAGTCATTTTTATAGTTTTGTGATGAACCATGTTTTTCTCATTAAAAATAAAGTGATTTTCCTTTTGAAAGAAATTGAAGTAGACCCACTAGGAAAAATGTAAGTCTATCTCAACATAGACATAATCACATATAGTTTAGTTCCTCTTCATTAACTAGTGGGATTTATTTAGTTATAGTAGAAAACCTTGTTTTTCTCCTAAAACTAATGACATTGAGAATAGGAGTTCATTTGATTGATGACGATATAATAGGCTTAGGCCACACCTTTGTGTATTTCCATTTCCGTATACATTGTTATAATGAAACTAGTTATTGTACTTTTGAAGTCTACTAGAAAATCATGTTGTGGCTTTGCTAAGTTGAGGATCTGCTGAAACTGGAAGAAATAATTTTGGAAGATATTTGCTTTAGCTAATACACCTAGTATATTTCCTTCACGTGTTTCCTCTCATGCTCAACTTATATAAGATGTTAAAGATGTTAACTAAAAAATCAACCTCTTTTGGTTCAAACCGGTAATTTCATAATAAAACTTGGTTAAGTGGATAGTGCTTATGTTTCTTACTAGTATTATAGGTAAAGAAAATGATAGAAGTAGTATATAGTATTATAGGTAAAGAAAATGATAAAAGTAGTATATGTTAATATACTTATAGCTCATATTCATAATCATTCATTGTGTACTGAAATGAATATTATAGAACAAATCATTCATAAATTATTGATATTATGCTATAAATCATAATAAATATGAGATATTGTCAAATTAAATACCATACTTATATATTATAAAATTTTATTATTATTTAAATATCATTATTCACATAATTATTATTTTTCATAAATCGATAATATTTAATAAAATACATATAATGCAACATTTAAAAATATATATATATATATATATATATATATAACACGTGTAATTATAAAATGTAGAAATAGTCCTATATGAAAGTGTCAATTTAGCAACGAAAATTACTGCGGTCATGAACAACATAATGCATCCTCTTCCCAAAAAAAATCCTAAGCGCAGAAAAACAAGATGTTTATCGATACACCCGATATGCAAAAATGCAAGGGTGTCTGTCCATAGACATAAATTAGGTTTAAAGGGTTGGAAGTGGGTTTGCTTGATGGGCATGTGATAAGCTCAAACGACACTTTTATGCCTTGTGGTTTTCAGTATGTTTTCTTAACCGTAGCTGTTTTTTTTATAGGTTATTATAATGTGAAAATTACTGCGGTCATGAACAACATAATGCATCCTCTTCCCAAAAAAAATCCTAAGCGCAGAAAAACAAGATGTTTATCGATACACCCGATATGCAAAAATGCAAGGGTGTCTGTCCATAGACATAAATTAGGTTTAAAGGGTTGGAAGTGGGTTTGCTTGATGGGCATGTGATAAGCTCAAACGACACTTTTATGCCTTGTGGTTTTCAGTATGTTTTCTTAACCGTAGCTGTTTTTTTTATAGGTTATTATAATGTGAACCGTCAATACAGGTTTTTTTTAAGTTGTTGGCAAAGCTCGACCGTGATGGATTAAAAAGAAAGCCAAAAATTTGTTTAAGTCTCATGTTTAGGTCGTTTTGTATAACTAGAATACAAACTTTCAATAATATCATTTGGCTAAATATCTACTTCAACTTTGGTAGAAGTTAACCACTATTTAAATGAAAGGATAGTCAAGTAAAACAAAAGCATATGTTAGCAACCATATTGCTTAGTTTTACTTGTTTTCTTCCATCTCATCTAATTATATCCTTTGAGTAAATATCTACTTCAGCTTTGGTAGAAGTTAACCACTATTTAAATGAGAGGATAGTAAAGTAAAATAAAAATGAGAGGATAGTAAGGTAAAATAAAAGCATATGTGAGCAACCATATTGTTTTGTTTTACTTGTTTTCTTCCCTCGCATCTAGATGAAAGGATGCTACAACAAAAGCATATTGTACGATGCATGGATATTGCTTTTGTTTTACTTGTTTTCTTTCCTATCGAAATCAAAGGATGGGACAACAAGTGGTAGTTGGTAGTTGTATATGATGGACACCGTCGTGTACCATTTTGAATTATATCAAAGCTAAACACTCTTATAGTTATTCATTTTAGTCGATCGAATAAGTAGACTTGTGAGGAATCAGAGTATTTATGTCAACATAGGAGAAGCAGTAAGTCTCGTATTAAATAATTACTGACAACGTAAGTCGGACCGGAACTGATAGAGGGAGATTGCAACTTGCCATCTGCTCAATTCAAAGAAACTGACAGCGGGATCAGCTAGTATTCGATTCAAAAAGCGAGCTTGCTCTGCTCTCGGATTCAGATTGTCGATCAAATGGCAAAGCACCTAGGCTTGCTGTTGTGGCGGTCATGCATCTGGTTAGTATTGCTGGTGCATGGAGCTCTTATCTTTTCAGAGGAAGAATGTTCAGTGTATTGTTCAGAAGATTACTATTACTCTACTGGGACTTATTACCCAGGGCCTGTCACTGCCATGGACGCTGATATACTAAACTTTGCACTCAACTTGGAGTATCTGGAGGCCGAATACTTCATTGGCGCTTTATACAGGGAGGGACTAGACAAGTTTGCCCCTAATCTCTCAGGCGGCGGTCCTCCACCGATTGGCCTTGAGTTAGCAAATATCGACCCTGCAACAAGAGATATTGTCCAGCAATTCGCCTTGCAGGAAATCGGCCATGTGAGGTGATCTGATAAATCCATCCCAATCTGATGAATAAGAATAATCAATTAGGATAAATTTATGCCGGTAAGCTATGCAATCATTCTTTCTTTCGGATTATAGTTCTTGTGTTGTATCGTAATCGTGTTGAGTGTTGATATTGAAGCAGGATCATTCGCGAGACTGTTACTGAAGCGATTCCACGACCTCTGCTAGATTACGGGGTGGAAGTGTGGGCGAAATTCTTCGAGGAAGCCTTCGGATATCACCTCACTCCCCCATTCAATCCTTACGCCAATTCTGTTAACTTTGTTCTTTCCGTGTATTTCCTTCCTTACATGGGTCTTACAGCTTACGTCGGGGCGAATCCAAATTTGACCACACCCACAGCAAAAAGAGTAAACTCTCAGCATTGTCACCTATTCATAGAATTGTAGAACCCCAGATAGAATATAGCCGTTACTACTTACGTTTATTGTGTTCTTTTCATAGCAGAAAGCCATTACTATTATGTTTCAAATATTTTCATATCAGAAAGCCGTTACTGTTTCAAATAATTTCATGATATTGCTAAGAGAATCCCGTTACTATTATGTTTGAAATAATTTCCATGAACCGATCTCCAGGCTTTTCATTCAACCGTTGACCTGCTTGATTTGTCTGCAGCTTGTGGCAGGTCTGCTTGGAGTGGAATCAGGGCAGGACGCAGTGACACGCCACTGGCTATACGAAAGAAGCTATGAGAAAGTGTATCCATACCCAATTACAGTTGCAGAGATGACAGCGAAGATATCAATTCTTCGGAACAATCTCGGAAAGACAGGAATAGTAGATGAAGGAGTAATAGTGCCAAAGGATCTAGGAGCTGAAGGAAGAATAAGCGGTAACATTTTATCTGCAGATCCAAACTCTCTGTCATACAGCAGAACTCCGGGGGAAGTCTTGAGAGTTTTGTATGACACAGGAAATGAATCCATAGCCGGTGGATTTTATCCGCACGGGGCCAATGGACGCATTGCCGGAAGCTATCTCCTCCCCCCTCATCCTGGGTGACATGCGACGTTGTCGTTGCCATGGAGTAAACTATAAGTAAACTCTAAATAATTCCTTCGTGGAACCGCATGCTTCCTAATAAATATTATGTCACTCAAATCGGATCAGTCTATGTGCTTCTAAGCCCTATATAGGTATTCCGTGGATGCATGGATGTAAAGTCTACTATATATATAGTTGGTCTTTTGTACTTCAAAACAATTTTTGTGCTTCTATTATAAAACTCCCCAATGATTCCATCGAACAAATTTGTTTTCTGGAACCTGTAATGATTTCCAAAGTTACACGTGACTTCTTTTTCGATCCTGCGATAATTTGTCAAAGACGTCTGTATTTTTTAACGGAGTAGTTGAATATATAAGAAGCAGTCAGTTGTTGTTTTATGTGTATTGGTTTAATATTTAAGTAATATATATCGTTGTTTTCTTTGTTGGGTTAATATTTCAAATATACACCACTCGGGACGAGCCGGAAGTGACTAAGAGCGGATTACCATCTTGCACCACCAGTGTAACTCATCGAGACCTAATATGATAATTATGCAGTTATTTGGTACGCGCCACGGCTGTTTAATGGGTAATCAATTTTCTTTGCTTTTTAAAATGCGGCCTCTATCATGCCTCAAATAGAAAGGATAGAAAGGATTTAATTGGGATAGTTCACATAATAGAAAGGATAGAAAGGATTTAATTGGGATAGTTCACATAATAGAAAGGATAGAAAGGATTTAATTGGGATAGTTCACATTGTGTGGGGAGCTGAATTTTCTAATTCGGTAAATAGTTTTAGTATAAGACATCTTTTATAATTCGGAATTGAAGTGAAAGAGTCTTCCATTGGGATAAAAGTATGCCCTGTTAAATGAATAATGGTTTATTTTTATTTTTTTTAGGTTTAATATGTTTTTTAAAAATATAAATTTTAGTAAAATGTGTTTTATTTATAAATTTAATTACGTACAAATATATATTTTATAATGAATATATTGTTTATTTGATATTCTGTATTATTATTTTCTATTGATTTTTTAAGTTTCCAATATTATGATTATTTTGGCATGGTTTTTCATAAAAATAAAATAAATTTATATAAATGTTATATTTTTTTAAAGTATAGTAAATCAAATTAGTATTAGAATAAAGTATGACGAGCATCATTATTATAATTTATATTATATTTCTTTTAATCTCTCTATCTGATGCAGGCAGGGCCTGCAATACCCAGGATCTTTAACATTTCGTGCATATAAGAATGCATCTCAGCTTTTTTCCCAAATCAAAACTTCAATAGTTGGCAAATTCACACAATACCATTATTATGTGGAAGCCCTTCAACCTAAATCCCATAAACTCACCCTCACTTCCTCTTTCATTCCTTTCAATTCAACAATATGAGTATATGGGATCCAATAATAGAGTGAGTTCAATATTCCATAAAAACCAATTAGACCATGCGCTCATGGTCTTCCCATGTTTGATTCTACAAAACAAGCATCATAACAAAGTTCCACCTTTGAACTCAATACAAACCTCAGTAACAACTTATCTTGCCAGCGCTATTCAAACTAATTCCATTCGATTTAAACATACCTGTGTTATCAAGCGTTGTCCATCCTCCAGCTCAAACTCTGCTTTTAACACTGTCATTAACCTCAACGCTGATCCATACAATCACTTCATTCAGGATTCGATCCATAACTTTACTGCGCCCTTCAATCTTTAACAATTGGTTAGCCAGCCAATTCACACAAATCACTGGATTAACTCTAGGAGCGCTTTACACAAATCCATGATGCGCCCTTTACCAAGCTCAAATCTAAACAATAGAATCCAAATTTCATACCTGTTTATCCACCAATAACACAGGTTCTTTGTAATACCAATTCACCCTCTGTAGTTGCTGTGGAACTATAATCTCAAATGCCAGCATTTGATCTCAAACCTTCTGGCGCTAAGGCAGTACATTCAGACATAAGAAATCGATGTTTAAAATCGATTTCACTCAAGAGTTAATCATAACTCTCTCTGCTCCGAATTAACTTCCTAGACTCCAATTTCTTTGCTGTATTCCAAGACCAACAGCCCTTTCCTGCAATTACAATCAACTAATACACAGAGTTTAGCTCTGCACTTTAAACTACTTTTCAGTCGACTTTCTGCAATATATACACATACAACTCTGCATTGGATTTAAACAAATTCATCCGACCACTTTTCACTAATCAGGAACGTAGATTTGCAGATCCTGAACCTGCAATTTGAATTCAAACACAATTTTACACACAAAAGCTCAACCAAAATTCCATTAAACAATTCTGCCTCCCTGAAGTCAAATTTCCAAGTCCAATTGAGCTCTGTTTGAACATCTACGCCTTGTACACAACCCGATCACTCAATAACTTTGAACACAAATCGATACATTCAGCGCTAAGATCTTCAATCATGGGGATCGATTCACAATGAATCTGGCATTTAATAAGAGAATTTATCCAACAGACTTAACTGATTTCTGCATTTAACAATTATAATATCGATCCATTTAACAGAACAACGCTTTCAACTCAATGTAACAAAATACAATCCTGAAAGCTGTATTCATTCTGAAAACTACGTTCTTATACTGGACTGAGTTAAAAGTCTGCGCCCTTCATACAATCACACCATAATCCATTCAGATCTAAAATCCAGCTAATCGATTGTAACATTCTAGCAAACAGATGTTTGACCTTTATTAATCAAATCTTTGATCTATCACCCAATTCACAATATTCTATGGGTTTATAACTGTGATACCAGATATCCAATATCTGAAAATCGATTTCAGTGTTGCCTTTGAAGGTTCATCAACTAATATTGGTAATCCTTGCCTACAATGTTCCCATATTACAATTTATTCATGCACCCACCATTATCATTCCACAGGGATTAATGCACTAATTAACCATCAAATACCAGCAAATTCACTCTTAACACAGTAATTGACCCATACATGAATTGTCCAAATTAAGGCGCATAACTCAAAATCACTCTTTCATAAAAATGAACATACTTACAAACTTATCTCCTTGGCCAAATATTCAAATATTCAATGTTCCCGGCCCTTACAAATTGCAAGAGGCTTACAGCCTTGGCTGTTCAAGCCTGCTCTCAATCACTCTTACCCTCACTCACTATCCTATTCTACCTGATCTATATTTTTCCTTTGAAGCTCATTAATCTATATAAATTGAATTGAACCAATTTAGGTTCAAATCCCTTTAATCACTCAACAAAGTCCTCAAATATCTCAACACCCCTACAATCTAGATTTTATCCCTAAAATCTTGAAACTAAATCTAACTTAGGCTCAATCATTAATTCTTAATTATTTCAAGGCTAATTCCTCTCATGTTTTCCAATTATTTGGAAACATTACAAATCCTCTCAAAATCTCATAAATATTTACATAAAATTAATAATTTCTCAAAAACATGAAACCCCTAGATTTAAATAAAAATACACAGTATTTTCCCGAGTCTATGCTCCCGCATAAAACTCCCAAGGTAGAAAATGATCATGATCTCCAGATCATGCATTTTAAATCTTTGTCTGCCTGGATCCCACATTTTGTTTTGCAAGTTATCATCAATTTTTGCTGTCGTATGCTGCTTTTCTCCAGGTCTCCATATCTTATGTTGTCTTGCTCCACTAGTTGTACTTTCACAATCTGTCTCTGTCTTCATTTTGCTACTGCTGCTTCTTCTCTTTCTTGCTGATGTCTTCCTCTGAGACACTTTCAACATGATGCGTCTGATTAATTCAATTTGTTTGTCCAATAAATCTTCAAACTATTGATTTTTTGCTTCCTGCTGAGCTAAGACAGCTTGCTCAGTTCTTATTCCTATGCTTCTTTCTGTTCTTACCTTCTCATTTCTTACTGCCACCCAATCATCCATGCCCTCTTGTCTTCTACAACGGAAAATTTCTTCCTTGCCTTCTCCTATCAACAACTTACTGGACTAGTACATTGTGTACTCCTTTCTGCTATCTTCATCTCTATGCATCTGCAACTCCCAATTCTGAAATTGAGATTCTTTCTACACTAAATTCTGATCATTTAGCATCCTTTCCAGTAGCATAACGTCCTCATCCCATGGTTTTGAAATTTCCATAGAATTTTCTTCTTCCTTCATTTGACTACTCAGCTGAGTCAAATGTTCCTCAGCACCTGCAACAATACCTGCATTCACAAAGCACTTGTTAAAACAAAAATCATAAGGCATCAGTGCCTTTGCCAACTTTTCAGTATGTTGTCCTGAATTCTCCTCCACTATCAGCACATCAGTATGCTAATTCTCTCTTCCCAAAGAATTCTCTAAAGAACTCTCAAGACTATCAACCAGTCTTCCTCTTATACCATCTGTTTCCATGATGTCTTTCTCCTCTTGTTCACTGTACTAAACTCTTTCTTCTACAATCTCCCTGTCATACTCTGGATTCTCCAACAAGTATTCCAACAATGCAATTTCTCTGTGGCATTGATGAAGCATATCATAATCACTTATAGTCCTTGCATTCACACACAAACTTTCAGTTTGAAAATCACAAAGTTCAACAGTCTCAACTATTGCTTCACTTATCTGTGCTACAGATTGATCCACTTCTTCTGCATCCATAAGAACTTCCTCTTGTGCTGTAACAGTTTCACAAGATTGCACATCCTCCTCAGTAAAACCTGTAATCACATCACAATTGTCAGCTACAAAATTACACGGTTTTACATTATCCAGCTGATCTGGATTTACCCAATAACTCAAGAAATCATCAATGATCTCCTCCTCTGTTTCATCAATGGAAACCTCCACTTTCAACTCAGCTGCTCTGAGTTCTTCACATCTCAACTGTATACTCATCATCTGTTCGAGCTTCCTTAGCTCCTCTGTTAACTGCATGTTTATCTGTCGATCTCTTTTCTGCTATAGCCTCTTCCACTTCACTCTCTTCCTCATCAGCAAACCATGTCTCTGGTCTTTCTCATTTTCCCATAACAACTCCATCAATAGCTCAAGATGAACTGCTATCTCAGCTTTCTCCTTCTCATACTCTTCCTGAGTCAACTATTGTCTTATGCCATTCGCCCTGGCATATTTCTTCTCTTTTCTACTGTGGCCTCTTTCTGAACCTCTGCTTTCTCCTTTATGACTTTTAGTAGTCATCTCCTTCGCCATGAGTTTCTCACCCATGAGTTGCACCAAGCCTCTACAACAACAAACTCTCTTGCTGCCACTTACCTCACCAATTCTTCCCTCCGGATCTGGTCTTTTGGTAATCAGCGATCCTCTGCTGGAACCTTTTGAGCATTCTCCACTGCTCCTTCAGGCTTCTCTCATCTCCAACTTCCAAGAACACACTTGTCCTTTTCATTCAACCTCTGTTGAATCTTTAGGTTCTGCCACACTCACCTAGAATCCCTTGCTGGACTCCTTCATCACTGCACTCTAGCTGTGATCTACTTCTTCCCGCTGAGATTTCTTCACTATGCCTGTAAATCAAATTATCCAAGCATAACCTTTAAACCAGAGATAAATAATACCTGTCAGCTCACCTTTCAAGATCCTGTTGATCTTGTTTCACTTCCTCAACTGCACTGCATCTCTGTGCTGCAATATTCATCAGCTTCAAAATCTGATCTTAACACATGCAATTAATTTAACTTAAAAACTTGAATCTTCAAACAGAGCTATTCCAGCTCTGATACCAAAAATGATGCAGGCAGGGCCTGCAATACCCAGGATCTTTAACATTTCGTGCATATAAGAATGCATCTCAGCTTTTTTCCCAAATCAAAACTTCAATAGTTGGCAAATTCACACAATACCATTATTATGCGGAAGCCCTTCAACGTAAATCCCATAAACTCACCCATCACTTCCTATTTCATTCCTTTCTATTCAGCAATATGAGTATCTAGGATCCAATAATAGTGTGAGTTCAATATTCCATAAAAACCAATTAGACCATGCGCTCATGGTCTTCCCATGCTTGATTCTACAAAACAAGCATCATAACAAAGTTCCACCTTTGAACTCAATACAAACCTCAGTAACAACTTATCTTGCCAGCGCTATTCAAACTAATTCCATTCGATTTAAACATACCTGTGTTATCAAGCGCTGTCCATCCTCCAGCTCAAACTCTGCTTTTAACACTGTCATTAACCTCAACGCTGATCCATACAATCACTTCATTCAGGATTCGATCCATAACTTTACTGCACCCTTCAATCTTTAACAATTGGTTAGCCAGCCAATTCACACAAATCACTGGATTAACTCCAGGAGCGCTTTACACAAATCCATGATGCGCCCTTTACCAAGCTCAAATCTAAACAATAGAATCCAAATTTCATACCTGTTTATCCACCAATAACACAGGTTCTTTGTAATACCAATTCACCCTCTATAGTTGCTATGGAACTATAATCTCAAATGCCAACATTTGATCTCAAACCTTCTGGCGCTAAGGCAGTACATTCAGACATAAGAAATCGATGTTTAAAATCGATTTCACTCAAGAGTTAATCATAACTCTCTCTGCTCCGAATTAACTTCCTAGACTCCAATTTCTTTGCTGTATTCCAAGACCAACAACCCTTTCCTGCAATTACAATCAACTAATACACAGAGTTTAGTTCTGCGTTTCATAAGCTCTGCGTTTTAAACTACTCTTCAGTCGACTTTCTGCAATATATACACATACAACTCTGCGTTGGATTTAAACAAATTCATCCGACCGCTTTTCACCAATCAGGAACGTAGATTTGCAGATCCTGAACCTGCAATTTGAATTCAAACACGATTTTACACACAACAGCTCAATCAAAATTCCATTAAACAATTCCGCCTCCCTGAAGTCGAATTTCCAAGTCCAATTGAGCTCCGTTTGAACATCTACGTCTTGTACACAACCCGATCACTCAATAACTTTGAACACAAATCGATACATTCAGCGCTAAGATCTTCAATCATGGGGATCGATTCACAATGAATCTGGCATTTAATAAGAGAATTTATCCAACAGACTTAACCGATTTCTGCATTTAACAATTATAATATCGATCCATTTAACAGAACAGCGCTTTCAACTCAATGTAACAAAATACAATCCTGAAAGCTGTATTCATTCTAAAAACTATGTTCTTATACTGGACTAAGTTAAAAGTTTGCGCCCTTCATACAATCACACCATAATCCACTCAGATCTAAAGTCCAGCTAATCGATTGTAACATTCTAGCAAACAGATGTTTGACCTTTATTAATCAAATCTTCGATCTATCACCCAATTCACAATATTCTACGGGTTTATAACTGTGATGCCAGATATCCAATATCTGAAAATCAATTTCAGTGTTGCCTTTGAAGGTTCATCAACTAATATTGGTAATCCTTGCCTACAATGTTCCCATATTACAATTTATTCATGCACCCACCATTATCATTCCACAGGGATTAATGCACTAATTAACTAGCAAATACCAGCAAATTCACTCTTAACACAGTAATTGACCCATACATGAATTGTCCAAATTAAGGCGCATAACTCAAAATCACTCTTTCATAAAAATGAACATACTTACAAACTTATTTTCTTGGCCAAATATTCAATGTTCTCGGCCCTTACAAATTGCCAGAGGCTTACAGCCTTGGCTGTTCAAGCCTGCTCTCAATCACTCTTACCCTCACTCACTATTCTATTCTACCTGATCTATATTTTTCCTTTGAAGCTCATTAATCTATATAAATTGAATTGAACCAATTTGGGTTCAAATCCCTTTAATCACTCAACAAAGTCCTCAAATATCTCAACACCCCTACAATCTAGATTTTATCCCTAAAATCTTGAAACTAAATCTAACTGAGGCTCAATCATTAGTTCTTAATTATTTCAAGGCTAATTCCTCTCATGTTTTCCAATTATTTGGAAACATTACAAATCCTCTCAAAATCTCATAAATATTTACATAAAATTAATAATTTCTCAAAAACATGAAACCCCTAGATTTAAATAAAAATACACAGTATTTTCCCGAGTCTATGCTCCTGTATCACTATCCTAGGCATTCATTTAATGGAGGATATGGGATAAATAGGGTTTTTGGTTTCGTAGAAAATCCTCCATTCCATCCACATGGAAAGAAGGCATTTCTTACTAACATTGGTGCAAGTATGAAGTTAAATCTATCAAGATCAGAGAATATATCACAATCACACTTTGATCTACAAATTCATTGGATTATAGCCCTCTAAAATTGGGGGATCTAAAATAAATGGCATGTGTTGAGATATTAATCTCACTATTAGTTAGTTGTTGGTTAGATGCCATCACATATGCTATGTGCTAGGTGTCATAGGCAGTTCAGTTTTACTTGAGTTCACCTCTATAGGTGTCACGTTTTACTTTAGCTACTTATTATTGATGTTTACAATGTAATCTATTTAGTCATTTTGAATATTGAGAAGAGCAATCTCTACTCTTCTTTTCGGTTTCATTCCTTATCATGGTATCAGAGCTTAGGTTGTGTAAGACTCTTTGAGAGAGCAACATAGATAGAGTAATGTTGCATAAGGCTCCTTGAGAGCAACATTTCATGTGTGTGTATTTACAAGAAAAAAGTAGAGATCACATCTAAGTGAAACAGCTGTGAAACTTCTCCTACAGCAAAAAGAAAGGTTGTTGCAAAGTCATTCAAGGGAATAGAGTTGTGTTCGAATTTGGGAGAATAACATTGTCTATGAGTCAAACCAAAACGTTATTAATTCTCGCCCAAAGCACTAGAGGAGTGATAGTGTT
The DNA here is from genome assembly GCA_031772625.1 of Pinus tabuliformis. Taxonomy (NCBI): domain Eukaryota; kingdom Viridiplantae; phylum Streptophyta; class Pinopsida; order Pinales; family Pinaceae; genus Pinus; species Pinus tabuliformis. Next base: position 671,984,822 of record CM062808.1, read on the forward strand.
ACTAAACGCTGAGCAGTTAGATGAAAGCTCACATTAGTCAACTTTCCTTACACCGATTACAGCCTAACGAGAGCTCACGTTAGTCAACTTTCCTTACACTGAATACAGCTTAACGCCCATGAACAAAGCTTTATACTAATTTACTACAAATGTACAAGACAAAATGCTACATTCTTTATGTTTGCTTCGAAAATCAATCTTCATGAGTTTTAAGAAAGGTACTCGTGACTCCTTTCAAAATAAGTTTATATGTCTAATGAATTTTTTTTTAAACCATATGGTTTAAAAAAGAAGGTGGCCTTGTTATATTTTAAAAAGGAGCATTAAAAAGAAGTTTTCTATATTTTTAAAAATGTTTTGTTTTTAAATAAAAACTTGGAAAGGAAAAGGATTTTTTTTTTTAAGTTTCAAAAGGAGATTTAAAAGAAAAGGCGCACATTTTGCATTCAAAGAAATGGCTTCCTCTAGCGCTTTGCCAAAAACCCCGACTTTGCTTGGCAAAAATTATGAGTTTTGGTTTTTGAGAATGAAGACGTTTCTGCAAGCCCAATTGTGTTGGGATACACTTTAGACTCCCTATGTAGAGATGAATCAAGAAGCATGGGAATCCATAAATAATAATTAGAGGAATGCAACGATTGAACTCAGAAAGAAAGAACACACAACCAAATGTTGGATTCAAAACTCAGTTGATGACTCTATTTTCGACAAGATAACTAGCACATCCACAGCACATGAAGCTTGGGAAATCTTGAAAGTTGCATATCAAGGTAATGATACAGTGAAGACAATGAAATTACAAACATTGAGATCACAGTTCGAAACCCTAAACATGACTGACACAAAAAATGTGGATCAATTCATGATTAGAGTCATGGGAATAGTCAGTCAGATCAAACTCATCGAGGAAACCATTTCAGATGAGAAAATGGTACAGAAAGTCCTTCGAAGTCTGCCCAAGAAATATGACATGATTGTAATACTCATTTTAGAATCCAAAGACTTTACAACTTTCTTAGTAGAACAGTTGACTGGATCGCTTCTAGCATACAAAACAGGACTCAACTTGATAGAAGATTCCATAGAACAAAATTTCAAAGCACAACTTTCTTTTGGCAGAGGCAGAAGGAGAGGCAGATCAGAACATCATCATGCAACAGAGTAGTGTAGAACTCCATAAAACCAAACTCAAAGAAGCAGACCATGGAGTAAATATAATGTTGAGTGTTATTACTACAAGATATTTGGGCATTCTAAATATGAATGCAAAAAAAATAGTCAGAACAGCATAGAGGCAATGTCCATCTCGCCAACAATGAAGGAGAATCCTCTAAAACAATGTTTCTTTCATACAATCTTTCTAAAGACACTCACAACAAGGATCTGTGGTTGTTGGACAAGGGTTGCAGCAATCATATGACAGGTAATAAAAATCTGCTTCGTTATCTTGATGCTTCCATAACATTAGAAATTACTCTTGGAGATCGTTCTTGCATTAAAGCTGAAGGAAAAGGTAGTGTTCCAATTCTTACTAAACAAAATCAACATAAATACATTCCTGATGTTTATTATGTTCCAAATCTATAGCATAACCTCATTAGTGTAGGACAACTGATGGAAAATGGTTATGATGTAATATTTCAAGGCAACACATGTTATATCTATAACAGACCTCCAAATAGAAGAATGATAGCAAAGGTTGAAAAAACCAACAATAGGTGTTTCTTTTGACTCTTAGAAGTCGAAATCTCTTAGAGTCTTTTGTACACAATATGTCAAGAATAGATGAGTCTCAGCTATGGAATTCTAGATATGGCCACATACTATTCAAATGTCTAAGTCAGCTTCATAAACAGTCAATCGTCATTGGTCTCCCTATTATGAATGAAAAAGATTGTAACTATGAAATTTGTGTTTTGTCCAAGCATAAAAGAGACAACTTTCCCACATCTTCCTCTAGTGAAAAAGATCCGTTAGAGATTTTCCATATAGATATATGTGGCACAATGTAGACACAGGCTATTGGTGGTATTCTTTATTTTCTAACATTCATTAATGATCATGGGAGGAAGACTTGGGTGTATTTTCTCATAAACAAATCAGATACATTCTCAAGGTTCAAAGAATTCAAAGTAGAACCAAAAAATTAGAGTGGAAAGCCTTTGAACGTACTCAGATCCGACAGAGGAGGAGAGTACAACTCCAATCACTTCAAAGAATTTTGTCAACAACAAGGAATCATAATGCAGAACACAGAATGATATACTCCATAGCAGAATGGAGTAGCAGAAAGGAAAAATCAGTCAATCATGAACATGGCTGGATATATAATCTATGAGAAGAATTTGTCAAATAATTATTGGGTTGAAGCAGTTTTGATAACAGTGTATGTTCTCAACAGATCTCGAACAAGCACTTTCCAAGATACACTACCTCAAGAAGCATGGGATGGTAAAAAGGTAAATGTATCTCACTTTAGAATTTTTGGATCAATAGCTTTTTCACATGTTCCTAAGAAGCTAAGAAAGAAGCTTGATGACAGGAGTGAAATATGTATTTTTCTAGGCTATAGTGAGAATTCAAAGGCCTACAGACGTTATAATCTAGTTACAAAGAATTTTTTTTAAGCAGAGATGTAATTTTTTTTGAAAATAAATATTTGTCTTAACATGTTGATGAAGCTTCAATTCAATCTTTTTATCCACCACATCCACGAAGATTGCAGGTTCAAGAACAACCATACCATTATGAAAATGGTACATCTTCAAGTAGTGAATCCACTAGTGATTAAACATATTCAGAAGACAATCATAAAACAACAAGTGTCAAAGAAATACACAGTAGGAGCATGAGTTTTCCCAACAAGATATGTTTGCATTTCATTCGTATCAACCAACTCATTTTGAAGAAGCAGTTAAAGAAAAGCATTGGGTAGATGCAATGAACCAAGAAGTGGATGTCATAGAGAAGAATCAAACTTGGGAATTAGCTGATCACCCAAGAGACAAAACCATAATTGGTGTAAAATGGGTATATAAGACCAAGCTGAATGAAAAAGGAGGAATTGAGAAACATAAGACAAGGTTGGTTGCCAAAGGATTCTCACAATAGTTTGGTGTCGACTATGGTGAAACCTTTGCTATAGTAGCAATGTTAGACATTGTTAGAAACATTTTGTCCACAACAACTCAACACAAATGGAAAGTCTATCATCTTGATGTAAAATTTTCTTTCTTAAATGGTCTATTGCAGGAAGAAATTTATGTAGAGAAACCTCCTAGTTTTGAAGTTCCAAGATAGGAACATAAGGTGTATGGATTGAATAAAGACTTGCATAGTTTAAAACAGGCTCCAATAGCATGGTACAGTCACATTGACACCTATCTCATTAAAAGTGGTTTTTGTAGAAGCAATCATGAGCCAACTTTGTATACCAAAATGCATAAAGATAAAATTCTTATTGTATGCCTCTATGTAGATGATCTTCTTTATACAGGAAATATGATGTTAGAATATTTTAAAGTACAAATGCAAACAAAGTTTGATGACAAATCTAGAAGTGATGAAATACTTATTAGACATCGAAATTCATCAATCTGCTAATGGAATTTTTGTCGATCAACAAAAATATGCCACTGATATCACCAAAAATTTCAGAATGACCAATTGCAAACTTGAAGATACACCAATTTCTCAAGGCACAACACTGAGAAAATAAAATGTAGCACCACTAGTTGATTCCACACTGTATAAAAGTCTAGTTGGTCTCTTGTTATATCTCACTTCAAGTAGACCTAATATTATGTTTTTAGCAAGTTTTATCTCGAGGTTTATGCAGTCACCTAATATTTGTCATTGGAAGGTCGCAAAAAGGATCTTGAGGTATATTGCAAGGACAATAGACTATGGTTTATTTTATACATATTCTGAAGATTGTTCACTTTCAGGTTATAGAGACAATGATTATGCAAGGAGTTTAGATGATCGCAAAAGCTGTTTGGGGTAGTCTTTTCATTATGGAATCAATCTGATTTCATGGACATCTAAGAAACAATCAATCGTTTCAATATCTTCTGCAGAGGTAGAATATGTAGAAGAAAATTCAACAGCTTATCAAGCTCTGTGGTTGAGAAGATTATAGAAAGATATTTCAAATATTCAGAAGGAGCCAACTCCAATCTACTGTGATAACAATTTATCTATTTATTTATCAAAAAATCATGTTTTCCATTAAAAGAGTAAGAACATTGACACTCATTTTAATTTCATTCGTGAGCTTTTCAATGATGGGGACATAATACTTACTTTTTGTGGTTACAAAGATCAACTAGCAGATATTTTCACAAAGCCATTGGGCAAGAATGTATTTGAATTTAAAAAAGAACAACTACGCATTGTAAGTGTCTCTACATGTAACAGTTGAGATTAGGAGGGTATGTTGAGATATTAATCTCACTGTTAGTTATTTTTTGGTTAGGTGTCATCAAATTTGATTTTATTGTCAGCTAGGTGTCATAGGCAATTCATTTTTACTTGAATTCTACTCCATAGGTGTCTAGTTTTACTTCAGTCATTTATTATTGATGTTTACAATTAATCTATATATTCATTTTGAATATTGAGAAGAGAAATCTCTATTGCACTTTTTGGTTTAATTCTTTGTCCACATGTCCAAGGTCAAATAGATTTTTTTTTTGTCTTCTCTATCATGGAAGACAAATAAAGAGTTTCTGAAGCATAATCATATCTTTTTCAATAATGCAACGTTCTTCTTATAATTTTTGAAGGAGTCATATGCTCAAGAGAAGGAGTGCATATCTTCTCTCATCTAGAGGAATATTGGGAGGAGGTAACCTTTCAGGGTATCAATAATGCCATCAAAAAATTTGTGCTAAGAGAGAGTGGTACATATCATATACTCGAATATGTGTTTACGTGAACATCTAACCACCTCTTCCAACCTCCTTAAATATTTATTATTAGGAAATTGTTCGGAAGGAATCTCTATATTATAAACACATCCCCTTTAGATGGAGACACTCTATGGAATATGAGAATCTTATGAGGAATGCTTGATGAATATCAAGGAATTGCCTAAACTACACCCTTCTCTTAAAGAAAAGAACTATTTGGGAAAATTTGCCCAAAGAAGAAGAAATTTGAGTCTTTAGGGTACCTTTAATCCTAATGAAAGCCCTAGATGTGGCAATAGGATCGAGTCTCTCATCTCATATGGAGTCTTTAAAGGAAGAAAATACTCAATCAAACATACAATTATAAAAACAGAAATCCCATAACCCTCTATTGAATCCTACAAAAGCATTGAAAAATTCTATGTACGAGTGCCAACAAAATCCATCACAATAAGAAATTGTTAGCTCCCATATGGAAGAAATTAAAGCAGAAGCCCTACTAGAAGATATGTATCTAGCTAATCCACGACTACTTTCCCTTCCAGAAGAATGGCATGGAAAAGATATGGAGGACATACCGGATCATTATGCTAGGATTTTGTATAATGCATATCTTTGAAACAAGAAAAGAAACTAATTGGGCTCAAATTCATCATAATTCGGTCTTGAGGTTCAAACAAAGGATTTCAACGTGGCTTCCAAGTAAGACAAAAAAGTCAAAAAAAGAGGTTGTACGAGCAATAAGGAAATACTCCAAAAAGATGTAGAAAATTCATGGTAATGTCAAATGCATTTTCATCCTTGCAATATTGAATCTCCAAGGAGTTTTCTATATAGTCATGATTATTGTAGTTTCAAAAATCTCCTAAATTATAGTCCTCTTTTAGAAATGTAAGCTATATGTAACCTTTTCTCATTAATGAAAGGATCAATTTTCCTTACTAAAAAAAAATAATAATAAATAATAATAATAATAATAATTTAAATAATTGTATATATTGTTTCTATTTTTTAATAATTTATTTAAATTTTGGAAATTAACATAATTAAAAAATTTATAATTATAATTTATATTATTAAAAGTAAAAAAAATAAAAAAATAAAGTAAAGATGAACTTAAAGGTTTGAAAATTCATTATTTTAGAAATTTAAATTAATTTAGCCATTAATTATATATTCATTTTTATTTAAATAATATAAATTTTGAATGATAATATTTATTATATTTATTTTCAAATTAAATATTTGTTTAAAGTTAATTAAATTTATATTTTAAGTTTAAGCAATAAACAAAATCTAAACTTATAAGAATAATATTAGAAAGAAAGAGTTAATTAAAATTACTTTCCACCCGTTTGTGAGCAATTGAGACAACTATGAAAAATCCACAATTTAGATATTCTCATCATTTTCATAATGGTAGCACAAGATTGTAATATAAGAAAGTAAGTTGTCCTAATTTGTCGGGAATCATCTTCTTGATGTGGTAGGAAGTTTGGAGTAGTTTTCTCTATGGATGTATTAGATTCGTGTCTTTTCTTTTTAACAAAAATTAATAAATTAAGGAAGACATATTTAATTTTAGTATAATTTTAACAAATATAATACATTGAAGAAGACATTTATACCATTTTAAGGAACACATCTTGTGTGATAATTAAATTATTATTCTAGTAATAATACATTTTAAGATAATATTATTAGTTAGGAAAATTATCTAACTGAATATTTAAATAAATTTCAGGACCATGAGGTTGAAATCTTTCTTTAATGTCAAAGTCATTTTTACAAATTTTAAGTTTGTCTCTAGTCTTAGTGAATTTTATTTTTCCAAATCATTTAGTGAAAAATTCTGAAGTTTGATCATTAGATGGACAATATTCTTTCCCGGCGATGCTATTGTTGATGTGATTTCTTTATGAAGTGATGCTTGGTGTAAACGATGTTATGTTTTAATATAAAAAACTAAATTTTTGGCCGTTTTGATTGTTAGTGTATTAATAATGAATAATGTAGTTGGTAATTTATTAATAGCATTAAGATCTTGCAAAATTATACATAATTTCAAAATTTTATATGATGCTTCTCAAGCCAAAACACTTGGAATAATGATTACAAGAGTATATAGGAAGGATTGGGTTGTTGATTGTTGGAGTTTTTGTTGAGATGTTTTCTCAATAATATTCTCCTTGTTTGAAATCTATTGGATATCATAATCACTATTTATATGGCTTATAATTTAGCTTTGAGAGTGAATATATAAATTGTTTCTATGCACACTATCTTCTCCTTATATTTCTTTCTTGGTATCACAACCCATATGGGCTTGACCCCATCTCTTGGTTAATCCTCTGTATGTTGGTATAGTGTGTGAGAGTTTGTGTGAGGATTGGTGTTTTATGTGAGTTTTATTTCTGTGTCGTTGTGTGATCAACATGTAGATAGTGGAGAAATTTTGGAGTCGATTTCACATTGTTGATGTGTTGAGACTTCCTGCGTGCTTTCTTTCAACGTTGTGTGGAGCTTGTGAATTGTTGTGTTAAACCTTGAACCTATTGTGTTAAGGGCTCTATGGAGTCTTGAATGACAACGTTGAGCCATGGATAAGGCAATGTGAAAGGCCTGGGTTGTGAGTTTCGCAGCGTGGTGGATGAGCTTGCTTGTGGTGTGGGAGAAGAACTTTGAAAACGTAGATAGCCTGATGTTGCGCTTTTTATGGTTCAATTTTTGGTGAGCATTGGATCTTATGAGTACAGAGTGGTTGTTGATTGATAGCTTGTAGATATGCTTTGGATGGAAGGCCTCGTAAACGGTAGATACACTTTCTTTGGTGACACTTTTGTAGCATCATGGATGAATCAATTTTTTTTACTTAAATAAATTAGAGGGATGAGCCTGCAAATTTGAAACCATGATAAGAAACTATTTTCATAGCCCTTATTATTCGTAATAATTCTGTGTACAACATCATCGTATCTCAACACTGTAATTCTAGAAATCTGAAGCCCATTTTGTGTTAGACGTGATCTTCTGCTAGTGCAATTTGTAGCTTCAGTTGGTCTTTCATTCTTTGGCTAGTCTCCTCATTCTTCAGTTTCTTAGCAAGAAAGTAATTGGATAGCTTCTGCTACAAAAAAAATCTATCAACCTATGTTGGAGTTGACGCCTGCATATGTTACATCAAATCAGTGAATGGGGACCTTTTGAAACTTCATAGGTAGAGGGATATGTGAAATTAATGTTTTCTATGTCATGCATGATTTTGTGTCTTATTCTTGTGTATTACATGCTGCCGAAGTGAAGCTACAAATTTGAAGTTGTCACCTATTTTTCTGTCGATTCGATGTATAGGTGTAGAAATTGTGGCGATGTTTAGAATTTAGCTATTTATTTTTCTATGTAAAGTTTTATAATAAAAAACTAATTAATGAATAGATTAGCATAATTGAAATTAGTGGTTCTCAATGTTATTCACTGGAAAGATAATATATTATAAATTTGATTGTATGAGTCTATTATCGGTTGTCAGATCTTGTTAGAGCACTAGTTACATGTTAATTTTATGAGATCTATGTGTGTAATAAATGTCAGTTTCATAATTGATTGCTAGATACACCTAAGTAGACAGTTAGCCTATACAACTATCAAAAGTGTAGTTCGCTACCATTTGATAGATGGGAGTTTGTCTGTAGGGTGGTCTAGTATCAATATTGTCTTTTGGGAGATCGAGAAGCATCAATTATACAAAGTTCATAAAATATGGTTAGTGGCAGTTATGTCTTAAATGAGTTGAGTGGGAAGCTTGAATATTGTGTTGGTGAAAAGAGTGTTGTCGAGGAGACTTCAGAGTGGGAATAAGTGTTGAGGACGACCAGTCAGACAGATGTGACATGTGAATTTGTAATTTGTCATTTTTGTATTAATATTTGATTATCATGTAATTTAAGCATTAAAGGGGGGACTTGGAATAATGCTTACAGTAGTATATAGGTGGGACTGTGTTGTTGGTTGTTGGAGTTTTTTTGAGAGATTTTCTCAACAGTATTCTCATTGTTTAGGATCTCTTGGATCTCATGATCACCATTTATGTGGCATGTAATTTGGCTTTGAGAGTGAATATATGAATTGTTTGTGTGCACCATGTCTACTCCTCATATTTCTTTCTAAAATGTAATATACATTTACTAAAGAAATTTACACTTTTGCGTACTTTTAACAACTACAAGAAATTGTCATTGAACCCATGTTCATAAACTAACATGATGTTGACATTCTATTATAAAAATCACCTACAAAATTTACATCTAAATATGAAACAAGTGTGAAGTTGTTGTTTTTATTTTAAGGAACCAAAAGTATTTTGTACCCTTTATGTACATAAGTACCCTTTTGCTACATTCCTATGGATATCTCTAAGTACTTTCATGAATCTAAAGAAATTTGATTGCATATGAAAAACCCACACAACTAGCTTTCAAGTAAATGAGCCTTCCAATCAAGTATTCATATCTTGTATTATTTACTAATCCCCCATAGTATTTTGAAAGCTTGAGGTTTCTCCCTATAGGAGTAAGAGAGGATTTAGCATCTTCCTTGTCAAAATATTCAACTATACTATAGAATATGTGGTTTTACTAAGGAATATTTGATGATGCTTTTATGAAACTTTGACTCCAAGATAATAGCGATGTGGCCCCAATCTTGTCATTTGGAATCCATTTTGATTTTATTATATCCCCCGTACGATATGATTTTCATGATTCCCTATAATAATTTAAATCATCAACATAAATAAATATGATGACTAATATTTTACTTTTCATTTTTAAATATAATGTATTGTCAAATTTGTTACAATGAAAAAATAAAATCTTAAGGTATTCATCAATTTTTTCACACCATGCTCTAGTTGTTTGCTTCAATCCATATAAATCTTTGATAACTTTGCAAACATTATGCATCTCCACTTCAACTTCAATCATGAGGGTTGAGTCATATATACCTCTTATTTCAAATCACAATTAAGAAAGGAACCTTTCACATCCATTTGGTGAGGTGTCCAATCATATTGTGTAGCCAAATTTATCATCATCCATATTCTTTTTCATTTTATTGTTGTAGAAAATGTTTCTATATAGTAAATCCCTTATTTTTGCAAAAATAATTTAGCAACAAGTCTTGCTTTATATTGATCTGCTTTATCATTTTATTTATATCTAATTTGGTAAACTGATTTCTAGCCAATGGGTTTGACATTTGTTGGACAATCAACAAGTTTTCAAGTTCTATTTATAATTACTAGGTCATATTCATCCACCATGGCTTGCTTGATTTCCTTATGCCTCACTATTTCTGCAAAAGTTGTTAGTTCAATGCAATCGTGAGTGAATAATGCAAAATTTGACTATGTTGAACTTCTAGTATTTGGTTTTATTTTTTGGTCATTATGAACATATTTGAGTAGTTTAGTGAACCATATTTTATACTATGTTGTCCTTGTCCTGAAAATATTGCAGTAGACTTGCCCTGTGTTGAAGATTCACCATATGAAGAAGAGTTACCTATCTAGAGAATATTCATATTGGGGGTAAGCCTTTCTCAACCCAATTCGATTTTCTTTGAGGAATTGCTTTGTTTTCTTTTTATCCCAAGCAACCAAGGATATAATGAAGCTCTTGCATTATTCGAATTTGTGTCTGACCACATAAAACATTCAGACTAATAATAAATTTTCCATTGGATAACAATTTGTATTCTTTCTTTCATGTGAATACTCAAGAGGATTACATTTCGTAATGTTATTTTCTACCTTAGGCCTTTTCTCATTATGTACTAAGACATGAAAAGTGTAACCAAAAACTAAATTGGATTAGTTGAAGACTTACTAGAAAATCAATACTTTATAAAGTAATTTGATCTGCAACTCATATATGGGAAATTGATTCCATGGATAGAATTTTGTATGAAATACATTGCGATTAACCCCTTTTACATACAATATAATTTTGGTCATTTATAGTAATGTGCAATTCATTCTTTTTATGGCTCCATTTTGTTGTGGAGTATCATATTTGACTAATTTTCAAGTTATTAGGTGTTGTTTTATGGATATTACTTTAATATTTAAATATCATATGTCATTTTTTTCTTTCTTTTGTTGATAATTCAAATATACACCTACAACAACAAGATAAAAGTCTTTAAGAGAAAATTACGATCTTGCACTAGTGTAAATCCTTAATACCTAATATAATAAGTGAAAATTGTCAATACCTAAAATAACAAGTGTTGCATTGTAGCTTAGTCACTTCCGGAAAAGTTAGAAAATCTAAAATAAATAGTTAAATTGAATACAACTAAACACACAAGTAGTAAGTTTTCTTTGTTAGAATATAGTAAACTAAGAAACAAAATTAATTTATTCATAAAAAATAAAATAAGAAAAAACTTATTTATTCATAGAATCTCTTATGGTAGATTGAATGGAAAGTAAAAGGATATTGAAATCCTTTGAAAAACAAGTTAATAGGGGAAATTATCAATTGGAAATCAATATTGACATGGTCATTATAGAATACATTCATACAGTCTCATATCTACTAGTTATTAATATTTTACAACGAGATAAACGTAAAATAAACGAGATTAATATTGTTTACATTATTTTATATAATGTTTTCTAAAAAAGTGTCACAATATTACTAATATCTTTTAATTGTGACTTTTCTATTGTTTTGTATTTTATCATTTTCAATTAAGCTATGAAATGTGACTTCAATTATTTTCACATAAAAGATAATACAAACAAAAAAACACTAATATGCCACAAAAAATAAAAATTAATTTCCCTAATGTTTTACATGATCAAATATGCAAATATTTATACTTAAAAAATATTCTCATACCATTATAACCATCTCATGTATATTATTTATTAACATATATAGTGTTGTAGTAAAATATAAATAAAATAAATATATATCATATACTATGTTAATAATAAACATATATCATTGTAATACCTCTTTGTTCTTAATGTGAATGATTTTCTATTTTTAGTCTCGAACTATTTTAAGGATTGATGGCTAAGGAAGGTATATTAAATTTGTGAAACAATATAATCAAATAGAAATTAAGGTAATGTAATTAATATATTGTATTAATAAACAAATTGTTGGAAATTGCTCAAGGAAAGAGCTCCAAAGTCAAAATATTTATTGCCAGATTGAAACAAGTATGGATTGATAAATTCAACCTCACCTTCCCTAAAAATCTCCTGAAAATGCCCAGGAAAAATAATTGGAAAATAGTAGATTTATTATAATGGGAGAGAAATATGATAATAAAATTCTTAGTTGTATAAAGCGTCACAACCCTATTTCTAAGTCAAATTTAAAGTTATCAGGATTTTTTTTTTTAACCTTCCCTATAGGTTAAATGCTTAGCTTAATATCTATTTTATGATAGTTTTATTTTAACTTAGGAGTAATTTCTACCTGTAATAGAAAAAAAGGGGAAAAAATAACCTTGAGACATCCTTATCAATATTTTACCCCTAAATAACTCCCCTCATGTGTCACAACCTTAAACACTACAAATCGATCATACTATGTAATATTTCCAATGTTGCATCCATCTCAAAATGCTAGTTTACTACTATAACCCGAGTACTTAGGGAGTGAATTCTTCGTTGCTCACAAGACTTACTAAGGAACCCTTAATTAGGAAAGCATTTACATTAATTGGTCCATCTTTAAATAATTTTTTTATTCTCCATGAATATGATACTACCCCCTTCCAACGCTTGTCTTTATGGGTTGATTGACTTTGGTATTATGCATTGTGGTCCGTTTTCCATTTCTTAACATTTATTTAGTCCTTGGGAAGCGCTTTAGGAATTGGCACTCAAATGATTTCTTGCCACATACTCCTTTCCATGTGAACATGACATGGGATCACACCCTCCACCTTCAGACATTCAGGATCTCTCAACGTATTTCTACAGTTGAAATGAAATCTTCCAAAACCCTATTCCTTGCATAGTGCCATTCTCATGTTGCTCATTTTTAGTTTTGTCTTTCGTTGTTTTCACTAAAGGGGTTCCATAGGTACTATTGAAATCTCGAATTCCTATCATTGTGGAAGATGCCACTCTTGGGAGCTGGACTCCTATGCATAATTGTTGTGATTACACACCTCCTCTTCCATGACTTAAATATCAGCGAACAAATGGTAACCTACTCCACTTCTCAGTTTATTTATGCACAATGATGCTCTCAAGGTTTACTGGGCAGTTTTTTTTCCTTCTTTATTTTTTTACTCACCCTTTATTGAATTTGTGTTGCAACTCCCTTTTTTTGCGAAGGCCTATCTCCCAACAGTTCTATCTAAATAAATTCCTAACTTCTTGGCATTTCTAATAAGCCTACCTTGGAATTTTCCTAGTTAACTAAATTAATTTGTTTTTTATTTTTAGTTTTACTTTCTTTCATCTACCGTAATGTGTTTCTGTTAACAATATAATGCCTTATGGCCAATGTTTGTCTATCCAGGGTCTGGGTTTTTAAATATTTAGTTATGTGTGAGGTTTTTCACCCCAAAACTGACTCGACAAATGCGATACATAGGTAGTAAGTATTGTGCTTATTGTTTTATTTTCTCCCTTTCCCTGTTTAGGTCATAGCATCACCTCCACGATGTCATTCTATAGAGGCTTAAGACTAGAAAGTTAAAATATACAATTGCCTTATAGATTTATATGTATGCTCTTACAAAGTGTCTATTGCTCACATGAGCTACCATGAACACAATCACCATTTTCCCTCACAAGTTGTGTCATTTCATTGATATCTTACTTTATTTTTTTGTGATCCAGGGTTTTCTTAAATGGGTTGTATTTCTTTTTTCTATCATGGTTACCATTCTAGTAACATTTTGTTAGGTATATTGTTATAGGTATGTGCATGGTCCCTTTTCTAGTTGCCCTGCAAAATAGTAGCCTCCTCAACTACTAATATCCACCTCTATTGACAGAGGTTAGTCCCGGTTAGTTCCCTTATCGCACTTCTTAAGATCGTACTTCTGATTATCGTCTATATCAAGCTTGGGAGAAATTAATTTCCCTCTTACCATACAATGAGTGTAATGAGGGGAATAAACCCCCATATGGGCACAAAGGGTTTCTCCCGATTACGGTTTTAGTTTTTTTGTTCTTTCTTTTGTACAACTTTTCCTTACAGGCCGGTTACCTTTTCTGTAATTCAATTTTATTATTAATGATACATATGCTAGTTGTACATACAATATTTCCATTAGTATAATGGAAATGACATTAGGGATTTTGAACCATGTTGTTTTCATACTCCAATTGTAATCATTTCTATCTGTTGAAAATTTCATGAATAATGGCCTCAAAGTTGAGTTTCATTTCTTAGTTTCTAATTTAAATCTATAGTAAGTAATCATCATAGTCGTAGATGGGTGTCTATTGAAATTTTAATTACCCTATACATGGTTTATGGTTTTGGAAATTGTTGTGTAGACTCCACTTTTTGAATGTTGTCATTTCAATTCTAATTTAACTCTATCGGGATGTTTAACATGACTATTTACACATGGCTAATAATTGGTTTTCTAGAAATTGTGAATGCACACATATACAACTTCTCCTAGTTTGTGTAATTTTTCCAAGTGTTGTTAGTATATGCATATACAATTATATCATAAAATTATTATCTAAACTTGGTTATTACCTAGATATGGAACTATGGAAAATGTTGCCAATATTGTCTGTTTCTTATTGTTTTTTCACATATAAGTTTCATACTTTTTTCCACTGTGTAGAAAATTAATCGTTGTGAATTTGTTCTGATATGCACAAGTTTTTGTCTCCACACTAATTCCCCTCTCTAGTCATCAGAATAATTTATACACTATCCCAGGTGCGAATTGTAACTAGTTAAGGGAAAGCTAAGGTTATCTTCCACTAGCACTTCCATCACACCAATAGTTTTGATGTTTCTCTATATATATATTGTTTTCTTATTCGCTCTCAGGAGTGGAAAATTCTCATTCTTCTACACATAAATAAACTCTAAAAGTATTCTCAATTATTTGATTCACCCGTCTTCCACCCTACTGTGGAAATTAATTTCATTTAAATTTAAATCAATAACTTACCATATCGAATGTTTATTTGATGACTGAGACACGACATACTTTATCTCTACACAAATTAACACATTGACTCCTATATATATATATCTATATATATATATATATATATATATATATATATATAGATATATATATATATATATATATATATATATCTATATATATATATATATATATATATATATATATATATATGTATATACACACACACACACATATATATATAGATATATATATATATATATATATATATATATATATATATCTATATATATATATATGTGTGTGTGTGTGTGTGTGTGTGTGTATATATATATACATATATATATATATATATTTCATCTAAATATACCATATTTATTCCCTTAATGGCACTGCCACTACTAATTAAATTATCCAAACTGAATTTTGAAGGTATATGCCTTACTGTACAAAATAATTCATTCAAGGAAAAAACTCAAACTAACAATTGGGTTTCTGAATCATACCTTGTGTACTTAATCTAACATAATAAAAAAAATTAAAGAAAAACCAACACCACTCTTTCATATACAGAAGACAATTAAGCTTAATTAAATTCTCTAAACGTAATCATTGTTGGAACTCCACTTGGAATGAACACTATCCTCCCAACCATAAATGTTCCTCCAGTTTTCCAACCAGAGTCAACATCCTCTTGTGATTCCAGATAATGTATTTTATACATTACTTCCATAGAATATTTTTCCTTAGCAGTGTCCTGCTTTTGATGGGTCTACTAACCCACTGCCCTAGGACTTCTTTTTATTTTTTTCCCGGTAAAGGTATTTCCTCCTTTTTCTTTAAAGCCCATATTTCTCTCCCACAACACTTTATTCCATCATTAGTTAATGTTTTTCTACAACTAAGCGATTTAATATATTTTCTCTCCCATCATATTAAATCTTGTTGATAACCTCCTAGGGATTTTTAGTAGTTATTTAAATGAAGATTATTTTGATCTCATGCACCAACACTGGTTTCAAAATCATGGCAAAACTCTCTTAACTTTAGTGTTCCTTTGCCAAGTAATTTCTAGGTCTTCTTTCATTAATAAAATTCATTTATTACATCATGATACTTTATTATTCACCTTAATTCAAAGCCATCATCACTTTCTATCCATCACATATAAAAATAGTTCACTCTAAAAACATAAAGATATTTACATAGAAACAAATGGGTATTACATCTTCCCCCCCTTTTTAAATTAACACCATGCTCAATGTTTATTTTTCATTTGCTTCATTCTTGAAACAATGCAAGGTAAGCTTCTTTCATTACATCCTCTCACTCCCAAGTAGCCTCCTCGAGTGTAAAGCACCTCCATTATACCTTAACCCTAGCGACAACTTGATTCCAGAGCAAGATCTCTTTTTGATCTAAGATGCAAAGTGGCTCTAGCAAAAAATATCCTTTGAGTTCCACCTGTATCAAAATCTAATCAATTACGTGAGAATTGTCATGGACATATTATTTTATAAAGGACACATGAAAAATATTGTGCACTTTAAAATGGATGGGAAAATCCAACTAATACGCTACTGGACCAACTTTGTCCAAGATTTTAAAAGGGCCACAAAATCGTGGTGCCAATTTTGCACAGGTCCTTATTCTTAAGGTACTTTTCCTCAATTTTACTCTTATGTAAACATGGTTTCCAATCTTAAATTCTTTATAAATTCTCTTCTTGTCTACATAACGTTTCTCCTTGTCCTATGCCATTTTGATATTTTTCTAATCTTCCATACCACCCATTCTATTTCCTACAAGGAATCAAGTCCCAATATGAACATATCCTCTGATTGACTCGAATTAGGAGATGTATGATAGTTTCTGCCATATAAAGCTTCAAAATGATTCATTTTTATTGAAGTTTGGTAGTTGTGGTTGTAAGAAGATTTTGCTAAATGCAAAAAATCCTCCCATTTGGTGAGCCTTTCCATGACATACATTCTCAACATATCTTCCAAAATTTCATTGGTTCTCTTTGTTTTTCCATCCATTTGACGATGATATGCAGTGTTGAAATTCACTTGAGTTCCCATGCCCCCAAACAAAGCTTTCCAAATTTTGGAGGTAAATTTAGCATCCCTATTTGACACTACCATCTTTGGCACTCCATGTAGCAGAAAATTTCCTTCATGAAAATATTGGCAATATGTGTTGTTCCTTATGTAGACTACACCAATATAAAATGTGTTGGTTTACTCTACGTGTCCACCACCACAATGATGGAATCATGTTATCATTTTGTCTTTGGTAATCCTGTAATAAAATATAATGAAATCACTTCCTATTTCCATTAAAGAATGGGATGTGGGTTAATTAATCCAAAAATGTGTTGGTGTTCCACCTTTACTTGTCGACATTCTAGACATTTTTCTAAGTATTCTGCCACCTCATTTTTCAGGCCCATCCAAAACAATTATTTCCTTAATTTTGTTATCATATTTTGATATCCGGTATGGCCTACATATATTTTCTTGTGATATTAATCTAGTATCATTTGTTTTAAATAAATCAAATTGAGAACATACAATCTATTTCTGCAGGTTAGTAATTTTTTCAAAATTTTTAGCATATTCTGGAATTTTTGTTTGCTACCATTTCCATGGATTTCCAGGTATTTATGATCTTGTTGCATTGAGTTTTTAATATTCTATACAAAAGCTTAATAATACTAATAGATACTCCCATTAAATCATGTCCATGTCTTCATAATACATATGCTATTATATTTTCATTTCCTTTGATGTGTTTAATATCAAACTTGAACTGACTAAGGAAAGACAACCACCTTGCCTATCTAGAATTAAGATTCAGTTGGCTAAAAAAATATTTCAAGCTAATATGATATGTCACCAGAGTAAAGAATTTCCATAAAAGGTATTGTCTCCACATCTTAGATCATGTATTACTGCGGCCATCTCTAAGTCATATACAACATAATTATTTTCATGTGTTTTTCATTTCCTAGACTCATAGGCTACTACTGTATTTTCCTGCATCAAAAATACCCCAAGGCCTTCCAAAAAATCATCAGTGGAATCAATGAATTCCTTATTTAGGTCTGTAATTTTCAATATAAGAGCTATTGTTAGTAATTATTTCAACTTGTCAAAGCGTTCCTACCATTTGGCTATCCAGTCATATTTTATTCCCTTCTTCTGCAAGGATGTAACAGGGTAGGCCATTTTAGAGAATCCTTCTATAAACATTCGATAATATCCTTTGATTCCCATAAATGAGTCAACGGCTGACACATCCTTAGGTATGTGCCAATTTAAAATAGCCCTAACCTTCTCAGGATCAACAAAATGTCCCTCCTTTGAAATGACGTGACCCAAATACTGTATTATGTCTTTATTGAAATCACATTTGCTAAGTCTTACATATATCTAATGTTCTGTTAAAGTTTGTAGCACTAATTTTAGATTCTCTTTGTTCTCTTCTTCATTCTTGTAATACACTAAAATATAATCTATAAACACCAATATAAATTGATCAAGGTACTTATGAAGTACTTTGTTCATTAAACACATAAAGGTTGTTGGTGCATTAGTAAGACCAAAGGTTAATACTAAAAATTCGTAGTGACCACGTATGGTTCTAAAAGTTGTCTTATGAATATGTTCATCTTTTATTTGCAACTGGTGATAGCTAGTCCTTAAATCAATCTTTGAAAATATGGTTGTGCCCTTCACTTGATCGAACAGATCATCAATATGGTGTAATGGGTATTTATTTTTTATGGTTGACTTATTCAATTGTTAATAATCGATGCACATTCTAAATATGTCATCTTTTTTCTTGACAAATAGTACAAGGGCCCCCCATGGTGAAACATTGGATCTAATGTAACCCTTATCTAGTAGCTATTGTAACTACATCTTCAGTTCTAATAACTCTGGTATACTCATTCATTAAGGAGCTCTAGATACTAGGGTGGCACCTAGTAGTAGATTGATGGAGAAATATGTCTCTATGTGGAGGTAAACCGGAGATTTCCTTTGGAAAATCATCTTCAAATTCACTAATGATTGAAAGTGTATCTGAATTTTCCTTGTTTGTTTGTTGTTTATTTTTTGCCACCTACACCATGTATAACTAACATCCTTTCCTTACACTCCTTTTCAACTGTAAAGCTAATATTTGTCTGACTAATATTGATTCTGGTATACCTTTAATTAACTAGGTTTCCCCATCTTGGCTCACACAACCTCCAAATAGTTTATAATCACTCCCTATTTCTATAACTAGTCCATGCCTATTAACACATCATTGAACCCTAAAGGAAGAATATTTAAATTTACTTATGTGGAATAGCCATTTAATTTAATGGGACAATGTCTAACTTGACTGGTTACCTTTCTTTTTGTGTCGGTTGCTAACTATACCAACCATGTAGTCTTGAATTTTTCAAATTTTAACTCACATTTTTCCACAAGTTGAGGACTAATGTAACTTAATCTAGCCCTTGCATCAATTGAAAAATAATAATATTGATTTAAAATGCTACCTTCCATGTCAATCATGGTAGATTGATGCTTAACATGTCTGTCCTCCAATGCAGCGATGAACCCAGGAATATTTATTGTGATGTCATTCACAGTTGTTGCTTCATGGACAACTTGAATATTCTGAATGTATCGAGGATTATGCAGGCAGTATCTCAATAGGTGCGGTTCACCACATCCCCAACGCTATAATGGCTCTCTCTCGTTGACAACACTGATCTTTTTATTGCTTATATCCATGGGTTTTGACCGAGTTTGAGACTGTGTTTGATGATTTAAATTTCCCTTGTTGAATTTCTTTTGTTCATGGTCGTTCCCAAAATTCTTAAGGTAAGAGGGTTTCTGTATTTTTGTACTCATTATAGTCTTATTTATGTCGTTACTTTGCCAAGGTTTTAAGCCTTCACCTCTATTCTTGAACTACTAATAACACAATCTGGGATGGGTGACCCCCCGGGAAGTCCTCGTTCCCGGGTGCAAGCCCCAGAAGTGATGATTGATGCTATGTGATTCATTTCACTAGTTTCAATCCCACTTCTTCACCCATGTGATCCCCACCCGATGCAATGAGTGCTAAGTGTACTATTCAAAAATCATGAGAAATTGGTCAATTACAACTACCTCTCATCGAAATGGTCGTAGATGAATGACTTACTTAACATAGTTGAATCCCAAAAACATGATATCTAATATAATGCACTATGAAAACCACTCAATACTTAAATTCAAAAAGAGTGAAAAAGACTCTACTTAAATGCCTCATGAGGCATAATACTTGCTAACGTATTGCAAATGGGGTTACATGCTAAGTGTGCTTGATTGTGGGGAAAACTCCACAGTTAAGCGCATTTGAGCCAGAGGCGATCTAGGATGGGTGACCTCCCGAGAACTTCTAGTTACTGGGTGGAGGCCCCAGAACTAATGATTGGCACTATGTGATTCATTTCACTAGTTCCAATCCCACTTCTTTACCCCTATGAGCATCACCCGATGCAATGAGTGATAAGTGGACTATTCAAAAATCATGAGAAATTAGTCAATTACAACTACCTCTCATGGAAAGGACTTACTTAATTCAGTTGAATCCAAAAAAATGATATCTAATATATTAATATTAATTCTAAGATTAAAATTAATACTACCTCTAATGGAAATGGTCATAGATGAATGAATTAACTAATATATTAATATTGATTCTAAGATTAAAATTAATACTACCTCTCATCGAAATGGTCATAGATGAATGACTTATTAATGCAATTTAATCCCAAAAAATTATATCTAATATATTAATTTTAATTTTAAGATTAAATTAATACTAATATTAATATCACTATTAACATTAATACTAATTTTTAGTTCTATTTTAATACTAACATAAATATGATGATTAATATCATTAACATTATTTCTACTACTAATATTATTAATATTCAAGCTCATATTAATAATACTAATATTTACTTAACATAGTTGAATCCCAAAAAATGATATCTAATATAATGCACCGTGAAAACCCCTCAATACTTAAATTCAAAAAGAGTGAACAAGACACTACTTGAATGGTTCATGAGGCATAATACTTGATAAGGTATTGCAATTGGGGTTACAAGCTAAGTGCGCTTGATTCTGGGTATCTTAATACTAACATAAATATGATGATTAATATTATTAACATTTTTTCTACTACTAATATTATTAATATTCAAACTCATATTAATAGTACTAATATTTACTTAACATAGTTGAATCCAAAAAGATGATATCTAATATAATGCACTGTGAAAACCCCTCAATACTTAAATGCAAAAAGAGTGAACAAGATTCTACTTGAATGGTTATGAGGCATAATACTTGCTAAGGTATTGCAAATGGGGTTACAAGCAAAGTGCACTTGATTGTGGGGAAAGCTCCACAATTAAGCACGTTTGAGCCAGAGGCGATCTAGGATGGGTGACCTCCTGAGAACTCCTGGTTACTAGGTGGAAGCCCCAGAACGGATGATTGGCACTATGTGATTCATTTGACTAGTTTCAATCCCACTTCTTTACCCCTGTGAACATCACCTAATGCAATGAGTGCTAAGTGGACTATTCAAAAATCCTGAGAAATTAGTCAATTACAACTACCTCTCATTGAAATGACTTACTTAATTCAGTTGAATCGAAAAAAATGATATCTAATATATTAATATTAATTCTAAGATTAAAATTAATACTACCTCTCATGGAAATAGTCATAGATGAATGAATTAACTAATATATTAATATTAATTTTAAGATTAAAATGAATACTACCTCTCATGGAAATGGTCATAGATGAATGACTTATTAATGCAGTTGAATCCCAAAAAATTATATCTAATATATTAATTTTAATTTTAAGATTAAAATTAGTACTAATTTTTATTTTTATTTTAATACTAACATAAATATGATGATTAATATTATTAACATTATTTCTACTACTAATATTATTAATATTCAAGCTCATATTAACAATACTAATAATACTAATACTAATATTTATATTATAGTTTTAGTATTAATGTTATTATTATAGAATTAATATTAGAATTTAATGTTGATGTTTCAAGCTTTTATGTATTAATATTAATCTTGATACTAACATTTATATTAATATTAGTATTAAATTTAGTATAACATTAACGATATTATTAATATTAACACTAATATTGATAATGATGATGGTGATTAACATTATTAATATTAATACTAATATTGATTAGGCTAATTTTAATATTAACATAATTAAGTAGGTTTATATTTGAAGCCTTTGATTATTAATAATAATCATAAATTATTATTATTATATTAATCACATTAGGATTTAACGAAAATTCAGGTATGTGATATTAATCATTATAAAATAATATTAATATTTGAATATAATATATTTATATAATATTGATTTAAATATCATTTTATTATAATTATTTAATATATATTTACATTTATATTATATGATTTATTATTAGTTATATTACTAATATAACTAATATTTAATAGGTTTTTTTATTTTAAAATTGTTCTTTCACAGTAAAAGTATTGTTAATCATAGTCAAACCATGTTCAACCATAGTCAAACCATGATCAACCATTGTAGCACAATCATTAGCCATATTCATTCATAGTCAAAAGATATTCAACAATGTTTAAAGATGGTGAACATGGAAAACTATAGTCAACAATGCTCGACCATAGTCAAATAATTGTTAAACATAACCATGTTCACCTAATTACCAAACAATTGATTAAAAATAATCGCCTATTATTGTTATTGATGTAACACCCCTCTGTTACATGTAAAATCTAGGTGTGGGGTGTAAAAATGAGAGTAAATATTTTATTACAAATAAATAAAGATAATTTAAAACACTTAGAAAACAAGACACCAAGAGATGAGATTCTTGCCAAATGAAATCCCATTCGTAAATGGGAATAAATAATTCTCTCTTGATAAGACTTCTAGATTAAATTCTAGATAAGCTTAATGAAATTAGAGATAAAAATTCATTAAGTTGCGTAGTTAGAGAAAGATGTTAAGTTTAAGAAAAAGATAAAAGTCTTGCAGGAGAGAAAGGCAAGATTTTATGGGAAAAGACATAAAAGGCTTACAGGACAAAAATGAAATCTTTTATGGGAAAATCCTAGCGAGAGAGAAAGGTGAGACATTCCGGGAAAAGCCTAGGCAAGTGGATAAAAGGATCCACAAAAGTGGGACACCACTAAAGGAAAACATATCATGAAAGAGGGCATTAAACTCCCATTGAAGAGATCAACAAGAGGCAATTGATCAATGGGCAAGAACTTTCAGCTCGAGGGTGAACTGGAGGAAGTCAATTCTAGGTTGGTTGGCAGTTCTCAATTTTCCAAGTGACATTCACACAGAAACTATGCTTGGATTCAATTACATAGGATGTTCTGTATGTTGGCTCCTTACTCTTTATGTTGTCTAATATTTAAGCATATGAGTATAATTTCATGCGATATCCTTGGTTATAAGAATATTGAATACTTATGCATGTGGAAAATATTGGATATAAATTTAATCGAAGTTAAATTTAGTGATTGAAGCATAGTAGGTGGTTATTAGTATTGTGTCAAGGAGATATGTGAAAAATGGTATCAGATCTCTAAGTTCAAATATTGTGGCCTATCGGCCTATCCACATCTGTAAGGTATGAATGAGTTGTAGGTCCTAAACTAGATCCTAAGCAATAATAGGCTTCATTAAAGGGTCCAGTCATAAAATTTCTCTAAGAAAATTATTCCAATGAGTTCTAGAGTAATTCCCTAAGGCCTTAGAATCCATAAAGGTTGAAACTAAATCTAAAATGATTTATGGATTTTGAAAATAGCTAAATTTTGATATTTTAATGAAGAGTGAAATATCCTATATTTCCTGACAAGCATGTAACTATTAGTGTTTCCAATTGCACAAAGGGATCACTTAAAAATAAAAGCAGTCCAAAATCTTGATTCAGATCACTAGATATTAAAGAGAGAAGGCTAGAATCAATTTACATGCCTATACTAAATTTTTTTCCCATGAAATATTTATATATTCTAATGAAATGTTTTTTCTTATAATTTATAATGATTTTCTAGTTGTAAAGAATGCATGGCGATAAAATAAATTGTGGATTTATTTTCTATAGTTGTAATTAAGTATTTCAGCTATGCTTCGATGATATAATTATCTATTTAGATAATATCAGTAATGAAATATGTCATAATTGTGAAGTATGTATGAAGAAATAAACATGTAAGAGCCTGAGGTATGGGTTATCTATCATTTATTTCAAATTAGAATGGCCACGACCACATTTACATATAATCATAAAAGTGTTTCACTTTTAAGTTTGTGGTATTCAATGTTTATTATACCTCTCCACTTCGTTATAAAATGTCAACAAAGAAAAGAGACTCAGAAACAATGACTGATGAGGAAGTATATTGTGCATGCAAAAGAAAAAAATTGTTATCACAAACAAGACCATTATGGGTTATTGATACAATTTTATAGCCATGATATGAAGTTTATATCTATATATATATATATATATATATATATATATATATATATATATATATATATATATATATATATATATATATATATATAATATTTCTTTAATTTAAAGAACATACAGGGGATAATATAACCTGTAATGATTTATAAGTTATAAGTTTGATCTGAAAATAGGTTGTGCGATGAAATAAATCGAGGCTTCGTGGACCAAAGTCGAAATCCTAAGAAAATAAAATAAGGAGCAACACCCAAAGGATTATGACCATGTCACTATGGTGTATCCACAATTCCATACTTTCTCATCACCTTAAATATTGTCTAAAGAATTTCTATAAAACTTGCTTGTCCCTATAGCCTCAGGGTTTCAACATGGCTTAGGTAGTTGAATAGTCTTAACAATTTTGATCAAGAATTGACTCGGTAACATGTTCTATATTCAGGTAGTCATCTAGAACCACAACGACACCCTAGTTGTGAAATCCCCTACAACTCTTTGTATTAAACATGAAATTCATATGCAATGCCCTCGTGAGCTCCACCATTCGTTGTCTCTTGTTGTGTTGGAGCTTAACAAGTAGCATGGTTTGACCATTGATGGTTGAAGTATTAAGCATGGTTAATATTTTAAGTTAAGCTTCGTTTGACCATTGATGGAATATGGTGTAAAGCCAACAAGTTGTGACACTTCATGTGTTGATTGAGAGAGTATCACCTTTCTCAATTGTCATAGAATTGAATTGTTGCTTGTCATACAGCGCAATAGCATTGCTAAAAACCCACGCCATGGAGCTCTATGGCACAGTCAATTATGGAAGAGAGCTAATTATATTAATATTAATTCCTATATTAAATTATTAGGAAATAGAGTTCTTATTCATATTAAATTTTATTGATTTATATTTAAACAACTTGAGTTTATAACTGAAAATGGTCGTTAGATGCAAGGATTATTTTACGGGCTAATATTCCCAAGTGGGCTAATTTTCCAATTTTTTCCCCAAAAAATATTCGCAAATTTCAGTTTTTTCTAAAAATAACTCGCCTAAATTTTAAGGTATACAATTATTTTACCTTTAAAATTGCCAAAATTTAAAAAACACTATATAAAGTCATTATAAATTTTAATATTTTTACAAAATTATCTCCAAACATTTTATACATTTCATGTTTGTGACTAGTAAGATTCACCAAGGTTTCTAAACTTTAAAATAAATTGATATCATTAAAATTTTCCCTGATTAGATGGTGCTTATTATTGGTAGATTGAAAGCGTAATAGCATCTTCCCAATTGGATTGACGGAGAAAATCACATTAAGGATTGCTATTTCCCTTTCGATTTACAATGTTGGATTTATGCTTGCCTTATCTGTTGATATGGAGGTGTTCGATCATTGATTGAGTTTCCCACAAAAGCATTCGGTTGGGATAATGGTTATCCTTATGGTCACACCAATAAAATCATTTAATTTGGATAGTGTTTATCCTTACTTGCATGTGGACAAGTCACACTGAGAAAGCCTTGTTAATATCATCTTCTTCTTGCGTGGAGGTTACATGTACACAATGTCTGCTCGATCATCTTGATCGATTGGTAGTTTATTCGAGTCTCATCTTTTAAAGAAGTCTTAAGCATTTCTTTTGACCCCTTCGTGTAACTTACACTGAGACGTGAACACACCTACTTGTTATTAAGTAAGACTGACAACTTAATCCACTTACATTACCTTAGCTGGAAAGCTTCTCACTTGGTAGAGCTAGTGGAAGATAAGAATATCTTTATTTCCCTCAGGGGGAAAGTTCTTTTTGCTCCTTTTATGTTAAAAGAAAATATACTTATAATTTCAAGAGGAGGAAGTGGAAATGAGGGGAAGGCCAGTGGTCGGGATTCAAGCAGAGTGCAGACTACAAAAGAGCTTTCGATTTTCCAATTTTAATGCAAGTGTTGTTTTTCTTGTGAAATTTATTTATTTTAGTGTTGTGGTGGGTCTTTAATGGCTTCTAAGGATAATCAGGAGAATCATAGCCATACATAAGAGAAGAATAAGAGGAGTTTGATAATGAAGCTAAGAGCGGTAGGGTATGATAAGAAATCCTCCCTGGGTGTGCTGCCTTCGATGTTGAACTGCATGGTTGGTTTTCGATGACATTCCATAACAGGTAATAAGGACTTGGAGCTTTCACCTCAAGCCCAACCATAGATACTAATAAGAGTTCCCGATGGGTAGTTATACTAGCAAAGACCAAACAACCGTGATAGCCATGCAAAGGAGGGAAACATAATTCAAAATCTGGTCTAGTCAAATTCATTCAATAAGTCAACTAAGGAAGGTCAGACGGTCTTGTCAACTTGTTAATGGAAGAATGTTTTGGAAATGAGGTAAAATGTATGAATGTAGCCATCATTCCCCCAACAAGGTGATGCTAACATGGACACCAAAATGGTGTAACAAACGTGTTGACCGCGTTCTACAGGATGTATCGACTTTTCATTCATCCGCAGAGAAATTTTTCGTGGTCAAGATATGTCTTATCGAAAACGATAGTCAAAATAATGGAAGGACAAACAAAAAGGTTTCTATGGTCCAACGATAGTTACTCACTTTGAAATCCATAATAATTCAAATGCTATCAATTGAATGGATTGTTCCCCTATTTCTAGCAGAGTTGATTCATAATGTTGGGTGCTCGGTATGCACCAAGTAGAATCTCCAGAAATCTTAATCCTTTTTAAATTTTCGCTTCTCTAAAGTCCCACGACAATATTATTTCTAGATTTTTCTTCATAATTATTACTAATTTTTCATTACTTAAACACAATATTAAGTGACGTATGGGCACTTTGTTTAACTTCTAAAATTGGTGATAGATGATGGATGTACAAAATGTGTATAAACAAACTACACAGACATGTGAGTATAGTTATATGAGCTATTTTTTAAATGAATAAAGCATCTCATAACAATATGAATACCTTTTGAGTTGCTTGATTTACATTAAGTGTTGAAGGTTGTATTATCCTTCTCATTTTCATACGATGGTTGTTGTGGATGAATGAGGATAATGTCCCAAACTCATGATATGATTACATATATAGATGGCTTATTTTTTCACTATTCATGTGCTTAACTACATGAATGGCTCATTTATGTTCTTGCATGCATATATGTCTCATTATGTGCTTACAAAGAGCTACATTTATATGCATGTAAATTTGTGTGCTTACATGCATGGATAGATCAATGTTAAAATTGGTTTAATCTTAGATAGCTATAGTCAAACTTAATGAATGAACAAATTTGTAATATTTGTAAAGTATGGTTATTGTATTGAAAGTTTGGATGATGGATTTTAGTGGTGTGATCATCATGTCAAATAAATGAATGCAAGTGTTGAAAGGAGTAATGGTGGCTAAAGAAAGTTTGAATCCTATGTTTAAACTGCATATTGTCATCATATTACTTTGCTCATATTAAAATTAAATTATGAGTTGTATGATTGCTATGCATAGTCTATCCAAGGACATAGCTTAATAAAATACAAACTAATGCTAGTAAAAATAGTCCATTCAAGGACATAGCTTAATGGGATGAAGGTTATACTCCTAGAGATCTTAAGAAAGGAAGAATATGAAGGGAAGAAATGTTGAACTCTTATGAGGTAACTGGCAAACAAAAATAGATAAAATGTCAAGTGTCATTTCAATAGATCATGGCCAATATGAGGAAAGATCAAAATAAAAATATATATATGGAATCTATATAAATCACATGAAATAAATTCATTAATTAAATTGTTTCCATTCTAGAACAAACTCTAAAGGTTCTCCTTATTTGTATCTATTCATGAAGTTTTCCCATGAAATATTGTTAAGCTCATGAATGTCAGGTCTTTGTACGTGGTATCAGACTATGTATTTAAATTATTTATACGTGTGTTTCAATTTAATATTTTTTTTTGATTGGTGCACCTACATGTAATGATTCAATCCATTTTGGGATGTGGTTTTACCAGTGGTTAAACCGTTTAATTCACCTTATTGGGAAAATGCTCCAAATTGTAGGGAATTAAGTTGTATCAGATCATTAGTCTATTATAAATTAGTAACATGCATATTTAATAAGTTATAACATACAGTTTTATTTTTGAATAAATAAATATGCCAATAATTGTAACTGAGATATGCAAGAGGTAAAACGTATATTTCCAATCTAGACTAAATTGGTGTCAGAGCTGTGAAGAGTGTGCAAAAATGCAATACCACTCACTATATGGATGTTGGAGAAGACATCGTACATTAATAGCTTATGACTATAATAAGAAGTTCAATGAGACTAACACCCAAAAGTACATCTAGTGTAAATACTTGATGGGAGTGAAAATGCAACTCCTAGTGCCTCTCAATTAATAGCATAAAGACAATATTAAATACAAGACCTAGGGCACATTCTAAAGTTCAGTCAAATTCCAAACTATCAATTATTGTAACTCAAAGTGTGTAACCTCAAACCCCACAACCTGGAGGTGCATATCAATCCAAATATAGATGGGTTTCTCACAAATAGGGACATTTAAAAATCTGTAGCAAGAAAAAGATGTATCCAGTAGAGTGAATATAGATCTTATGAATGTACTTCATGTGGAAATTAGTAAGAATGAATTGATATGTATACTATATATAAACAAATTATGACAAATAGATTAGATATGGTGGTGCTGGATGCACCTGAAGTAGAAATAGTGAAATTCATAGTAGCCTAATGACTAACAAGAATTGTACACTAGATTCGGAATATGACTTGTTCGAATTAATTAACTTTTTTTTTGGGAAAACAAAAGTCTTCACATTAATACAACTTATGATGGTCTAAGGATATTATGATAGTAGTAAAATAATGCATGCATCAAGTAAGGGTGACACATGAAAGGTTCTAGGTGATGAAAAGAGAGAATAACAAACCATGCAATAACTCGTTGCTAAATTAATAGGATGCTTCAACCATATTGAATTTTTAAGTGTTACTAGTAATTGTGATTATGTGCAAAAAAAAAATTGGGTTCGATAAAATGCTATTTAGAAATATATTGAAATTAATTGTACAACCTGGGATGCATATTTTGTACCATTATTTCCTATCAAACATATGGGAGAAAGATACTTGTCACATTGCATTGATAGTGTTGTATGGTTTTGAATATGATAACATAACAATTATTGCATAAACTACTCTAGAAATTATTTTAAGGAATTTAATAATTGATTTCGTTTCCAAGAAATGGATTATATATCACCAGATCATGATCTAGTGTTAAGGTGGGGTATCAACATGTGAATGACCTAGGTTCATACCCTAGTACACATAGTACCCTAGCAAATTAAGAGATTGGGGGTGTGACAACATTGTAACCTTCGTTTATGACTCATGTATAGGAGGTGTATTTACTCACATACTGATTGTTAGATTGGTTTTCGATATACACTTAATTATTCACGGCCAAAGAGGTGTTGGGAGTAGTAGTAAAAATAGGAAACAGGAAATCATATGGCATAAAAAAATTATGTGGTGTACTTTTGAGTACCAAAAAATTATTTTCTTGGCTAAAGATAAGGTTAAGATTGTTAGTAAACTTCAAATATAACACTAAAGTCCATACTAGACTAACTATCATAGTCAATAGACTTCTTTATGATTGGTCAGAGGTCATATTGCAGTGTTATTAAGACATTTTCTAGTGACAGAGTCAATCCCAAAACCCAAATTTATTGGTATTGTAAAGTTGTATTATGCATGATTACCTCTATGTTATTATTTTCTCTTATTGTTGAAATTTTCCTGCAACCACAAGATATATGAACAGGATTAGCTCAATAAAAGAACTTAAATGCTTTGACATGAATTTATTCAGTTATGCCTCATTGCAAAAGTTGAACATGTCCATTAATTCTTTATTCTCCAATTGACAAACCAAGCATGGTTTGATTTGACTTACCTAAAAGTAGTGTGAATAAATAATTGAAGGAATTTTTGGCATAATACTAACATTGTTGAAAACATGTGGATGAGGTACATGTCGTTCATGTGATTCTATGGTCATTTGGTATTGTGTACACATTGTATCGATGGTACTGTGTACATGTGGTACATATGGTACTAGTTTGGATGCATGTATTACATAATGTTATATGTGATGTATATCATTGTATTTGTGTGATGCACATTATGTGTATGTACACATGGTTGAGGAGAAGACATTGGGTGATTTCTTGGTGTGTTAACCATTCTAGAGTGCATATAGAATAAGGACAAAGGTGGAAGCTAAGGATTGATTAAAGTATAAGTATTAGTATTTTATTTCAGTTTTAGTATGCATGTGATTTATGATTTTAGTCTATGATGGTTACATGTGATCTATGAATGGGTTATGATGGTTACAAGTGAGTTATGATTTTGGTGGTTATGTTTTGAGCTAACATGATGTAATATTCTTGTACATTTTGATTGGTCAAATGTGCTAGTTTGACTTGCTGTGACTAATGCAGGTAGATTGTAGGAAGCAAATGTTTGGCAAGAATATAAATGCATTAGAATAACATGCATTTCTCTCGTATTATTTAAATACAATGAAATTGAAAATAAGGAATCATAGTTAAATGGAAGACAACATTAACCCGTAGCTACTCAAATAGTAATATAGTTATATCAAGTTATGATATTAACTGTGTAAAATAAAATTGAGATTTTCTAATACATATGAAGTCTCTCAAAAAACTGAATGAAATAAATGTTATAGGTAGAAGTTGAAGGAGACTTGCTAGAAGAAACTCTTTGTAAACTATATGTCAAAAGATTTGATTTAGGTGGCAAGGCCATGGGAACCTGTAATTTCACAAACACTTACCTCAGAATGAGGAAATAAATTGTAAGATGCAGTAATACACCCATGAAGGTGTAAATATAAAGGGGGGAGTATGTAATACCCCTCCGTTGCAAGTAATACTTTGTGTTATCATGCTGGACCTAAGCTAAGATTGACTTCTAACAGAAAGCTAGGTCTGAGGTGTCAAAATGAGAGTAAATATTTTATTACCAAATAAATAAAGATAATTTAAAATGATTGAAATAAAAGACACCAAGAGATGAGATTCTTTCCAAATGAAATCCCATTGGTAAATGGGAATGGATAATTCTTTCATGATAAGACTTATAGATTAAATTCTCGATAAGCTTAATGAAATGGGAGATAAATATCCATTAAGTTTCTTAGCTGGAGAAAGTTGCTAAGTTTAAGAAAAACATAAATGCCTTGTAGGAGAGAAAGGCAAGATTTTATGGGAAAATTCATAAAATCCTTTCAGGATAGAAAGGCAAGCTTTTATGGAAAAGCCTCGTGGGAGAGAAAGGCGAGCTTTTCTAGGAAAAGCCTAGGCAATTGGATTAAAAGATCCACAAAAGCAGGACGCTGCTAAAGAAAACCATATAATGAAAGAGGGCATTAAATACCCATTGAAGAGATCAATAAGAACCAGTTAATCAATGGGTAAGAATTCTCAACTCAAAGGTGAACTGGAGGAAGTCAGTTCTAGGTTAGGTTATGGTGCTCGATTTTCCAAGTGACATTCTCGTAGAAACTCTGGTTAGATTTTGCTGCTAGCCTAAGCCGCATATACCCACAGTATGCAAATTCTATTTCATGTCACACTATGTGTGTCCCAAGATAAACACCAATATTAATGGTGGAAACCCACTTTATCAAAGTTTAATTCCTTAAGCGAAAATATTTCATCTAACTATCCCAAGTATAGACTTTAATAAACCTTTGAGCGGAACCGTTCATAACCTTTGGCTAATTATTATTACCCGCGCATATTTACCATACCACGGTCTTTAGAATTTGGTTAAAACCGAAACTTAACTGTTAAAACATTAACTGTGCTCATTTCTATTATAATTCTTGTATAATAGAAATATTTCATAATTCACACTTAAACCTTACCTTTCCACCATTCCATAAACCTTTTCACATACATTGATGCTCTTTTAGCGTGTTAGATCTCCACCATTGATTTCGTTCCTCGATCTGATGGTTATCACATTACCCGATCACCAACGAGATTGGCTGATCTCCACCATTGATCAATCCTGCTTGATCCAATGCTTATCAGGCAATCTCACATGGAATCATGCACGACCGATATCAGGTCAAGAGCATGCGAAAAAAGTGGTTTTCTCTTTCCACCATGTGCTACGTGTCGGCCTCTAAGCCTATTCACGTGAATTTTAGAAAGACCTCTTACCACCCTTAGGGCGCGTGAGAAACTGCTTCCCATCTTTGGAAACTTCCCATGTGCTTAATACGAAACTTAAAGAAACTTGGCTTAATAAAGGGTTATCTCTTAATCTCCACCATTCATCTTCTTGACTTCGTATGCTTGACTTAATCTTAGTCATCTATCTCCCTTGCTTTCATTCATTGATTTGACTAACCTAACGGTTCCTGTGCACTGATACTCTCTTTTGAATCTTACTGTGTAATCGCCCATTTGGCTTTTTGCCTATGTATTTGTCTTCACCTTACAATCTTCATTTGTTCTGATCTTGATCTCCACCCATGCCTTTATGCTTCCTTCACCTTCGTTGTAACATTAAATGCTTTCTCCAATACTGTCTGTGTGTAAAAGCATAAAATTCTTCTCTACATTTCTTCTCTGATTCTGCACACCTGCAACCTACATTATGCAGAATTACTCAAGTTCACACACAACTTATAATTCAAATACACATCAAACAAACTCAGAATCGAGTTATCTATATTAATAAACAACCATTTACATAGGAATGTATTCCTCAGCCTGATTTTCAATATCAGTGGCCTTTCCTTTCCCCTTCCCATAGGCTTACAGTCTAATTCTAACTTTAACTAACTGACTGACTGACTCTCTACTTTCTACTATGCCTTATAGGCTTACATTTATACAAAAGGTTATGTCTAACCAATTCTAGTTCAGATCCTTAATCTACTAAACTAAATCCTGAATATCTTCTAAGTCCACTTATAACTCCAGTAATCCTTAAGAATCCTCTCTAGTTACACGAATCATGACACCACTTTCTATTCTAAGACTTATAATTGATTTCCAACTCTCTCGTCATCACTCATCATCACTCATGTTCTCCTACATTTGAGAGCATTTACAAATATCCTGATAATATGTAATTAATTCCTATTCTAATCACCCAAAACATTAATAATTACATACATAGGAATCCAATTTCCTTGAAAACACAAGACCGCCTAAGTTAACTAGAATGTAATGAAATTGTTGAGCTGTATGCTCCTACATTAGACTCCCAAGGTTAAAATAATCATGATCTCCTCATCATGTGCTTCCGACCTTTATCTCCCTGGATCCCATACTTTGTTTTGTAATTTGTCTTTGATTGTTGTTGTTGTTTGTCGTTGTTCTCCAGGTTTCCACACTTTATGTTGCTTTGCTCCACTAGCTATGCTTTCACAGTCTATTGTTGTATTTCCCTTTCTACTACTCCTTGGTCTTCTTACTGTTTTTTTCTTCTGAGGCACCTTCATCATCAAACTTATTATTCTTTCGATCTCTATGTTCATTTTATCTTTTGACTAATAATTACTTTGCCATTTTTTGTTGTACTCTGTCCACTCATCTTCAAATTGTCGTTCACTGTCTTCTCTCTGAAGTTATTGGACTCTTACTACCACCCTTTCATCCTTACCCTATTGTTGTTGTCCAAACAACCACTGTTCAATATCTGTAAATTTATTTTCAAAATGTAAATTGTCCTCCAATTTCCTGTGTACTTTATTCCTCTCAAATACATCACTATGTTGTTGATTGATTCCAACATATTTTCTTTCCTCTTCTTTGACAACCCTCGGTTAATTGTCCTTCACTTCCTTGATTGATTCTGACAATCAGTTTAACTTCTTCAAGCATGGTATCTTCATGCTTTTCATTTTCCTCACCAGCATCTATGACCTAGAAACTTCCAGTCTTCTTTAGTTATAAAACTGACTCTTCAACATGAAACATGTATGTCTCATCTTCATCAAATCCTGTAATCATAAAACAATTATAAAAGTGAAGAATATAAGGCCTCATTACCTTTTCCTTCTCTGGTAACATCTCAGTATGCTACTCTAAGTTTTCCTTCAATTCCTTTGTCAACACATCAATATGTTGATTTAAACTCTCTTTCATATCATCTATTTCAATGATATCTCTCTACTCTGGTTCACAATAATGAACTCCTCCTTCTGTAATGTCAATATGTTGAGCTTTTATTACCATTCTATTTTCCTTATGATTGTCATTCATGACAATTTATATGTCTTCCTTTTCTAGAAATTTACCTTCAGTATGCATCCTCTGCTTTTCCAACTTCCTTCTTTGAAAGTCTAATTTTCCATGTAACTCAATAATTTCAATTGCAATAGAATTCGGAAATTTCACACAATTTACCATACCTTCCTTTGTTATTGACAAATCATCAGATGTTCTTTCTCCCTTTCCTAAATCTTTAGCATAGAATTCTTCTTTCTTAACATCTTTTAGTAGATGTCCTTCTTCTTCAATACATTTTCCTTTCTTGTCTCTCTACAACCCTTCTTCAAGAGCTATCCTTGCCCCATCATCTGCATTAATATTCTCCTCTCATGACTGTCTCCACTCATTGAGTAACTCATCCATAGACTCTTTCTGCTGTAACCAGTCAAATTTTTCCTCTTCTGAGAAATATTATTTGTCATATTTTACTTCAAGATCTTCATCCATGCTGAAGACATCTTCACAAATTTTCTTTTCTCATACAATACCTACAATCATACACAAACTATCAGTTTTAAAAACATAAGACCTTGTGGTCTCACTTGATGCTTCAATCATCATTTCTCCTTACTATTCTGAATTCTCATAATAATTCATAAAATTTTCCACAGATCTCTAGTCTTCATCTTTACCCAGAACTTTAACCTCTTCTACTTCACAAATGGAAACTTTCGCTTCTGGCTCAGTTTCTCTAAGTTGTTCCACTGGCCACTTCACTTACTTCTATTGTAGACTTTTCTGTAACTTAGACCACTTCACTACCTCTTTCCTCAAGACCCAACCTTTTCTTGGTTTTCCTCTAGTATCATCCTTAATACATTGAGTTTTTCTTTTAACTCTGCAATCTCCTTGTCATGCTCCTTTTGACTCATTCTTTTTCCATTTTCCTTTGCATTCTCCTTCTTCATTTTTATTTTGTTATGGTCTTCCTTAGAACATCCGTTATCTCTGTTATGACTATCATTAGTCATCTTCTTCTCTATCTTCATGAGTTCCTAACTCACTTACTATGAGCTCCATTAAAGCCTCTACAACAACAAGTCCTCCCTGCTTCCACTTACCTCACCAAACTCTCATTTGTACTTGGTCTTTTTGAAAGCACTTGGTTCTCTATTCTCTCAAACCTCTTTGAGCACTTCCCTCTGCTCCTTCTAGGCTTCAACTCATCTGCATCTCTTAAGAACACAACTGTCCTCTTACATTTCAATCACAATGAAATACTAGGTTCTCATCACCTCTTCTTTCACTCAGTAATTCTTACCAGCTTCTTCATCCCTTAGCAATTCTACCGACATCCTTTATGGAATTTCCTTTATAATCTCTCTGTGAGCTACAACAAAACCTCTGCAGTAACAAGTATCCTTCTTGCTACACATGCCTCACTAAGCTTCTCCCGTCTAAGCTCAGTCTCTTGGCATCTCTCTAGTTCTCTCCTTTGGAACCAACTGAGCACTCCCTTCTCTAGGTTGTTACAATCTTTTCACCTACTATCTCCAAGACCTCTACATGATCTTGTTCTACCATTCACTTACACTTTGAATGGATTGTTCTTTGTTTCCTTTGCATCTCCAAATTCTACTACACTTTACCTCTGTGTGCCTACTATTTGTCAGATGTAAAATCTGATCTCCTCTTGCCTACGCACACATCTTCAAAACATAACTCTAATATAAGTTTTCTCAAAGAATTCTTACACACATAATTTCCTTGTTCTACTCTGATACCAAATGCTGGCAGCCTAAGCCGCATATACCCACAATATGAAAATTCTATTGCATGTCACACTATGTGTGTCCCAAGATAAACACCAATATCAATGGTGAAAACCCACTTTATCAAAGTTTAATTCCTTAAGAGGAAATATTTCATCTAACTATCCCAAGTTTAGACATTAATAAACCTTTGAGCAGAACCCTTCATAACCTTTGGTTAATTCTTATTACCCATGCATATTTACCATACCATGGTCTTCAGACTTTGGTTAAAACCCAAACTTAACCCATAAAACATTAAATCTGCTCATTTCTATTATAATTCTTGCATAATAGAAATTTTTCATAAGTCACACTTAAACCTTACCTTCACGCCATTCCACAAACCTTTGCACATACATCGATGCTCTCCTTAGCGCGTTAAATCTCCACCATATATTTCGTTCCTCGATTCAACGGTTATCGCATTACTCGATCACCAACAAGCTTGGTTGATCTCCACCGTTGATCAACCCCGCTTGATCCAATGGTTATCGTTCAATCTCGTGTGGAATCGTGCATGATCGATATCAGGTCGAGAGCACACGATAAAAGTGGTTTTCTCTTTCCACCATGTGCTACATGTTGGTCTCTAAGCTTAATCACGTGAATTTTAGAAAGACCACTTACCACCTTTAGGGCGCGCAAGAAACTACTTCCCATCTTTGGAAACTACCCACGTGCTTTATACGAAACTTAAAGAAAGTCAGCTTAATAAAGGGTTATCACTTAATCTCCACCATTCATCTTCTTGACTTCATTTGCACGACTTAATCTTAGTCATCTATTTCCCTTTCTTTCATTTTTTGATCTGACTAATCTAACGGTTCCTGTGCACTGATAGGTTCTTTTGACTCTTACTGTGTAATCGCACATTCGGCTTTCTACCTATGTATTTGTCTTCGCCTTATGATCTTCACTTATTCTGATCTCGATCTTCGATCGTGCCTTTATGGTTCCTTCACCTTCACTTTAACATTAAAGAATTTCTCCAATATTGTCTGTGTGTAAAACCATAACACTCTTCTCTGCACTTCTTCTCTAATTCTGCACACTTGCAACCTACGTTACGCAGAATTACTCAAGTTCACACACAACTTATAATTCAAATACACATCACACAAACTCAGAATTGAGTTATCTGTATTAATAAACAACCATTTACACAGGAATTTCTTCCTCGACCTAATTTTCAATATCAGTGGCTTTTCCTTTCCCCTACTCGTAGGCTTATAGTCCAATTCTAACTCTAACTAACTGACTGACTGACTCTCTACTTTCTACTATGCCTTTTAGGCTTACATTTATACAAAAGGTTTGTTTAACCAATTCTGGTTCAGATCCTTAATCTTTTGAGCTAAATCTTGAATATCTTCTAAGTCCACTTTTAACTCTAGTAATCCTTAAGAATCCTCTCTAGTTCCACAAGTCATGACACCACTTTCTAGTATAAGACTTATAATTGATTTCCAACTCTCTTGTCATCACCCATCATCACTCATGTTCTCCTAAATTCGAGAGCATTTACAAATATCCTCACAATATCTAATTAATTCCTATTCTAATCACTCAAAACATTAATAATTACATACACAGGAATCCAACTTCCTTGAAAACACAAGACTCCCTAAGTTAACTAGAATATAATGAAATTGTTGAGCTATATGCTCCTACATCAGATTCAATTGTATAAGATGTTATGTATGTTGGCTCCTTATTCTTTCTATTGTCAAATATTTAACCATATGAGTATAATTGCATGTGATATACCTGGTTATAAGATGATTGAATAATTATGCATGTGGAAAAGATCGAATATAAATTTAATCGAAGTTAAATTTAGTGATTGGAGCATAGTAGATGGTTTTTAGTATTGTGCCAAGGAGGTATGTGACAATTGATTAACATTAATAGTCAAACATAGTCAACCACATTGATTAAACATAGTAAAACAAAGTCAAAATTTATAGTCGATGTTGAAATAGTTGACAATGATCAACCCTTATCAGCCATATGTTTATCATATTTAAAAAGTGTCAACCTTGTTCACTCATAGCCATCCTCAATTAACTTAACTCAACCATATTTAATTATAGTTAACCATAGTTGACAAAAGTAAAACACTGTCAGTATTAGTCAGTTAAGGTTATCCTTGGTTGGTCAAAATCAAGATTTAAAAATGTTTAGTAAAAAAAATATTAATATTATTAAAGTTGACTAATAATAATAATTTTAATAATATTAATATTGTGACGTCGAAATGGTAGAAAAATCTAGCTAATGTGGCAATGTGATAAATATTATCACAATTCCACATTACATTGCAATTTATCAACATTGAAATTTGACATTACAAAATTATAAATATTTCCAATGTCATAATGTGACAATCATTGTTGCAATGTTACATTACATTGCAATTTATCCAACGCTGCATTATGACAGTACAAAATTAGTAAACTAAATTTACTAAAGTGGTTGATTATGCTTTAATATGTTTGATAGTCAACACTCTTCAACTTTGTTAAAAACTAATCACCTATTATTCTTATTGATTAATATTAATAGTCAAGCATGGTCAACCACATTAGCCGAACATAGTAAAATAAGTCAACCTTTATAATTAATTTTTAAATTATGACGGTGATGAAATATGGTCAACCCTATGTTTACCATATTTAACAATACTCAACCTTGTTCAATCATAGTAATCTTTAGTCACATAACTCCACCATTTTCAATTATAGTCAACCATGATTGAGCAAAGTAAAAAGGTGACAGCCTTAGTCAAATAAGGTAACCTTTGATAACTTAAAATGAAGATTTAAAAATGTTTAAGAATAAAATCATTAACATTAATCAAATTGACCATAATTATAACAATAATAATAATAATATTGTGATGTCGGAAAGGTACATAAATCTATCCAACGTTGCAATGTGACATTACAAAATTAGTTAACAATATTTACTAATGTGGTTTACTATGATTGAATATGTTTGATAGTTAACACTCATCAAGTTCAATGAAATATAATCACCTATTAATATTAATGATTAACATTAATAATAAAACATGGTGTGTTGTCAGAATGGTACATAAATATATCAACCGTCGTAATGTGACAAACATTGTGAAAAATGTTACGTTACATTGCAATTTCTCCAATGTTGTAATGCAACATTATAATAGTAGTCAACAACACTTTCTAATGTGGTTGATTTTGTTCCATTATGTTTGACTATGTTTGATAGTGAACACTTTTCAACTTTAGTCAAGCATACTCACCTATTAATATTATTGATTAATATTAATAATCAAACATAGCCAACCGCATTAGCAAAACATAGGCAAATAGTGTCAACCTTTATAGTCATTGTTTAAATAGTTGACCATGTTCAAACTTGGCTAGCCCCGTGTTTAACATTTTTGACAGTAGTCAGCCTTAACATATTTAACAATAGTCAACGTTGTTCACTCATAGTTTTCCTTAGTCAATGTAGCTCAATCATATTCAATTATAGTCAAGAATAGCTGACCAAAGTGAAACATTATCAGTCTTAGTCAATTAAATTCATCCTTGGTTGGTCGCCATCATGATTTTAAAATGTTTAATAATAATAATATTGGCATTAATAAAGTTGGCTAATAATAATTATAATATAATAACAAGGTTGAATATGTTACTATTATTATTATATGAATATAATATTAATAGTTAGTCATGATATATTCAATTATAATCAATCATGGTTGTTTAAAGTCAAACATTGTCAACTTTAATTAGCCAAGCTTAACCTTGGTAGGTCATCGTCAACATTTAATAATAACAATAATAATAATAATAATAATAATAATAATAATAATAATAGGAGGGTATTATTAGGGTTTTTGAATAACGTTTAATATTAAATAATAATATTTAAATTTATAAAAAGGTTTAATATTTAATAAATTTTAATAACAGTAATATCAATATAAAGGTTGATATCATCATTATCATCATCATCATCATTATTAGTTTACCATAATGTAACTTGGAAAACTCTATGTTTACGATATTCAACAATACTCAATCTTGTTCATTCATAGTCATCCTTAATGAACTAGACCATTTCCAATTGCAGTCAACCATGGTTCACGAAAGTCAACTAAGGGAATTTTTTATTTGTCATAATCATGTTTTAAAAAGTTTATAATACTAATAATAATTATAATAAAATTGAGTGTTAATAATATTAACAATAACATTAATAATATTACTAGAGTTGATATTATTATTATTATTATTATTATTATTATTATTATTATTATTAAGAATAATATTATTATTAAATAAACAATAATAATAATATTACTATTAGCATTAACATTAACATTAATCGAACATCAATTATAATCAACCATAGTCGATAACGATAAATAAAATATTTTACCTTATTATTCAATAACATATATATATATATATATATATATATATATATATATATATATATATATATATATATATATATATATATATCTTAAATAACAATAACATTTTAATTTAACATCAATATTGACATTAACATATTAATGTTAATATTTATACCCATATTAATATTAATATTTTCAACATTAAAATTATTATCAAATTCATCACCCCTCTTCAATCATGATCAACCAATCAACCATGGTCAATGACTAAACCCCACAATTGTTGGATATCAACTAGCACAATCACATTTATAAATATACATAGATCCACCCCATTTTCCACCTTTTATAGACATCCATAAACATATGAAAATAAGGCCAATCAACATATATCAACCACATTGTTAAATGTGCTTGTACTAATTTCTCTTTTAATGTAAATATTGAATTTAACATTGGTATCGATGGACAATGTTGCCATTGTGAAATTTACAAAGCTCTTTACTTTCTTTTCCATGGGCATTGTCACATCTCCCAACATTCTATAAAAAAAATTTCCTATATGAATATCCATATTCAACTCTACTACACATTATCATTTTATTTTCTTCCATGATCAATGATTCTAAGGTTTTCTCTTATGGAAATTATTTGTAATTTAACATAACCTAACTAAAATTCCTTTACAGGAAAACTGTTTTCAAGGGTGTTCTTCATTTTCCTAGAATTTATGTTCCCCCAATTGTATATCCATACCAAAAGTCCAATTACTTAGATTATGTCTTAACCTTCTAGGGGATATGCTCTTCAACCCTTAATGGCATAGGGTATCAACATTTTGTGTTGATGTGCTGGCAAAGATTTATACATTCAGTTGATAATTTATGTAACTCGATTGCCTCTATAATTGTTACTCAACTAGAGGTGCTTGGCCTTCTAGAATTTCTGACATGGGTGGTGATTCACCTCACATCCTCTTCGTATGATCCCATCATGGAAAGCTTCTAATGTATTCATTTTTCTCTTCACGTACTAGTCACGCGCCCTACCCTTGTGTCTCTCATCGATGATGGAGGATGTGAAGTGGTGATCCAATGGTTAATGGAAATCCTTAGTTTTCCCACTTAACCTTAGTCTGTATCTTTCGATGAACGTTTCGCTATTTATCCTTTTTTGTTTTACATAGTAACCATTTCTGTAAGTGAGGGT
Source organism: Pinus tabuliformis (assembly GCA_031772625.1). Classification (NCBI taxonomy): domain Eukaryota; kingdom Viridiplantae; phylum Streptophyta; class Pinopsida; order Pinales; family Pinaceae; genus Pinus; species Pinus tabuliformis. The sequence continues at coordinate 672,027,239 of CM062808.1, forward strand.
TTTTACTACCTAGGTCAATCTCTATAGACACCCATATACCTCCTCTTAGTGATGATAAGAGGCTTCAACATTTGTGTTCACATAGTCATGTATGTGGGTTTTTGTTTTATTTTTTTCCGATTAAGTATTCATTAAGTATCTTTGTTAGTGTGGTACTGAATTAAAAAAAGTATAACAAGAAATTCCATTGGATTTCAAGAGTTACTTCCAAGCACACTGTTGTTTTCACTTTGGAGTAACGTTCTTGTTTTTTTCATTTCATTGTAGAGTTCATGTATCCTTTGGTTCCTAGAGAAAACGTAATTAGTTGTTTCATATATCCTACCCATCAAGTAATTATTGAAGGTAACTCCCCTTTCCATGGCTATGTTTCTTTGGATAAATTTCATGCTATACATTTATTAAAATTATGCATCATTGTGGAATAATTTGAGACTTTATAGTTTACACCTATAACTTATTTTGTTTAGCATTTACCCTGAGTCATTTCAGCTGGTAACCAGGTCAGGAAGGAGGTTTGGAGAATTCTAGAAGACTTTTTACAAATCCCCCTTCTATCCACTGCACTTCTGAGGTAATCCTTTTTCCTTTTTTCTTGTCCTATATGTTCCAGTTACCCTTGGTGTAAGTGGTTCCAAACTAAGAGTGAATTTATGGGTATATGGGGCTTCACGCCTTCTCCTCACAGTAGGGATGTCAAATGGGTTTATAATGTTGTCTTTTTTCCATTCTTCTCATACCATCAAGCTTATAATTAAGATTTCTGATTCATGGCATACAGAGAAGTAGCGATGTTGCTTATTTTTCTTAAACTAGCTTCACCCAGAAATTTGATTGTTTCAATGGACTAAATGATAATTTTGTGAGGTTTATTATACAGGCTTGGTGAAGCATTTATGGTGATACCCCCCAGGTAATCCTCCATCACATATCATCTCAATGTTCTAAGATTTGTTTTCAGAGAAGGGTTAATTTATTTCTTAATCATCGCACGAGTCCTCCGTTTTTTTGTTCATTATTATTTCTAGTACACATAGTTCAGCTTAGTTCACCCACATGCCCCTAATTTCTGATTTGGATGACCCACCACCAGATCACTCATCTTCTTTAGAATTCCTTTTTTAGGTGGGAACCCGAATTCAAATTCCCATCTTCCCCTAGGTATTCGTGCTCTGATTCAAGCTTGATATTCATGGCACTGGGGTCTTTGTGGATTCATTTTCCTTCTGGAAAAGTGTTCCCTTTTTTCTGCTAAGATTTTCATTCGTGATAACATTCAGAGGCCTCGCTCCTCTCAGGTGCATTGGTGTTGGCACCATCAATTCATATACATCTAGCATTATTTAGTTTTAGTTATATGTTTAATTTTTTTTCTATTGTTATGTTTTTCTGCCAATTCTATATATATATTGGTGTTGGAACCATCAATGCATATACATCTATCATTATTTAGTTTTAGTTAGATGTTTAATCTTTTTTTTCTATTGTTATGATTTTCGCCCGATTTAAGAGTAGATGAATCCTTCTTTTTTTTCCTGCCTATAACTATTAGTTACAACGAATCTTTGATTTTATTAATGCCTTGCCAAGTCAGACCTTGTAATTATTCATTTGAGGTTTGAATGAAGAATGGTAATCACAGTTTTGGCTATTGAGATGGGTATTTTATTTGAGTTTACTCCATGCACAAATTTACTTGTTTTTACTATTATATTGTGTTGTCATTCTGGCATTAAGTTATGAAAGGACCGAAGATTATTCTGTATTTTTTTTTCTACATGTAATATACTCAGTCCATAAATTGGACTTGCATTTGTTTACAGGATACATAGTCATGGTATCTTATTGTCGTGAGGTTCCTGGTCATTCATATGTTGGAACATTTATTTTCTTCTTGGTTTGGCAATGAAATTGAAACTTGTTGTCATAGATATAACTATATTTAATGTAGTGTTATCATGGTTACCCCCAATGGGTTTTGCTTGTATTAGTTCTGTTCCCTCTCAATACCATTGTCCTCATTACCAACTTGGTAGGTCTATATGTTTTTCTCCATTTGTTGTATAAGGTCTAGGCACTATAGTTTTTTTTTTTAAATGATTTCATAACATGCCATGGAGTCACACATTGCCCCTAACTAGTTCCATATTAATATCTAATTATGTTGAATTATGAACTAATGCCTACTTTCTAAATTTTTCCAAGAAGAAGGAATATGATTTATAGATGGCTAAAGTCTCCCTATTTTCTTCTTAGCATGATCTAGTTGTCCAAACTCTAAATACTTTTCACTTTAAGTATTCAACATCCTAACTAAATGGGCCAAAATGTGTTATGAACCTAATGAGATAAGTGCATGGTATATAAGTGACTAAACTTACAATAAGTAATCAACTATAGAAATATATATATATATTTATAATTTCCTGCTCATAAAACAAAAGCATATTCTTACATACTCTGATCATTTTCTTTTTAAAATCGAGTTCCATGCCTACATAATATACCTTAGGTCATTCTACTGTATTGTTATACTTACAGTATATGCAAACCTAACTCAATTTGGCCAAAAAAAATATCTTTTCCCATAAAACCTATTGTTAACAAAAATTTAATATACCATATGTACAACTACAATTCACTTATATCATAAATGAGTTGTATATCATTATAGATTCTTTTATGGAATCAACTAGCTAATATCCCCATCAAATCAGTAATCACTATGCAATCACATAAAGTAACAAAAGTGGATTTCAATTTTAAACACATATACCTCCTTTTTACTAATGAAAAAAACATAAACATAGATTCTAACCATAACTACTGTTAATGAAGCACTTGGGAAATTGCACTGTTCCTCCAAGCCTTAAACTAAATAATTTAGTACCACCTTAGCTGAGATGATCTTTCTAGAGGAATTTACAACTTCTTCATTCCCAAATATTGTATTCTCGATTCCTATCTCATTAAATTTTATTTATTATCTCATAGGGATTTTTCAGAGTCCTTTTTAGGGAAGATTTATTTTATCCTCATCCATCAAGGATGGTTTTTTACAAAATTTGGAAACAATCTCTTTACTCTAGTGATTCTTTCCTAAGTAATTTCCAGTTTTTCCCATTTATTAATAAAATTTATTTATTACATCATAATACATCCCTATTCATATTCATTCCAAACAATCATGACTTTCCTATCATCAAGTTTATAAACAATATATTCTAATATTAGAAAAACATAATCATAACGACATAGAGCTATTACAATCCCCCCTCCCCCCCACCATTTTTATTTACAATGTCCTCTTTGTTCATTGTCCAATAACTTCACTTTTGAAACAGTGTTGGATAGGCCTCTTGTAGTTTATCTTTGAACTCTCAACTATCCTCTTTACATGTAAAGTCCTTCCACTACACTTTAACCCGAGTGATGAATCAGTTCCAGAGTAGGATCTCTTTCCGATCTAAGATGTGAAGTGGCTCTGTCAGGAAATCTCCCTCTGGTTCTACCTGTACCAAATTCCAATCAATAACATGAGAATGATCATGGATATATTTATTTAAAAAGACACATCCAATCAATAATGTGAGAATTATCATGGATATATTTATTTTAAAAGACACATGAAAAACATTGTGTACATTAATATGGCTGGGTACTGCTAGTTTATAAGCCACTCGCTTAATTCTCTCCAAAATCTAGAAAGGCCCACAAAATTGTGGCGATAGCTTAGTACAGGTTCGAGTTCTTAAGGTTATTTTTCTCGGTTTCACCCTTAAGTAAACATGGTCTTCAACCTTAAGTTTTGTATGTGTTCTCTTTCTGTATGCCTAACTTTTCTACCTATCTTGTGCAACTTTTATGTTTTGTTTAATTTTCCATACCATTTTCTCCATTTCCAGTAAAGCATCCAGTCCTAATATTAACCTGTCCTCTAGCTGACTCTAGCTAAGAGACATATGGCATGTCCAGCCATACATGACTTCAAAAGGACTCATTTTTATTGAAGTTTGGTAGCTTTAGTTGTACACAAATTTTGCCAAATGCATAAAATCCTCCCATATAGTAGGTCTATCCATGAAATACGTTCTCACCATGTCCTCCAAAATATGATTGCTTCTCTCCATTTGACCATCCATTTGAGGATGGTATGCAGTGATGAAATTTAGTTGAGTTCACATGCCCCCAAACACAACTTTTGAAAACTTCGATGAAAACTTAGCATCTTTATCTGACACCACAACCTTGGGCACTCCATGTAGTAAAAAATTCTCTCTCATGAAGATATTGAAAATTTGTGTTGTATCATATGTGGACTATACAGGTATGAAATGTGTTGCTTTAATTAAGGTGTCTACCACCACCATACTAGAATCATGTTTTCTTTTGGCCCTTAGTACTCTGGTGATGAAATCTAGGGAAATTACTTCCCATTTCCATTCAGGGATAGGCAATGGATTCAACAAGCCAGCGAGGTGTTGGTGTTGTACCTTCACCTGCTAATATTACAAACATTTTCATAAATATTCTCCCACCTCCTTTTCCATACATGGCCAAAAGAATTTTTTTCCTTAATGTTATTATCAGCTTTCAATATCTAGGTTTTCTCGCATATGGTTTCTTATGGTACTCATCTAATATCATTTGTTTCAAAGTATTTACATTTGGAACATGAAATCTTTTCCTGTAAATTAGCAATTCTTCAATATTTTCAACATAGCCTAAAATGTATGTTTGTTGTAGTTTTTATTGAATTTCCAAGTATTTACAATATCTATTTATTAAGTTTTTAATATGTTCTACGAAATTTGTATTAGCAATGCTAATGTTGGAAACAATACTGAGAGGTGGGGTGAATCAGTATTAGCAAGTCAATAATATTTCATTTCCATATTCTGATTCATATATGCTACATCAGTTAATGAAACTAGTGTGTATACACAACTGTATATAAGGCAACTAGCGTATACCCTATAAACTTATAATTTATTTAATTCTTCATATGTTGATCTTTAGTTTGTGCATCAGAACCATATAAATAGTAACCAAGAGCAGTGAAAACAAAACAAACAGTCACACACGTGAACACAAGATATAAGGTGGAAACCCAATGTGGGTCAAAACCACTTGCTACAATCGTCTCTATCTTTATTTTAATAAGAAAATTCTTTTTACAATATTTTGTACTGGTGTAGCCTGATACCAGTACGTAGGCTTCTACTTGTAGAAGGCTACAACCTTCTCTTGTTCTCCAGCTTCTCCTAGAAGGGAGCTACAACCCCCTAGCTCCTGTACTAGCTGATGTACTAGTACATAGGTGCTGACCTACAGAAGGCTACAACCTTCTCTTTTCTTCCAGTGACAACGTTTCATAAATTTTCAGACTGGATCCATCAATAACATTAAGAAAACATCAAATATATCTTCATCAACTAATCTCCTTTGCACCAACCACAACTGAATCAAACAATCACTTCTCTAAATGCTGTAACCAGAATACAGTGATAGTAACTAGAACCCAAGCCAGAACCCAGAATATTGTAACATCAATCAAAAGTAGCTAAAGCATATTTTATGAGGTGTATGCTACTTCAATGTGACGAACCTACGTGCATACACACTTGTATCAAGGTAGACCTGCCTATACGCACTTTTGAAATGTTGAACAAGCGTGTATACACGTGTTTGCTATAATGAACCTGCATACATATCTGTAAATGATGATTTTAACCTTTACAATTATTCAGACATTAGTTATACCCAGATCATCATATTTACAGATTACGACATGCACCAATTATTCAGATAAAAGATCAAACCACACAAAGATACTTCTCTTCAAGCCTTAAGACCCATCAATAGAACTTATCCCTCAACAAGCGCTCAGGTTCATCCTTGATTCAGATCTAGCTGTGCACCATAACCCAATCACCTGTATTCTAAATCTTTCTCTTCATTAGATATTGAATTCATGAGTGCCTTTGCCTAATGATCTTCTCCTCCTTTTATAGTCTTAGGCCTTACTCAATACCATGGTCCAAAACCACCTAGAATCAATACCTTGGACCATATACTTGGACTTGACACGTCGAGCAAGATATCTTGGACCAATGCCATGGATCACAATACCATGGACCAAATACCACTGACCAAAACCAAGTTTTCCAACATGTGCGTGCCTTTCCTTTCGTTAAAGTGCATGTGTACGCCATACGTGCGTTCTGGTCTGCGAACCCGCATGTACATGCAGCTTGGTCAATAGGAACCTGCGTATACCTCTCTTTCTTCATTCTATGAGCTTGAACTAAGATCTATCATCTAAGTGAGTTTCCATCAAGGACAACACCTGTGTCATAATGCCAAATCTGAGTCATAATGCCAACAATATCCCCCTTTGGACTTGATGGAAACCCCAAGTCATTCTCCCCCTTTGTCATCAAGGGAAAAGGGTTATGCTCCCCCTGAGTACATGCTGAAGAGTGTTGTCCATGCTCCCCTTGAATGTAAGCAAGGTCTGCAAAAAGATGTTCTACTAGAAGAACATGACTCTATACATCATAACTGACCTTCCTATCACCAAAGACTCATACATACATCCATCTCCCAACCAAGAGGGGATATACGAAGATTGAGTCATCCACCCAACCAAATGGGGATATACCAAATGTAAAACAAGAACATTACATCATCCATCCCATGCATAGTGGGGATACAAAATACGTGGTTTCATGAGCTTGATAATAAAATGTATACATGACATAGAGATAAAATATCTAAAACAAAAATATGATAGTTATTAGTAACTATCATCAGCAGCATATGTCAATCACCATCCAGACCAGCAACCATGATCTCCCTCTGCACCTGTTCCACCTGAATCAAAAACAACTTGTGAATTTGTACCAAGATCTTCTAAGATAATGTTATGAAACTAGCTCAAGAAAAGATAGAAAAGATACATCAATGCCTTAGAATTCAGCCTCTTCGAGGGAGCAACCTCCTTTACATTACATAAATGAACAATTCTTGGATGATACAAATGAGAAGACCTCCTTTCTATATATAGGAGTCTAGGGGGTCATAACATAATTAGAGCCTACATAACAATAATAATGTAAGGGCACAATAATAACAATAGTGGGCTTCTATGGGGCACAATAGTAACAATATGTGCACTACATGGGTACATCAATATGATAAGTGGGTTGTACTAATAACAATAAGTGGTTACACTAGTAGTATAGGGGCCTAACATGCCCCTCTCCTTTAAAAAGCATTGTCCTCAACGCTTGAGTAGTTCTTGATGCTTCAATATAAAATTCTTGTCCTCCCATGTGGAATCTTCAGCGGGTAAGTTCTTCCACTTGATGAGATACTCTGAAATAGATTGATTTCGTAGCTATCAGGTTCTTGTTTTTGTGACTGCTCCAAGTTCCAATATGATTTTTCCTTCCTCTTCAATTTCTGGCAATATTGTTTGAATTGGGATCTTTTGCAGCTTTTGAATAAGTGGCCATACTTCTTTGTCCTTCTTCCATTCATCCCTTGCTTCATTTATCCAATCTGGTTGGATAATAAAAATAGCACAAAACAATGCTTCCACATCCTCATCCTTGAAGAGTCTTCCCATTCGGTAAGGTTTCCATTTTTTAAGTGCATGTAGTATTGCCAACATTTCATTCTCATAAATAGCTTGCTTGAGATGTAGCAGTAAAAATACCCAATCACCTACATCAAAAAAAATTTCACTACGATGTCGATCTGCCTGTTGTTTTGTTTGATTTTGCACGGAAGTGGTGTTATCCTTTAAAAGTTGGAGAACTTGTTGTTGATGCTCGATGTGATCTTTCACTGCTTGACCCTTTTTCTTCTTGATATGTCCTTCTATCTTTAGAGTTTGAGGACTGGTAATTTCTTCCAATCCTTTACAAGATATGGTCAGATTCATTTCTTGATGCTCGATGCGATCTTTCACTTCTTGAACATTTTTCTTCTTGATATGTCCTTCTATATTGATAGTTTGAAGAGAGGTAATTTCGACCAATGAATTACAAGATATGGTTGGATTCATTTCTTCTTTCTTGATGTGATCTTTCACTTCTTGCACCTTTTTCCTCTTGATATGTCCTTCTATATTGAGAGTTTGAGGAGTGGTAATTCTTGCCAATGCTTTACAAGATATGGTCTGATTCATTTCTTCTTTCTCTGGGGTGGGGTCCTAGCGTATATCCTCTTCTTTTGGTGTTTCTTGATCCTTTTCTTCCTCCTCTTCATATTCTATGTAAAATAATTTCTTCTCAGCACACATATGACCTTTAGTGCATTTGCTATCACAATTGTAACAAAGCCCTTTTTCTCTTTTTTCTTCCAATTGTTGTGGTGTAACCCTTGTAGGTTGTGGAAGGCTAGGAGGAACAACACTTCCATGTTTATAGTTGTGAGGGGTATGCTTCCTGGTTTCCATAATTCTTCTTTCCAATATGTCACAAAGCCCTTTTACTCTTGCCAATTGTTGTGGTGTTGCTCTGAAGAAGGTGTTGCTCTTTGTATCCTCATGATGTGCTACCATTTCCTCCATGAAAATTGACCATGTAACAAGTTGTTTACGAGAACAAAGCCCTTCATACCATAAAAATTGATCTTTTTCTAAATATGAAAATGCAATACATACCTTTTGTAACAGTGGTATGCCATGTAGATCAAAATATTGCTCCATCTGAAGTATCCAATTTACCGGATCCTTGCCATCAAACTTCCTCATCTTTCTTTTTCTTGATTTTAGGAGCTCGATCTTGAAACGACTGTAACTTTGTACTTTTGAATCTTTAAGTTCCGAAATTGTGACCTGTAGTAGCCCTCTGTGTCCTCCTTCCAATGCCACTAGTCTGATCCAAATTGGATTCTCCAAGAAAGATTTATGCACAATCTCCCAGGATGACTTGATTATAGACCTTTCCAGAAGAGAGAACTTGTATGAAGTGCCACGTGTCACTGTTTTGACCTTTGGCTATGAAAAATATATACAAAAAAATAAAGGCTATCCTCTTTCTATACCTTCTGACGAAATTTAAATCCGATGCTCAGAGAGAAAGTTATGATGATTTTCCCCAGGTCACCTGTTTGGAATGTAATTCAGGAGTCTGCAAAAAGACCAACTTCCTAAGATCATATCTCTAAAATTATAGCACGAAAATCTCTGAAATTTGGACCTGAGGTTCAGCGCGCTGTCTTCCCAAATGGGTTATTTTTTCAACTTCTGAAACTTCACAGAAGAAAAGTTATAGCGAAAATGCCGTGATGACGTACTTGGAGCAGTGAAACCCTAGAATCCAAAGCTCTGATACCAAATGTTATGAAACCAGCTCAAGAAAAGATAGAAAAGATAGATCAACGCCTTAAAATTCAGCCTCTTCGAGGGGGCAACCTCCTTTACATTACATAAATGAACAATTCTTGGATGATACAAATGAGAAGACCTCCTTTCTATATATAGGAGTCTAAGGGGTCATAACATAATTAGAGCCTACATAACAATAATAATGTAAGGGCACAATAATAACAATAGTGGGCTTCTATGGGGCACAATAGTAATAATATGTGCACTACATGGGTACATCAATATGATAAGTGGGTTGTACTAATAGCAATAAGGGGTTACACTAGTAGTATAGGGGCCTAACAGATTATGCCAACAATGCATTATTAGAAGTATATGCTCCCCTTGAACCTATGCTAGATGATCACTGTCAGACCCATATCAGACTCTTTTCCTCCTGAGTCTGGCCCACTATTTTTCTTCAAACCAACACATATGCGACTGTATCCATAGAAAATAATGTATGTACGTGGATACGCTTCATGAAACTCGTGTACAACCACTTTTCTCCAAAACAGATAAGTTTCAACAGCAAGATGATGCATCAATTGCTCCCAACTTTTGTCTGAAATATTCAAATGTTTCTCTAGGCAGTGGTTTGGTGAATATATCAGCAACCTGTTCTTTGGAGGGAACATACTCCAATTTGACCTTTTTTTCAAGCACTTGTTCATGGAGAAAATGATATTTGATAGGTATGTGCTTGGTCTTGGAATGCATGACTAGGTTCTTTGAAATGTTGATTGCATGCATTATCACATACAATGGAAATGGGTGGAGTACATGTGATTTGAATGTCTTGCAACGTTGGCATCATCCAAAGGAGTTGTGTGCAACAAGATGTAGTAGCCACATATTCTGCTTCAGCTGTAGATAATGCAAATGAACTTTGTTTCTTGCTGAACCATGACACTAATTTGGAACCCATATAGAATGTACCACCACTAGTGCTTTTTCTATCATCCACGCTTCCTACCCAATTTTCATCTGTGCATGCATGAAGTGTAAGATCTGTGTCCTTAGGATACCATAAACCAAAATTCTGAGTTCCTTGAAGATATTTGAAGATCCTTTTGACTACCTGAAGGTGTGATTCCTTTGGATTTGCTTGGAATCTTTTGACTATTCCCACTGCATGGATGATGTCTAGTCGAGTACCTGTTAGATAAAGTAAAGTGGCAATCATGGATCTGTAGGTTGGTTGATGTACTGCTACTAATTCATCATTTGAGCTAAGACTACATCCTGTTACCATAGGGGTACATACTGGTTTAGAATCTTCCATGCCATATTTTTTCAAGATCTGCTTGAGGTACTTGGTTTGTGATAGAAAGATACCATCTTTATTTTGTTGAACTTGTAAACCAAGAAAATATGTGAGCTCCCCAAGCAAGTACATTTCGAATTCTTTCTGCATTACCAAAGCAAAGTTTTGACTCATGGCTTCTTCATTTCTACCAAAAATGATATCGTCAACATACACAACAAGTATTGGCAATTTATCGTTGTCAATCTTTGTATATCGATTTCTGTCAGCTGATCCTTTTGAAAAACCTTGTTGATGGATTTATTTTTCAAGACGGTAATACCAGGCCCTTGGATCTTGTTTTATACCATAGAGAGCTTTTCTGAGTCTGCATACAAGTTTTGGATCATTTCCAAGGATGAATCCATCTGGTTGCACAATATATACTTCTTCTTCTAAGTCTCCATTAAGAAAGACATATTTTGCATCCATTTGGTATACTTTGAAGTTATGAAAGCTAGAAAGAGCAAGGAACATTCTTATGGCTTCAACTCTAGCAACAGGTGCAAAAGTTTCTTCAAAATCTACACCTTCTTGTTGAGCATATCCTTTACAAACAAGTCTAGCCTTGTTTCTAATAGCTTCTCCATTTTCATTCAGCTTGTTTTTGAATATCCATTTGGTTCCAATGATATTCTTATCATGAGGTCTAGGAACTAATTCCCAAGTATTATTCTTTGCAATTTGCTCAAGCTCTTCATTCATGGCCTTGACCCAACATTCATCTTTGCATGCTTCATGTACATTTTGAGGTTTGATGGTGGAAAGCAATGCTAGATAGCTTGCAGCTTCTGTAATAGTTCTTTTTGTCTGCACCCCTGCCTCTTTTTGTCCCAAAATTTGAATCTCTGGATGATTTTTCTAAACATATCTGGATGGAGTCTTTTCTTCTACTGTTATCTATTCTTATGGTGCTTCATTGGTTTCTTCTTCTGAATTAGTCTGATTTGATGTGGAAGGATAATCCTCATTTTCTTCATAATCTTCAGTTTTTACCTGCTTTGGATTTTTGCCTACTTCATCAACCACAACATCAATACTTTCAACAATTTTCCCTAGTCTTTTGTTATAAAACTTATATCCTTTACTTCAGGAAGAGTAACCAAGGAGAATGCCTTTGTCTACTCTAGGTTCAAACTTGTCAAGATTTTCTTTAGTCCTTTTGATTTAACATTTGCTTCCAAAAAAATTGAAGTATTTCACAGTAGGATTCTTATCATACCAAATTTCATGTGGAGTTTCAGTGTTGTTTACCCAAACGTTTATTTTGTTGAGAATAGTGACAGCAGCAAATGCAACTTCACCCCAAAAGGTTGCAGGAGTTCCAAACTCATCTAGCATGGCACGAGCCATTTGTTGAATAGTTCTGTTCATCCTTTCTACCACTCCATTTTGCTGAGGAGTCCCTGTGGTAGAGAATTCTCTTTTTATTCCATGTTCTTCACAAAATTTGAATAATTCATCTGAGGTAAATTCCCCTCCTCGATCAGACCTAAGGCATTTGATTTTGCGATCTGATTCATTTTCAACCAATGCCTTGAAGGCTTTGAATTTTTCAAATGCTTCATCTTTATGCTTTAGAAGTCCTATCCAACACATTCTGGAAAAGTCATCAATGAACAATATAAAGTATTCTTCTCCACAAGGTGAATTTTTCCTTGATGGACCACATAAATCACTATAAACAAGTTCAAGATGCTTACTAGATGATCCTCCCTTCTCAAGGAAATGAGCTCTGGTTTGCTTACCAAATTGACATGATTTGCATATTGTGTTTTCTGGAATGTTGATATCAGGAAGATCACGAACAACCTGGTATCTGCATGCTTTTCTTATTTGAGAGAAGCTTAGATGCCCCAATCTTCTGTGCCATAGCCAGTGTTCATCATTTTTTCTTAGGTAGCACTGTTGTTGTCCTCCCTTGAGTATGTATAGGTTATTTGGAGTTCTTATTCCTTTGATCATTGTTTCTCATGTATCAAGCTCACGAACAACACTTCCATTTGATCAAAATACCACTTCATTTCCTTGATCACACATTTGACTAACACTCAATAGATTATGCTTTAGACCATCAACATACATAACATTCCCAGCTTTAACCTTTTCTTTTAAGAGAACATAACCTTTACCTTTTATGACAGTAGGAGTGTCATTTCCAAATGAGACCTTCTTTTCCTTTTCTAAGGAATTATATGACTGAAGTTTTTCTTTATCACCTGTCATGTGTTTCGAGCATCCATTGTTGATGTACCACTTATTTTCTTGTCCTTGTACATATAAATCTATACCACATCTTTCTGGTTCCGGTTCTTTCTTTCTCCATGTTTTGGGACCCAATGAAGTTTTCTCCTTCTAAGATGTTTGCAGAAATTTACTCCTACATCCAGAATCATCATGACTGAAGTTGTTACAGATAGAGCGTTCTATTTCATCTTCAAGAAATTGTAGGTCCTTTTCATGATCCCTGTCACATTCTTTTGATTTCATGCTTCTCTAGTCATGATGGTTTTGTAAGCAACACATTGAGCAGCTTTGTGTCCAAAGTTATGACATGAAAAACATTGGCCATTAAAGAAATTCCTGCAATTATCGAACCTACTAACCTAGTGATTGTAGTTTCCATTGACATTCATTCTTGAGGAAAACTGAGTATGATTTACCTAAGGCTGGTTGTAGCTTCTATTCATCCTTGAAGTAGATTGACCCCAATTTACTTGGTGATCTGCTTTATGCCTTTACTGACGATTGTCAAACTGTTCACTGCTCTTTACTGCATCAAGATAGCTTTTAGAGGAGGTAGACGACTTCTGTGCTTCTTCAGTATATCCCAAACCTCTCTTTATCAGAGGAGAAAACCTGCACTTTGATAATTTCATTTAGGGTCTCTGATCCTTTAGCAAATCTAAGATTGAGAGCTTTTGTTTTCTCAATATCCTTTCTTAGACCCATAATTTCACATTCTAATTTTTCATTGTGTTTTTCCCTCTTAGCAAATTGGAATGTCAGTGTATCTATAATCATATTCTTTTCTTCTAAACAAATTTTATGTTTAGAGATTTCTTCATAAATACCATCTTCATCTAAAGCATCCAAGAAATCTTCATCTTCAAAAGCCATCAGAAGTCTATAATCATTACTATATTCGTCTTCATCGCTATTTGATAAACGATCATTGTCTTCATGCGTATAGTATCTCTTCTTACTTACACTTTGTTTTCTATTTCATTTTGCTGATTCCTTACCTTTATCAAGCTTATCCTTGTGAGGACATTTGGTAGCATAATGACCAACTCTTCCACAAGAAAAATATTTGAAAGGTAGTTTACCTCTGAATCTTCTCGAACCCCGTTGAAGGTTCTTGAAAAAGTTTTCTTCTTCCTCTCCTTCTGAAATATTTCCTGATTTGTTGAGTTCTTCTCTTCCTGAAGCTTTGAATGTGGCTTCTCTCATATCTGATGGGCCTCCTTTTCTCATTTCGAAAGCAGTTAAGATTCTGTGCAGCTATGTCATAGTAGGACTTTGAAGATCCTGCTTTTCTTCTACAGCAGAAACTTTTGATTCAAACTTAGTATACAAGGATCTTAAAACCTTTTCAACTAAAGTAACTTCTTTTATTTCTTCACCCAAGTTTTTCATGCAATTAACAATCTCATATATACATAAGAAGTAATTAGCTACACTTTCATTATTGCGCATTTTGAGAGTTTCATATTGAATTCTAAGAGATTGTAGTTTTGCACGTTTTACCTGATCGTCTCCTTCATAGCTTAGAACAATCTTGTACCATATTTCTTTGGCGGTTTTGAGCTTCATAACCTTGACAAATTCTGATCGTGACAGACTCCACAATAATGTATTGACAGCCTTGGTAGTGGTTTCATATTGCTTCTTACCTCATGTATCTGTAGGAATTGCTTATGGAAATGTATATCCTCCTTCGACAATTTCCCAAACATCTGTTCGAAATGATTGAAGATAGTTTGTAGTTCTTACCTTCCAATAAACGAAGTTGCACCCATCAAAGATCGATGGTCTAATGGATGCCTCTCTTTCATAGTTACTCATGATGCTAGATCTTCCTTCAAGCAATCAAGCTTCTTCTCAAGGACCTGCTCTGATACCAATTGTTAGAAATAATACTGAGAGGGGGGCTGAATCAGTATTAGCAAGTCAATAATATTTCATTTCCATATTTTGATTCATATACACTACTTCAGTTAATGAAACTTGCGTGTATACGCAACTGTATATAAGGCAACTAGCGTATACCCTGTAAACTTATAATTTAGTTAATTCTTCATATGTTGATCTTTAATCTGTGCATCAAAACCATATAAACAGTAACCAGGAGTAGTAAAAACAAAATAGATAGTCACACACATGAACACAAGATATAAGGTGGAAACCCAATGTGGGTGAAAACCACCTGCTGCAATCATCTCTATCTTTCTTTTAATAAGAAACTTCTTTCTACAATATTTTGTACTGGTGTAGCCTTATACCCGTATGTAAGCTTCTACCTGCAGAAGGCTATAACCTTCTCTCGTTCTCTAGCTTCTCCTGGAAGGGAGCCACAACCCCCCATCTCTTGTACTAGCTGATGTACTAGTAGGTAGGTCCTGAACTACAGAAGGCTACAACCTTCTCTTTTCTTCGAGGGACCATGTTTCATAAATTTTTAGACTAGATCCATCATTAACATCAATCAAACATCAAATATATCTGCATCAACCAATGTCCTTTGCACCAACCAAAACTGAATCAAACAATCACTTCTCTGAATGCTGTAACCAGAATACAGTGACAATAACCAGAACCCAGAACACTGTAACATCAATCAAAAGTAGCTAAAGCATATTGTATGAGGTGTACGCTACTTCAATGTGATGAACCTATGTGCATATGCACTTGTATCAAGGCAAACCTGTGTATACACATTTTTGAAATGCCAAACCAGCGTGTATACGCGCCTATGCTATAATGAACCTGCGTACAGATCTGTAAATGATGATTTTAACCTTTACAATTATTCAGACATCAGTTATACCGAGATCATCATATTTACAAATTACGACATGTGCCAATTACTTAGATAAAAGATTAAACCACACAAAGATACTTCTCTTCAAGCCTTAAGACCCATCAATAGAACTTATCCTTCAACAAGCACTTAGGTTCATCCTTGATTCAGATCCAGCTATGCACCATAACCCAATCACTGTGCACCATAACCCAATCACTTGTATTCTAGATCTTTCTCTTCATTAGATATTCAATTCATGAGTGCCTTTGCCTAATGATCTTCTCCTCCTTTTATAGTCTTAGGACTTACTCAATACCATGGTCCAAAACCACTTAGAATCAATACCTTGAACCAAATACCTGGGGTTGACACGTCGGACAAGATACCTAGGACCAATACCATGGATCACAATACCATGGACCAAAACCAAGTTTTCCAACATGTACGCGCCTTTCCTTTCGTTAAAGTGTGTGTGTACGCCACACACACCTTTTGGTCTGCGAACTCATGTGTACACGCGGCTTGGTCAACAAGAACCTACGTATACCTCTCTTTCTTCATTCTATGAGCCTGAACTGAGATCTGTCATCTGAGTGAGTTGCCATCAAGGAAAACACTTGTGTCATAGCGCCAAATCTGTGTCATAATTCCAACAACTAATAGATACGCCATTATGGTATAGGCATGTCTTCTCCGAAAGCATATGTTATCATGTTTTATTTCCCTTTTATGTGTTTAATGTTGAACTCAAACTCACTAAGAAACGCGATCCACCTAGCTTGTCTAACATTAAGATCTGGTTCAATGAAAAGATTTTTTAAGCTGATATTATTTGTCACCAAAGTGAATTTCTTCCCTAACAGATAGTGTCTCCACATCTTTACAGCATGTATTATGGCATCCAATTCTAAATCATATATAACACAATTCATTTCATCTATTTTTAGCTTCCTAGACTCATAGGTTACAACTAGATTTTTTTGCACCAAAACTAGACTCGTTAGATGCTGCATAGAAGAATCAATACAAACAATAAATTCCTTATTTGGATCTATAATTTTTAGGATGGGGGATACTCTGAGTAAGTGCTTCAGTTTTTCAAGACTTCTTGACATTTGGTGAAGTACACTATTGATTAAACACATAAAGGTTGTTGGCGCATTAGTAAGTCCAAATGGTAACACTACAAATTCATAGTGACATATCTAGTCGAGAAGGTTCTCTTGTGAATATCTTCATCTTTTATTCTCAACTGGTGATACGCATCCTTTAATTCAATTTTTGAAGAAATGGTTGCCCCCCTTACCTTATTAAATAGGTCATCAATACGAGGTAATGGGTATTTTTTTTTAATGGTTAAAATATTTAACTATCAATAACCAATGCACATCCTAAATTTTTCATCCTTCTCTTGAAAAATAACACAACAGCGGCCCACAGTGATACAATAAGCCTAATATATCCTTTGTCGACTTGTTCTTGTAACTTCATTTTCAATTCTATTAACTCAAGCGCACTCATTCTATAAGGAGCTCTAGGTACTGGGGTAGAACATGGTACAAAATCAATGAAAAAATATATATCTCTACGTGGAGGTAAACCTGGAATTTCCTCAGGAAAGACATCCTGAAATTCTTTAATGACTTGCAAGGTCTCTAAATTTTGTTCTTTTGTTTGTTGTTCATTTATTTCTATATGAACCATAAGTAATTGGCACCCCATTTGTGCACTCTTTTTTCATTTGTAAGGCTGAAATATGTCTAACTGATATGGAATTTTGTATTCCCCTGATTATTTTAGTTTCTCCATTCTGATTCACACAACTCACTACTTTTGCTAAACAATTTATGATAGCCCCCTTCTTTTCCATCTAGTTCATGCCTATCAACACATCATAACATCCTAAGGGGAGTACGTTTAAGTTTATTTTTATGGAATAGACATTTAAGTCAAGTTGGCACTGTCTCACTTGGCTAGTTACCCTTCTCTTTCTACCAGTTGCTAACTGTACTAGCCATGCAGTCTAATATTTTTTAGTTTTAAGTTTACATTTCTCTACAACCTGTGGACCAATGTAACTTAAACTACATCATGGATAAGTTAAGATTGAAACTGATTGGTTTAAAATGGTACCTTCAATCTTGATCATCATAGATTGATGCTCAACCTATCAGGTCTTCAGGACAACACTTATCCTAGGAATGTTTCTGGAAATGTCATTCATAGTTGTTGCCTCATGGATGACTTGAATATTCTTAATGGATTTGGGATTGTGCAGGAAGTCTCTCAGTAGGTGTGGTTCACCACACCCGAAGCACTTTAGTGTTTCTTCTCCTTGACCCCACTAGCCTTTTTATTGTTCAGGTCCATGGGTTTTGACCCAATCTGAGACTGTGCCAGTTGATTTACATTTCCCTTGATGAACCACTTTCCCTGATTGTATTTTCCAAAATTCTTAAGATACACTAGTTTTTGTCTTTTTTTCCCAATTGCAATTTTATTTCTATCCTTACCTTGCCAAGGTTTTAAATTTCCCCCCCATTCTTGAACTGTTGATAACATCATCTTGGTTTCCTAACTAACTCATCCATTATCTTAGGCTTATCGAACACAATCCTTTCTTTGTAAGGGGATTGTAGGAAGTTCAAAAATCATTGTACCTTGGCTTTATCCTCTTTAATATAAGGAACATATCATATAAAATTGGTAATTATTACCACAAAGTCATCAATTGTGAGCTACCCCTACCATAATTCATGAAATTTGTTTGCTCTCTCATCGTAATACCATTCATTTAGATATCAAGACTAGAACTGTCTTTGGAATTCCTCCCATAACAATATCTTCTCCTCCAAGGTATGTACTTTTTTGGCCCCTTCCCAACAGAGATTATCTTTACCTTTCAGCTAGTAAATAGCCAATATGGCTTTTAAATTTCTCTCATACTCATGCACTTGGAAATACATGGTCATGTTGAGGAGCCAAGCCTCTGCATCCTCTCCCTTATCCTAATCCAAATTAGGGGCTTTTGTTTTCCTGAACTCTCCTTACAATTCCACCTTCTTCCTTCTTTTCTCATTTCTTAGATAGGTCCTGTCTAAATCACCTCCACTTCCAGACTTCTCTCACTCCATTTCCACACTCTTCCTTTTTGGCACTTATGGCTCTATTACTCTATGACTATATTTTTCTGTCAACTCTCTTATCATTCTTTATTGCTCCTCACTAACTTTTAATAGGCATTCGGTATTGTTTATGAGGTGAGCCAATTCTTGCTACAATGTTTTGATGATATCCATAAACTGCGAGATTTCTGGGGTACTTCCATTTCCCAACTCGAGATATAATTCCTCAACTATTGTTATTGTTTGAGGGGGGTCTTCTACCATTCTGTTGTAGCCTTCTTCACTTTATTACCTTTTATGCAAAACATAATAGGTATGATGCAGGAGCATTCAACTCAGAAGAATCATTGTATTTTAGTAGACATAGGGGGGTCTTGTGTTTTAAGGAAGTTGGTTTCCTAAGTGTTGAATTAATGCAATTATTAATGTTTTAAGTTATTTTAATGAGAATAAGAATTAATTAAGTATTGTGAAGCATATTTGTAAATGTTCTCGAATGTAGAAGAACATGAGAGATTTAGGATAGTTGAAAGATTTGAGAATCAGTTGTAAAACTTAGATTAGGAGTTAGTTCATGATTTTGTGGATTAGAGGGGATCCTTAGAGATAAGGAAGAGATTTTAGGATTTTGTTGAGAATGTTATGGATCTAAACCAGGAATTGGTTGTCGAATACTTGTGTATAAATGTAAGCCAAAATGGCAGAGAAAAAGTTAGTCAAGTTAGATAGTAATTCAAGTTAGTAGTTAGAGATGTGAGTTAGAGGTTTGATTGTAAGAGTACAGGCAGGTAGGAAAATAAATGCCACTGATACAAAATATCAAGGCAAGGAGAGACTCTTATGTAAATACTTGTTTATTAATACAAACAACTCGATTTTGAGTTCATGTGTGTGTATTGAGTAATTGAGATATAGATTGTGTATGATCTTGAGTTATTCTGCGTAACATAGGTTGCAGGTGCAGAATCAGAGGCGAAATACAGAGAAGAGTAACAGAGAGGTGTTACAGCTTTACACACATCGACAGTACAGGAGGAAGCCTTTAATGTTACAGTGAAGGTGAAGGAAGCATAAAGGCGTGAGCGGAGTTAAGCTCAGGAGAAAGTTGTGATGCAGGACAACTAAATACTAGAACCCTGGAAGAAACCCGAAACCATAGAAACACTGAAGAAATGGCATAAAAACGAAGTAAAGGGAAGAATGAAGAAGTGAGGTGTCAATGCATAGGAGCTGTTGCATCAGTTATATCAACAGATGAGATTGTTTGCAATAAGCAGCGAAAATTAAGTCGTGTAGAATGGAGTTAAGAAATGGACGATGGAGATCAACTCAAGTGTTAGAGGAAGAGGAGTCTGAAGGAGCCATCGCAACCATCGATGGTAGAAGATCTACGGTCATTGGGCGCTAATAAGCTTAGGCATTAGTCAAGAAAGAAAGGAGGGTTTATAAGCGAAAGCAGTTTGTCGGATAGAGAAAAAGTGGTAAGCGGTAATAGGAGGGAGTAACCTGATTCCATTTAGCAGGTGACATGTAGCACGTCGGAGGAGAGAGAAAACTAGTTTATCGAGCGAGTAATCCTCATGCAAGTAGCTCACTTGATATCATTGTTAACCATTGGATCAAATGAGTTTTGATCAAATGGTGGAGGATCGCTGATAGGTTCTATTGATCGGGGAAGTCAACGACCATCAAATCACAGGGTAAGATCTATGATGGAGGTTGAAGCTGATAAGGCTTGGGAAAGAGCAGACTCAAGAAGTTTATGGATGTGAATTAAAGTTATTTGTGTTCTAGAGGATGAATGGAGATCACGCTACAGCCATTGATCTGATGGAGTGAAAGAGTGAACATGATAAAGGTAGACATCAATAACTGTGAAAAGGCCAAGGAAAGGTAAAAAGGTAAGGTTTACATGTGTTTATGTGTATTTCTATTATACGAGGGTTATAATAGAAATAAGGCGGGTAAAAGTTTTATGGGTTAAGTTGAATATAACCAAGTAAAGAGTGGGTTAATGTATTTTGGTTTAAGTCGGTTTTTACCAAAGTCTAAGATCATAGTATGATTAGACAAGCGGGTAATGAAAACAACTAGAGGGTTAAGTAATAAGGTTTAAGGATTAATCAAAGTCTAAGAGGGGTTGAATAAATTTCCGCTGAAAAGGATTAATTGAGGGTCAGACTATTGAATAGTAAAATACATGTTCCCACATTAGATTTAAGTAAGAACATTAAACCTTGGTCTAAGAAGATTTTCACCATGGATCAAGTGATTAAGGCTTGGGACCAGTGACATGTAATTTTAATTTTCATAATGTGGTATTGTTGGCTTAGGCTGGCATCATTTTGGCATCAGAGCAGAATTGTGGTTGAAACATTTGGTATGAAAGCAGCACAAACAAATTCTGTGTCAAAATTTCCTTGAAAAGAATTTAGAATAGAGTTATGTTTTTAGATGTGTATGCAAGCAAGAGGAGATTAGATTCTAATCTAACAAGCAATAGGCACACATACATAATGTGTATTAGAACTTGCAGATGCATGGGAATAGAGGACAATCCATTCAAAGTGCAGGTGAATGGTAGAACAAGATCATGCAGAGGTCTTGAAGGTGAGATGATATGTTTTGTTTTAATTTGATTTGAATATTGGAGAGTTTATGGTCTTTACATTATTGCACAAGTGGCAGCATAAGAAGGTGATAAGGTTGCAGCAATCTAGAGCAAGGAGTGCTCAATTGGTTCCAGAGGAAAGAACCAGAGAGATGCTAAAAACTGAGCTGAGAGGAGAGAAGCTTAGTGAGGCATATGTAGCAAGAAGGAGACTTGTTACTACGGAGGTATTGGTGCAGCTCACAAAGGCAATTCCACAGAGGATGTGGGTAGAATTGCTAAGTAATGAAGGAAGTTGGTAAGAGTTTCTAAGTGAAAGAAGAGGTGGTCAGAACCAAGTATTTCATTGTGATTGAAATACAAGAGGACAGTTGTGTTCTTAGAAGATGCAGATGAGTTGAAGCCTAGAAGGAGCAGAGAGAAGTTCTCAAAAGAGGTTCCAGAGATAGAGAACCAAGGGCTTGCCAAAATACCATGTACAGAGGAAAGGTTTGTGAGGTAAGTGTTAGCAAGGAGGACTTACTATTGCAGAGGCTTTAGTGTAGCTCATAGTAACTGAGTAAGGAGCTCATGAAGATAGAGAAGGAGAAAATGACTATCAATAGTCATAGTAGAGGTTCTTAGGAAAACCACAGCATAAGAAAGATGAAGAAGGAGGATGCCAAGGAAAATGGCAAGAAAATGAGTCAAGAGGAAATTGACAAAGAGATTGTTGAGATGAAAGAACAACTCAATGTATTAAGGATGATACTTGAGGAAAACCAAAGACTAGGTTGGGTCTTGAAGAAGAAGCCAATGAAGTGGTATAAGTTACAGAGAAGGCTACAACAGAAGCAAGTAAAGTGGCTGATGGAAAAAATCAGAGAATCTGAGTTGGAAATGGAAGTTTCTATTTGTGAACCAGAGTAGGGTGAAGTTCTGGGTGAAGAAGAAGGAATTATTGATGATTTTCTGAACTGTTGGACAAATGTAGACCAGCAGGAGAATGTAAAACCTTGTATTGTTAAATCTAATACTTTTGATGTGATTACAGGTTTTGCAGAGGATGAGAAATCTTTTGAAGCTATAGAAAGTATGGAAGAATATCTTTCAGAAGATGAAAACTCTGAAGTAAAGAATGATGGAGAATGTCTCTTGAATGAGAAAAGCAGTGAATTATTGCAGCAAAAAGAATTTAGTAATACATTGATGTATGAAGTTGTGACAACACAGGGAAAATTTCTTGTGAAAGAAGATGAAATTCAGTGTGAAGAACTGATATGTGAAGCAACAGCTGAGACTATTGAACCTTTTAATTTTCAAACTGATAATTTCTGTATAAATGCAAGAACCATGAGTAATGATGAAGTACTTATGAAGTGTCACAAAGAAATTGAATTGTTGTAATTCAAAGTATGGCAGTGTGATTGCAGAGGAAGAAGTTCACTACAGTGGACAAGAGCAGAAAGACATCATTAGAGCAAATGATGTGGAGGGGAGACTAACTGATAGCCTTGAGAGTACATTAGAGAATTCTTTAAAGAGGTTGAATCAACATATGTGCTGATAGAAGAGGAGGAATCAGAGTAGCATAATTAAGTGTTTCCAAAGGAAGAAGACGCACTGAGGCCTTATGTTTTTTATTTTAATAATTGTTTTGTGAGTGCAGGTTTAGTTGTAGATGCTAGAGGAAATTTGGCACAGATGAGCATCCAAGTAAAGATGGTAGAAGAGGATTATGTGGAAGAATTTAATCCATGGAACATAGATGTTCAATTGCTAGAGAAAATGTTGGAAAGTTAGGATTCAATGCAAAAAGAGATAATCATGAAAGAGGGTAAGGATGAAAGGGTGACAGAAAGAGTAAGAGTAAGAATTCGACAACTTCAAAGAGAAGAATAGCAGTTTGAAGAGTTAGCGAACAACAAAAACAACCTGAAACAAAGAGAAAGAGGTAGAAGTAGGTGGCAGAGTATGCACTAGTGCAAGGATGTGCTGGAGATGGAGATTGAAGAATTATGGCAGTTTGGCCTTTTGAAATTTTTGACATAGATGGATGAATCACCTCACATCCACTTGGTATGAGCCCATCCTGGAAAGCTTCTATAGGTATTCATTTCGCTCTTCACATGCTAGTCACACACCCTACCCTTGTGTCTCTCATTGACGGTGGAGGATGTGAAGCCATGATCCAACGATTAATGGTCATCCTCATTTTTCCCACTTAGCACTAGTCCATATTTTTTTATGAGACTTTTGTTATTTATCATTTAATATTTTACAAAGTACCCTTTTATGTAATTGAGACTTTCTTCTACCTAGGTGAGTCTCTGTAAACACCAGTCTACTACCTCTTAATAACAATGAGTGGCTTCAACATATGTGTTCACAGAGTTGGGTATGTCAATTGTTTTTTCTTCCCTATTAATTCTTAATTAATTGTCATTGTTAGTGTGATACTGAATTTGAAAAGGTATAATAAGGAATTCCATTAGATTTCAAGAATAACTATGGAGCACCATATTGTTTTTACTTTAGAGTAACGTTCTTGTTTTTTACTTTCCGTTGCAGAGTGCTTCTATCCTTTGGTTTCCAGAGAAAATGTATTTAGTTGTTTCATCTCTCCTACCCACCAAGTAAATATTGAAGGTAACTCACTTTTACATAGCTCTGTTGATTAAGCTAAATTTCATGTTATACATTTACTAATATTATGCAATATGGTGGAATAATCTAAGACTTTTTGGTTTACACATGTAAATTATTTTGTTTAATATTTACCCTCAGTCATTTCAGCTGGTAACCAGGTTGAGAAGGAGGGTTGGATAATTCCTCAAGAGTTTTTTGGAGTCCCCCTTATGTCTAGGGTACCTCTCAGGTAATCCTCTTTCCCCTTTTTTATCTTATATATACGAGTTCCCTTTAGCATAGAAGGGTTCCAAACTAAGAGTGAATTTCTGGGTATATGGGGCTTCACTTCTTATCCTCATAGTTGGGATGTTAAATGGGTTTATAACACTAATTTTTTTCCATTACTCTCATACAATCGAGCTTATAATTAATCTTCTTGAGTCATGGCATATTGAGAAGTAATAATGTTGCTTCTTTCTATTAAACTAGATTCACCGAGAAATTTGAACATTTCAAAGGACTAAATGAAAATTTTGTGAGGTTTTCTATACAAGCTTGGTGAAGCGTTTATGGCGACACCCCCGGGGAATCCTCCATCACATATCATCTCAACATTCGAAGATTATTTTCCAAATAAAGGTTAATTTCTTTCTTAATCCAGTCCTAAGTGTTTTTGTTCATTCTTATTTCAGGTACACATAGTTTGACTTAGTTCGCCCACATACCACTAATTGTTGATTTCGACTACTCGCCTAGGGACAACTCACTTCCTTTGGAATTCCCTTTTAAGGTGGGCACCCTATTTCGAATTTTCATCTTCACATTGGTATCTGCATTATGTTTCGATCTCGCTTGTCATGGAAATGGGGTCGTTGGGGACTCGTTTTCCTTCTAGAAAAGTGTTCCCTTTTTTTTCTACTGAGATTTTTCATTCTTCACAATATTTAGAGGCCTCACTCCTCTGTGATGTATAGAAAATTGAGGGATATATATATATATATATATATATGGGTGTTTTCACCATAAATCATAGTTACCAAATTCGGCCATACTGCTGAAAAAAATTCAAAAATTCGTTGGTTCGAATCGATTTGCGAATTAATATGACAATTTCAGTTTGGTACGATGCACTAAATATTAGGTTCACATATTAAGAATCCATGCCCCTGAAGGGAATGGGTAAGTTGAGGAATTAGCGTTGACATTTTTTCTGAGAAAAGGAAACATTATACTCTTACACTGGTACTTAGCCCACACTTTCATAACTTTGCGAAAGGCCCCATCCAACCAACCTCTTACATGCAATCAATGAGTGGTTTAATGCAAAGTTACCAAATTCGGATGTACTGCCGAAAAAAATCGAAAATTCGTTGGTTTGATTCGATATGTGAATTAAGAGGACAATTCAGGTTTGGTAGGGTATACCGAATATTAGGTTCACGGATTAAGAATTCACGCCCCTGAAGGGAATGGGAAAGTCGAGGAAATAACACTGACATTACTTCTGAGAAAAAGAAACATTATACGCTTACACTAGTACTTAGCCCACACTTTCATAACTTCGTGAAAGTCCCCCTCCAACCAACCTCTTACATGCAATCAATGAGTGGTTTAATGAGTCAATGTTATTGTAGATTTTTAATCGAGATTCTAGCTTCCAATTTACGGTTCAAAACCCCTTTACAATTTAGGAAATGACATAATACTAAATGATAATTCTACCTTTATGGTTCAAAACCCCTTTTCGATTTAGGAAATGGTATAATACTAAATGAGCAAGTTTTTAATGAAATATGTAAAAATCTATGATTTCTACGATAATTATGTGTTTATAGAGTAAAACAAAAAATATATATGATATATATATAATTTGTAAATTTGTAGATTTACTAAATTTAAACAAATATATTTTAAAAATAGAAATATTGCATGAATTATATGAGTAAAAAGTAGAAAGATTGCATGAATTATATTAGTAAATGGATTTTGTTTTAAAGTGGATTTTCTTGATTAAGATTTTCAGTAAGTATTAAACTATACATATTAACATTTTGTATTATTTTGAGTAAGTATTAAGTATTAAATTATACAGATTAACATTTTGTATTATATGAAATAATAGATGTTGTTACTATACCTTATAAATTAGAGGTGAGTTTGGTTTGAAAAATAAATAATTAGCAATTGATAATATAAGTGTATATTTTTAAAGACTGTTTGCACACACTTAATATACCATTTTATTATGAACATAAAATACTTAATAATGTGGAATTTATGTGGTTCATTGTAATATATCATTTCTTGGAAATTCACTCTATATTAAGTATCATAATTTATGGTGCAAGTGAGTGAATAAATCAATACAAAAATTCTTAAAACTTACTATTTTACTTGCTATTTTAAATATAAAACTAAGCTAACTGGTCCAATATAAATTTTATTTGCAATATTTATAATTGAAACATCTTTTTCTATACCGAATCGAATTCGAGCTTGGTAACTAAGCCATAAATACATATACATCTATCGTTATTTAGTTTTAGTTTATGTTTATTTTATGTTTTATTGTTACGGTTATCGCTGGATTCATCAGTGGCCTAATTCCTAGTTTTTTTTTCTCCTTGTAACTATTGGTTACAAATAATATTTGATTTCATTAATGCCTCGCCAAGTCAGTCCTTGTAATTATTTGTTTGAGGTTTGAAGGAAGAATGGTAATCACAGTTTTGGCTGTCGCAAAGAGCATTTTATCTGAGTTTACTCCGTGTACAACTTTACTTGTTTTTACAATTATACTGTGTTGTCATTCTCGCTTTAACTTATGAATGGACCGAAGATTATTCCCTATTTTTTTTCTACATCTAGTATACTCAGTCAGTACATAAATATGGCGTACATTCGTTTACAGGATACATAGGATCATTCATATGTTGAAACGCTTATTTTCTTCTTGGTTTGGCGTTGAAATTGAAATTTGTTGTTATAGCTATAACTATATTTAATTTAGTATTACCATGGTTACCCACAATGGGTTTTGATTGTATTAGTTATGTTGCCTCTCGATACCATTGTCCTCATTCCCAACTTGGTAGGTTTTTATGCTTTTCTCTATTTATTGTATTATGTCCTGTCACTATATATATATATTTTATAATTGATTTCGTAACACGAGCCACACTTCGCCCCTTACTAGTTCCATATCAGTATCGAATTACGATCTGATGCGTACTTTCTTCCCTTTTCCAAAAAAACAAAAAATAACATGTACAGATGGCTAAAGTTTCCCCATTTTCTTCTCAGCATGATCTAGTTGTCCAAACTCTAAATACTTTTCTCTCTAGCTATTCAACATCCCAACATCCCAACTAAATGTGCCAAAAAAATACCTTAACAACTGAATCAAATAAATGTACAGTATATGATAACTGAATCAAATAAATGCACAGTAAATGAGTAACTAAACTTATTCTGTATTTTTTTTCTACATCTAATATACTCAGTCCATAAATGTCGTACATTCATTTACAGGATACATAGGATCATTCATATGTTGAAACGTTTATTTTCTTCTTGGTTTGGCGTTGAAATTGAAATTTGTTGTTATAGCTATAACTATATTTAATTTAGTATTACCATGGTTACCCACAATGGGTTTTGATGGGTTTTGATTGTATTAGTTATGTTGCCTCTCGATAGCATTGTCCTCATTTCCAACTTGGTAGGACTTGGTAGGTTTTTATGCTTTTCTCCATTTATTGTATTATATCCTGTCACTGTAGT
Source organism: Pinus tabuliformis (assembly GCA_031772625.1). NCBI lineage: Eukaryota > Viridiplantae > Streptophyta > Pinopsida > Pinales > Pinaceae > Pinus > Pinus tabuliformis. Next base: position 672,055,079 of record CM062808.1, read on the forward strand.
TTATTATTTATATAATTAATTTCGTAACACGAGCCACACTTCGCCCGTAACTGGTTCCATATTAGTATCGAATTACGATCTGATGCCTACTTTCTTCCTTTTTCCAAGAAAAAGGAATAACATGTTTAGATGGCTAAAGTCTCCCCATTTTCTTCTCAGCATGATCTAGTTGTCCAAAATCTAAATACTTTTCTCTCTAAGTATTCAACATCCCAACTAAATGTGCCAAAATACCTTAACAACTGAATCAAATAAATGCACAGTATACGAGTAACTAAACTTACAATAACTAATCAACTATATATATAATTTTGGGTTCATTAAATAGAAGCATATTCTTACATACTCTCGTCATTTTCTTTTTTGAATCGGGTTCCATGACCACGTAATATACGTTAGGTCATTCTATTGTATTGTTCTACTTATAATAAATGCGAACCTAACTCAATTCGGCAGAAAAAAAAAAAAAATCTTTTCCCCTAGAAACTATTGTTAACAAAAATCTAATATACCATAAGTATAACTACCATTCATTTACATCATCAATGAGTTGTATATCATTGTAAATTTTTTTTCTGGATTTCATTAATTAATATTCCCACCAAATAAGTAATCACTATGATAGCCCTAAGGGTTAGCTCAATTGGTCAAAAACCGTGTCTCGCCATCGAGAGGTCACAGGGTCGAATCCACCCGAAGCCCTTGGGGTCAAGTCTTGCAGTAGGCCGAGGGGGCTATCGCCCAGATTTTTCCGTGGACGTAGCGATCACTCACTGACCAGAGTGCTTGTGAACCACATGCAAAAAATAAAAATAATCACTATGCAATCACATTTTAAACACATATGCCTCCTTTCTACTAATGAAAAAAACATAAGCATAAATTCTAACCGTAACCACTCTCATTGAAACACTTGGGAAAATGCGCCACTCTCGTTGAAACTCTTGGGGAATTTGCGCAGTTCCTCCCGATATTGAACTAAATTATCCCCTTCCCCTGAGCTTAGAGCCACCTTGCCAAGGGAATCAACAACTTCTTGATTCCGAAAGAATGTATTTTAAAGTTTTAAACTTCTTGATTCCTAAATAATGTATTTTATAATTTTTTTCTCCAGCATACTTTTCTTTGGAAGTGTTTAAAGTTTTGGAAGTGTTTAAACTTTTAAACTTCTTGATTCCTAAATAATGTATTTTATAATTTATTTCTCCGGCATATTTTTCTTTGGAAGTGTTTTATTTTTCCTCGGTCCGCCAAGCTAATTAGCTAGGTTATATTTCTTTTTGTTTTTTATTTTTAAAATTTGTGTTTTTTTTGGAGTTTTATTCCACTCAGAAAGAACATTTTTTTCCAGCTATAAGTGGTTTAACCCACTCCAACCTAATTACCTAGGCTATATTGCTTTTTGTTTTTTCTTTTTAAAATTTGTAATTTTTTTTTTTTGAGTTTTATTCCACTCATAAAGAACACTTTTTTCCGGCTAAGGGGTTTAAGCCACTTTTCTCTTTCATCTCATTAAATTTTATATATTATCTCCTATAAATTTTAAGAGTCTTTTTTAGAGAAGATTTATTTTATCCTTATTCACTAAAGATAATTTTTTTAGAAATTTGATCAAAATCTCTTTACTCTAATACTTCTTTCCCAAATAATTTCAAATTTTTTCTATTTATTAATAAAATTTATTTATTACATCATAATATGCCATATTCATATTCATTTCAAACAATCATAGCTTTCCCAACATCAAGTTTATAAACAATATAGTCTAATATTAACAAAACATACTCAACGACATTTAAAGTGATTGCTGGCTACGTTAGATTGCCTGAGACTATCAATATCAATAACTGACATGTAGTTTACCATTCCCGGTAACATCATTGCGATTTAAAGTGATTGCTGCGTATGCCTGAGACTATCGATCTCAATAACTGACATGTAGTTTGCCATTCTCTGTAACATCATTGTCATTTAAAGTGATTTCTGCTTATGTTATATTTCCTGTGCTGTGTGAACGGACATATTTCCAACCATGTGATTTAATTATTCAAATTGATTAGAGCACCCTCAGACTAACGGCACCTAAATCAATTGCATTAATATTGCTTTGATTTTGTAATTTCCTACCGCACTTGATTTATAATGAAAGTTGAATTTAATTTGATTGCACATTTTAGAAATATTTTACAATTTGATGGAATTTAATAAACAGAAATAATTGATATTATTCTTTGTTTCTCAAATTCCTAGAACCTGCCATTCACCAAAAAAATCGATGCATTAATATAATTGTTTGTGCATTCTTGAAACCTAAAGTAACTATCCGTTTCTATAATTTAATTTCATTTTCACTTCCAAAAAAATCTAATTATATTTGGTTTTCTCTTTATTTTAAAAATATAATTTGGAGAGAAATTTCATTTTTAATATTGAAATAAAATTTTTAAATATAAAGTTTGTTTGGGGTAGCTCCATTAGTAATGGTCGGTGGAAATAAAGTTGTCACCTAATCCATTAAGGTAAGAATTTTACAATTGGATATATAGGCAATTTGTAAGTATGTGATGTTCCTAGTAAAATAACAATAAAAATTAAAATTGATATCAACTTCAAACAAAATTGAAAATAACTATACAAATAAAAAAAACTACTCAATTATTTTTTAATATTTCTTAAAAAAAAAAAACAACGACATAGCTTATGGATATATTAAAATCTTTAATGACATAAATTTCGAGAGGGATTAAATCTCTTGACCTACAAATATCTTTTACTATAAAAAAAAGATTTGATCATTCCTGAGGTTTCATATATCCGGGGTTAAGATGGATCTAGGCTAGTTAAGATAACCATGTGATCCCATTGCATCCAATGGCTCTGGCCTACTATGGTAGAGATGTTGTAATATATTGTCATGTCCTCAAAACATTTTGGCCAGGTAAAATAAAAATAAAAATAAAATTAATAAAGTGAAAGCATTTTTAGTTACCCAAAATAAAATAAAAACAATAAAATAAATAATGCTAAAATAAAAATAACTTCATGGTATTGACCCATAGTATGAAAACTGAAAACTCATGGTATTGACTTATGGTATTCACGTAGAATGTAGCCTATATACAAAAGGAATTAAACCAGCCTAGATTCAATCTTAACTCTAATTAATGAGATACAAACCTCTTTTAACATAAAAAAAAAAAAAAAAAAATCCTCTTTCTTTTTACTAGCTAAATTCAAAATTAAAATAAATTTTAACTAATTTTAACATATTTCTAACACAATTATAAATAAAAAAAATTTACACAAAATTATAAACAAAATTATTAAATACCACATCAAAAAAAACAGTGTGTGACAGTGGTACACCCTCTGTCATGCCCCCAATTCTTTTTTCGTTAAATTGGCCGGGTGCGGCACCGCCTAAGTTAATAACTTTATCCATCATTAATTAACTTTACGAACTACACCTTCAACAATTCATAATAATCATGAATTTAACATTATTAATGTGCGGAATCCATCAATAATACAAGAACGATAATAATAACCCAATAATATAAGAGAAGTAATCTTTTTATTATATAAGAGAACGATTACAATGACCGGGAGCCGCGCTCCACCGGCGTTCATAAACAAGGCAGGTGCCCGCCCGTGCAAGAAACCACGGCAGTCTTGCCTGAACCTTAACCGAATATACAATACAACATACACAAGTTCTTTGTCGAACGGGCGGGTGCGCCCGTGCACGACCCACGCCCAACACCAACCCAACTCCGTGTATATACCTTGGCGGGCGGGCGCCCTTGCGCTCCACCGCCCACACTACAACCCGCGTTGCACGATACTATGTCGCCCGACTCGGCGGGCACATCCCATATGCGACCTGCAGCTAAGTGTTCACCTTGCACCTCTTGTGCGCACCTATGTCTTGTGCGAAGATGCTATGCGAAGTTCGTTGATGCCTCCAAATGAGCGCACCATCCATATGTTTATACGCTTTCTTGTTGTGGCGACCATCTCCACGGCCGACCCTCCAATCTGCAATACTAACGCCCAACCGTTGTGTCTTTAAGCGTTTCTCACCGTCGGCTCGCCCAACGCTCAATCCATCCTTTGGTCGGCTTTATGTGTGGGGCGAGCTGCCAACTCGCCCTATAAACGTGTGAACGCTCTCCCATATCCGCGCGCACGTTATGACTGCGCCTCCGCATGTTTGAGCACTCGCACTTCATGACTTAGTCATTTTTCGCGATGGGAGGGGCGCGCGCCCATGCACAGAACCGCAGGGCGTTACATCCTCCCCCACTAGAAATCATTGTCGCCCTCGACAATCCTTCTCATCTCATCAACTTCCTGTTGTACTTCTTGATCTTGTCCTTCCATCTCCAAAGTGAGTCCTTCGATTCCCAACTTTCTTCCTCCGGTGCATTCTTCCATCTGACAAGAAATTCCCTTCTCATGTGGCAACCAACTCCTGTAGTTCTAAGTCTCAAAATCTTATCCAACTCCAGTCCTGGCTTGTCCACAATCCCGGCTGGTCCTCTCGGCGGTTCAACTCTCTCTGGATGGTCTGAATCAAGTCTACATCTCTTCAACTGACTCACATGAAAAACTGGATGCTTCATGTGCATATGGCGTGGAAGCTCCAGCTCGTAAGCAACTTCCCCCACTCTCTTCTTCACTCGGAATGGTCCCTCATACTTCTGTGTCAGTTTGCTCGTAGTCCCCTTGGCTGGCTGAAACTGCTCCCCGGTAATCCTGAGAAACACCATATCTCCCACACTGAAGTGTGCCTCCCGTCTTCCATGATCAGCATACTTTTTCATCCTCCTTGCAGCATCATGCAAGCGCAACCGTGCTAACTCCAAGGTCTCCTCCCAAGCCTTCATGAACTTCTTCGCATGAGGACTTCTCAAGAAGCCTCCCGTCACTACAGTATGTGGTGCAACCGGCATCTATCCATTCACCAACTCAAATGGACTATACCCCATCGCAGAACTCTTTTGAATATTGTAGCTAAACTGAGCAATATTCAAGAGTTCAGGCCAATTCTTCTGATCAACCGTCACATAACGTCGCAAGTAGTCCTCCAGAAATGCGTTGATCCTCTCGGTCTGCCCATCTGTCTGCGGATGGTAACTCGAACTCATCAACAACTCTGTTCCGACTAGCTTGAACAATGTGGTCCAAAATCTGCCTGTAAAACGCGGATCTCTATCCGACACAATGCTCAATGGCATCCCCCAATACTTCACTATGTTCTTAAAGAACAGCTCCGCAGTCTGCTCGGCTCCATAAGGTATCTTTGTAGGAACAAAGACAGCATACTTGGAAAAATAGTCAACCACGACCATAATCCCATTATACCCCTGAACCTGTGGTAACTAAATGATGAAGTCCATCGAGACACTCATCCATGGCCTCTTTGGAATCGGTAAAGGCTGCAACAGTCCTCCTTGCCTTTGAGTATCCGATTTGTCCTGCTGACAAATGATGCACGTATGTACATACTCTACATCCTCTCGCATCTTCTCCCAAAAGAATCCTCTCTCCAACAATGCCAAAGAACGACGCATCCCTGGGTGGCCAGCCCATGGCGAGTCATGGCACTCCTTCAAAAGGTGCCTCCTGAGTCCAGATGACTTTGGAACATAGAGTCGGTTTCCAAAGAACAAGAACCCGTCTCGTAGAAAGAACTTTCGTGTCTTCCCCTCCTTTATCTGCTTCACTATATTTTGTGCCAAAGTATCGGTTTCAACACTTTCCTTGATCTTATTCTGCATCTCTTCTGACATCTGAACTCGACTCCTACTCCTAGCTGCCCGGTCTTCTCCCTCCAATGCTGCAAGTTGTCCCTTCCTACTAAGGGCATCTGCTACCGCATTGTGCCTTCCCAGTCTATACTCGATAGTCATGTCGAATTCTGCCAAGAAGTCCTGCCAACGAGCTTGCTTCGCAGAAAGCTTCGGTTGTGATGCAAAATAACTTGCTGCAATGTTGTTAGTCTTGAGAACAAATAGCTTCCCAATCAGGTAATGCCTCCACACATGAAGGCAGTGAATGATCGCAGTCATCTCCTTCTCATGAATCGGATACCTCCATTCTCTATCCTGCAACTTCCGACTCTCATACGCCACCGGATGCCCATCCTGCATAAGAAGCCCTCCTATGGAAAAATCTGAAGCATCAGTGTGTACCTCAAACGGTCTCTCGAAATCAAGCAACTTCAGTATCGGTGCTGTAACCATCCTCTTCTTCAAGTCATCAAATGCCTCTTGACATTTGCTCGTCCAACTCCACCTCTTGTCTTTCTTCAATAGGTCTGTCAGTGCCGATGTCACCTTGGAGTACCCCTCTACAAACTTTCGTTGGTAGTTGGTCATGCCCAAGAACACCCTCATCTCATGGACATTCTTCAGCTCAACCCAGTCCTCGATCGCCTTCACTCTGCTCGGCTCCATTCATATGTACCCTTGACCAACAATATGTCCAAGGAACAGAATCTCGGTCTGAGCGAACACACACTTAGACTTCTTCAATAACAACTGATTTGCCCCCAGTGCCTCGAACACCATCGCCAAGTGCTTCTTATGATCCTCCATGTTGTCACTGAACACCACTATATCGTCCAAGTACACTACTACGAACAAGTCCAAGTATGGTCGTAGGACATCATTCATCAAAGTGCAAAACGTAGCAGGAGCATTGCACAACCTGAATGGCATAACAAGGAACTCAAAGCTACCATACCTCGTTACTATCGCGGTCTTCTTCTCGTCTCCTTCATCTATCCGCACCTGATAATACCCATGCCTCAAGTCCAGCTTGGAAAACACTCAGGCTTTCGCAAGCTTGTCAAAGCAATTAGCAGCCAATGGCAAAGGATACTTGTTCCGTACCGTCTGCTTGTTCAATGCACAGTAATCACAGCACATCCGTAGCTCATTCGAATCCTTCTTCCGCTGGAACAACACTGGAGCTCCATAGGGGGACCTTGAAGGTCTGATGAAACCTGCATCAGTTAACTCCTTTAACTATCGTTTCAACTCCTTCAACTCAGGCCCTGATAATCGATAAGGTGTTTTAGCCGGGGGTTGCTTTCCTGGCTCAAGCTCAATGCTATGGTCCACTGCACGCCTTGGTGGAAGTTTCTTCGGAAGCTCATCAGGCATCAAATCCGCATATTTGGTCAGCACATCAGATATCTCAGCTGGAACAGGCGTCCCCACTCCATCACCTGCAACATCCTTGAACATCACCGCTTATGTCTCCATATCTGACTCCTTCATAGCCTTCTCTAAACTCAGTGCCGAAACATGCTGCACCTTGACTTCCCTCCTTTGCCTATGAGTGGGCAAAGTCCAAGTTTGTGTCTATCCAACTAGCACCACCTCATCACAGAAGGGGACAACAATAGCCTTGTTTCCCTTCAAGAAATCTTGTCCGAGTATCATATCAAAGTCGTTCATCTCCATCACTGTGAAGTCCAACTGACCCTTCCAGTCTTTTATCTACACAGGTACTTCGTGTACCAACCCCGCCACTTTAGCTCTAGAGTTCACTGCCTCGACTTCCACATTCGATGGGAAGATCATCAGTCCAATCTCTTTTGCCAACCGTTTCGTCATGAAGTTATGAGTGGCCCTCGTGTCCACCAGAGCTTGAATGGTCTTGCCATGAACCATCAAGTCCACGAAACCCAGACTGTTCATCCACGATTTCTCCATAACTTTCCCCTGTTCATCAAGCTTCTTCAACCCTGAATCAGCTTCACCTGTCATGAGCAACCTTGCTCCATCAAGCTTCATCAACTTTGAATCAGCTCTGATACCACCTTCACTTCAGTGAAGGTGTGTAGCAGCTTCAATACCCGGATCAGCTCCTCTGATACCACCTGTCACGCCCCCAATTATTTTTTCGTTAAATTGGCCGGGTGCGGCACCACCTAAGTTAATAACTTTATCCATCGTTAATTAACTTTACGAACTACGCCTTCAACAATTCATAATAATCATGAATTAACATTATTAATGTGTGGAATCCATCAATAATACAAGAACGATAATAATAACCCAATAATATAAGAGAAGTAATCTTTTTATTATATAAGAGAAAGATTACAATGACCGGGAGCCGCGCTCCACCGGCATTCATAAACAAGGCGGGCGCCCACCCGTGCAAGAGCGCACGACGGTCTTGCCTCAACCTTAACCGAATATACAATACAACATACACAAGTTCTTTGTCGAACGGGCGGGCGCGCCCGTGCACGACCCACGCCCAACACCAACCCAACTCCGTGTATATACCTTGGCGGGCGGGCGCCCTTGTGCTCCACCGCCCACACTACAACCCGCGCTGCACGATACTATGTCGCCCGACTCGGCGGGCACATCCCATATGCGACCTGCGGCTAAGTGTTCACCTCGCACCTCTTGTGCGCACCTATGTCTTGTGCGAAGATGCTATGCGAAGTTCGTTGATGCCTCCAAATGAGCGCACCATCCATATGTTTATACGCTTGCTTTTTGTGGCGACCATCTCCACGGCCGACCCTCCAATCTGCAATACTAACGCCCAATAGTTGTGTCTTTAAGCGTTTCTCACCGTCAGCTCACCCAACGCTCAATCCATCCTTTGGTCGGCTTTATGTGTGGGGCGAGCTGCCAACTCACCCTATAAACGTGTGAACACTCTCCCATATCCGCGCGCACGTTATGACTGCGCCTCCATATGTTTGAGCGCTCGCACTTCATGACTTAGTCATTTTTCGCGATGGGAGGGGCGCGCACCCATGCACGGAACCGCAGGGCATTACACCCTCTTTGCTGTGGAACGACTATAAGCGACAACCGTAAGGATGATCTATAAGTTGGATATTGTCTCACTTGATGCAAACTATGATTGGGACACTAGAAATCAAGCTGGAAATAACATTTGTTGCGTGGGAATAAAATATAGTCTATTAGCTTATAAGAATGGTATAGAATTTACGCAAAACATGTATATATATATATATATATATATATATATATATATATAAAAAGTGTGGGCATAGTGTGCAACAGTTCATTTTTAATCAGTAGATTAAGCATTAAAAACGGATATCAGAACAACGTGACTGAGGAAAAATTGGAAAGTATAGTAAATTTTGATAATAGAGAATTTAAATTACAAGTTTAATTTTAAGTTTATTTTGATAGTGAATTTAAATTATAAATATATTTATTTTTATTGGTAAGAGTATTTTGGGTTAATAGAATGGATAAGCTGTACTATTTATTCAATTATAATAAAACATATATTTATTTATTTTTTTTTGGGAAAAAATGTCAATCAAATATTATTTAATTAAGTTTAATTAGTGTTGATTTAATAGTTTAGTTAACAAAAATATATTTAACTATAAACTGATATTAAATTTGTGATTCAATGATCATATACCATGTGTATTGGCAGAGTTATATAAATTAAATGACTAATAAATATTTATATACATTTAAATTATTATTATTATTAATTATAGAAATAATTAATGTATAACTTAAATATACTCATATTTTAAAAAACATGTAATAAGATTATTAATTATGGAAATTCATCTTCACTTTACCTTTTTGTAAATAGGTTTTGTTACAATACAATGGTTTATCAACACCACATGCCCAAAATAATCATAACTTATTTTTATATGGCATTGGTTAATATATATTTTTCTTATTAATTAATCAATTTAATTGAAAGTATAAAAAAGAGATAGCTACTTTGGAAATAGGTATCAATTTTTTTTTTTAAATTTACTCAGAATATTCCAGAATATTTAGTAGAGATTAAATCCACACCATCCACCTAATAATTTTTTTATAATTAAATTAAAAATCCAAAAATCATATTCCAAAATAAATACAACTATCAACATAATTAATTTGAAAAGTGAAAATTTCCATAACTTAATGTTTTATTATTGATTTGTATATATAGTATTGCATTATTAATTAAAAAAAATTAATATTATGTAAATAAAATAAAAGAAAATAAGAAATTAAGGAAAAAAATACATTATATATGATACATCTTAGAAACATGGTTAAAAAATATTCTAAATTTGAATTAAAAAAATTGATAAGTTTATATATATATATATATATATATATATATATATAATTTTTTTTAAATATTTTCAAAAAAAAAAAAAATCAAACATATCATTATAATTTTTAATTTAATAAACTTTATATTGTGTTTTATATAAATAAATAAAAATATTTCAATAAATTTAATTCTTCAAACCTCATAATTTATTTAATAAAATAAATACTTTATATAAAGGTAGTAAAAATTAATTAAAATTAGTAATCTAATATTCATGGAAAGTTTAAGAAACAGGTATGCTTTTGTATAAAAACAAAGAAGTTAGTCAAGATTATATAAAGTTAAATGAAGTTAATAATTACAGTCAAGGTGTCTCTTTTTAAACTGGTGAGGTTAAGAATTATCTACTATTTTTTTTTCTATTTCATTTGACATTTGTCCTTTTGCTGTTTTGACATCTGTTTTATCTAACAAATATAATTATTTTGCAAAAATATATATTTTTTCCCCGTTAAACAATATGTTACCGCCACCGCCACGCATCTCCTAGTGCACATTAAACCTCAGCACCTTCACAAATTCCCAATTAACAGTGTCGTGGGGCAGCATTTATTTGCAAATTTAAATTTTAAGTAGGCGGTTTGCCCTGCGGTTTATACAATACTCGAACAACCCTCGCTTAACGAACATAATTATTTTGAAAAGCAGGTCTAAATTGTAGCTATATTCTGTGAGGATATAATTAAGAAATAAACTGTTATGAAATGAAATCCCTTAGAAGAGGAAATAAAACTGTAATACTAAATCTTACACCGTAAAAACATAATGGATAATTTACTAAATTCCCTAACCAAAGATGGCAATTCAAACCTTTTTTCCGATTATCATAGGTGGGGATTGCTCCCTCATCTCCTCCTTAATTTCTGTTTTCAGGTTTAGCTCATCAATTTTCCCCCAAAAAAGCCAAGGCGAAGCTTTTGGATACAGATGACAACGCTCTTTTGCTCGTTGATCCATACCTTTTATTCACGGATATCAACAATTATGCCACCAATTTGAACTGGATGTTCGATTAAAGTATATTTGATTCTCTCTGTGAGGCTCCATTTCCATTGGAGTTTCTCAATGTAGTTGCGGGGTTAGAACATCAAAAATTTCAAAAACAAGAAGTCGTAAATATGGACTAGACGACAAATTCCCTTAGCAAAATTAACATCGGTTCATTAACCAGAGGTTGGGAGAGAGCGAAAGCATACCATAAATTAAGCGACAGAGAATGAACGCTATCTATCTTTATCTTGCAACTAGGAAAGGTATCTATCTTTATCTTGCAACTAGGAAAGGTATAATGATTTTACATAGGTTGATTATGAACGCTATCTATCTTTATCTTGCAACTAGGAAAGGTATAATGATTTTACATAGGTTGATTTTAATTGGTGTAATGTGCATTCAAATATTTATTTATATATCTTAAAAAAAATTAAATATATTCATTTTTAGGATGTGGTTATGAAGTTTCATGGTCAAAATTCATGATACTTATGATGTAGAGCTCTCTATACAAGGAACAAACACTTTGAATTAAATTTAATTTAAACAAACTATTTTCAACATGAATTTTTACACTATTCTTGATGCTAGCATATTAATAAATATGATAAGATTTCAATTAAAATATGTACTTTTAAAGATTTCTTTTAGGTGATTAGGGGATTTTTAGGTAGAATGATATAAAATGTTTAATTAAAAATATAAATAGGCTTATTTTTTATTTTTTCAACTAATTTACAGCGGGATCACAATTTAACCATTTCTTTTATATAACAAAAAATATCTAAATATTTGGTCAGGTTCTATAAAAAAATTCGAGCTTTGGGGATTCTTAAGATAGCTCCCACAAAAAATTGCTTTAACTAGTTTTGATAAAGTCTCGCCTTAAATCATGTTCAACCTTAGATATTATTGGGTATTTTTTGTTTACAAATGGCTATCCTTATAAAGACTTCTTAACTACAGTTAACTTACATGGTCATTGACTTCTTAGCTACAACGATCGGATAGATTGTTTCTTGTAATGGAACATTTTCCAATGAAGCCTCACAATAAACACTCTGAGTTTCTTGGCAAACCCCTGGCTGAATACTTCTTGCCAAACCCCTGTGTGAATAGATTACCCCAAGAGCTAATTGTCAAAATATCTGCCTGCTATCTTCAAACATCTCCCATTCTAAAATGAAATGTTTTTATGTTTCCAGTTTTCAGGAAGAGCAAAAATACATACTCTTTCCTCCCATATTTCTTTTGGCATTTTCTAGCACCCTCTTTCACATCATAGTATTTTGCCTCTCCAATAAAAATTGGCCTAATCATGATGTGGATTAAACTCTTCAATATAATATCTTTTATTTGTAGTTTTAATTATAAATAAATTTAATTTAAAAACATATTCTATTATTTAGTGAAATTGTAATGTTATTTTTTTTTAAAATATTTTTTAATGTATAAATAAATTCAACTCACTTATAATATTAAAGTTAGGTAAATTTAATAAATTCAATTATTAAAGAAACAAAAAAAGCTAGAAGATTCAAAGAACAACGTTTGGTTTAGATCCGTTTTAACCACAGATTATGATTTATTCTCTTGATATGTGAACTTCTTTTAGAGTACAAAACTTGAAAAAAAGTATGGACCTCAAGAGATTTAATCATCTTCAAATGGATCTATATTGGTTCTATATATGCATATAGTATGTGTAACTTTTCATTATTTAAAATGTATTTTTGAATGCATAAATGGATACACTGTCTTGAAAGTTTACTTGAACACTTGGATTGTATAAACTACACCACATAAATTTACAACTCCAACAAATCTTCGCTAGACAAAATTTAAATTTAAAACTAGAATTAATGGCTCTAGAAAATGCCTCCAAATTAATTTAAATTTTTTAAAAAGAAATGGCTAGAATTCTAAAACAAACCCCCTTCTTTATGTTGATTCTAGAATATCGTGGAATCTGAAGGTCATTGAGTAAGATATGCTCTTTATTTAAACTAATTATCAACACACACTAACTTAATATACTCTTTATTTAATCTAGTTATCAACACACAATGACGACTTTAGTCATTTCCTCTATGTGCCCACCACGACCTATGGTAATGTTTCTCCTCATTACCATGCATGTTATACCTTGGACATAATATGTTTATAATATTTTGACATAGTGGTTCAAGCAACATCGGTAAGGCATAGTCATCCTCCATTTTTTAGGTTGTTATTTTTTCTTTACTGGTACAATATTTTTGCACTAACATCATAAGCATGTTCAACTCTTTAGGTGTATCTCTGCACTTTTAAGGGAGTTCAATTCTTTCCATGTATCTTTACACTTTTAAGAGAAATTACTAGTAAATATACACACAGCGTCTTGAACCAACTATTTGACCTTACTACCATATTCATCCACATGCTGGTTTCTCTGACAATCTCCCACGTTTGAAAATCTCCCACGTTTGAACTGGTTCATATTTTCTCATTCGATTAAGCTTGTCAATCTCTCAACAGAGAGCAGCTATGTCTTCTAGTCCAAATGCCAAATGCCATGACCGGAAGAGCTCATTACCTGCGTTGAGTACTTCCCCCATTTCAACAATTTGTTTTACTATACCCAAATTCCGCGGTCTCTCCTTTCTTTGTCATACATTTCTTCGTCTCTATGAGGACTGGAGAATCGTCATCTGGCTTTTCATTTCTATTTCTACGACCTCGTCTCTCCGTCTCCTTCTGAACCAAAAAACTTTGAATAGCAGTTACAACCAATTCTTTCAACAAAAATTTCATACCTCTATTATCCAAGATTTTGGTGTAGTCATAAATGACATGTAGCCAAAGAGTTGGGCTTACGCTATTGTATTTGCACATCCGTTGCCTAAGCTTCGTCAGTGGGAAGTGAACCAAAAAACTTTGAATAGCAGTTACAACCAATTCTTTCAACAAAGTTTTCATAACTCTATTATACAAGATTTTGGTGTAGTTATAAATGACATGTAGCCAAAGAGTTGGGTTTACGCTATTGTATTTGCACATCCGTTGCCTAAGCTTCGTCCGTGGGAAGTGCTGGCCGGTGTATGAGTTGATGGCATCGTCCATTGTTATGCGGTTGTAAAAGAGCCTGAAAAATCGCCATTCCAAATCGGAAGTCAAATTTGATCCGAAATCTTGGATGGCAATATCAATAAACTCGTCCCGAAGATTATCATGTAAATCCATTTTCTCTACTTAAAAATTGCGTTTTTTTATTCAGGAAGCAACACAATCTGTAAGGGAGATTGATATCTCGTAAAACAGAAGTCTAAGTCTGAATTGGCTAAAAAGTATTAGCAGCGTGATATTTTTTCTCCCTGGCCAAACAAAAAATTATAGAGAAAAAAGCATAAACCCTCTTCGCCCTTATGGAGAAAAAAAGCATAAAGACCACTTGGTCCTTGAACGAATATAGGGGCGTCTGGTGCTGCTTTTCTGTCTTCAATTCAAACTACCACAACGGTGATAGATATACTTCAATCAACCATATTAATATACAATTTAGTTTTAATATTAAATTCAATGTTATAAATTTAATATTATAAATTTTATTATAAAATTAACTATTAAAAATTCTAATATCAAAATACTATATTATAAATTTTAATATTTAACTTAATATTATAAATTTTAATATGAAAATTTTATTATTAATATGAGTCTAAATATTAAACTTAATATTATAAACCAAAATATTATTACAGATGATTTCTTCAATATTTTCAATATTGATATGGCAAAATTATTGAACAACTTTTACTAATATATTGCGTTAAGATTGATAACATTTGAGTTTATAATATAAACCATTTAATATATAAGATTTACAATATTAAGATTTATATTAAAGTTTAATATATAAAATTTATAATATTATATTTATAATATAAAACTTTCAATATTAAAATTTTTAATATTAAATTAAATATTAAGATTTATAATATTAAATTTATTTTTATATATTATTTAATATATAAAATTTAATATTAAGATTTACAAACTCTAATATTAAAGTTAATCTAAACTCTAATATAAACCTTAAACCCTAGAAAACGTGACTTCTTTTTGTTTTAGATTGTATAATGTGGTTTCTATTAATGTAAAGACAAATATACTGTTAAGATATTCAGAATGCTAAGTTTACCTGAGTAGATAGACAATTAGATGCTCATGTGCTTGAACTTACCTATGGAATACAATATTTTGATTTGTATTTATTATTAAAAATATAATAAAATATAGATTATTGATAGTTATATAAAATTATATTTGCATTGGTAATTTGATGCTGTAGATTTTAAGCATACCACCATTTACAAATTGATAGTGTTTAAAGACCATCCTTAATATAATTACATTTTTTTTCAATTTAACAAATTACATATTAAATCAAATATACATGCTGAATTTATTTATTTTTCTCTTCTTTCTCCCATCCATAAGAAGACTGAATCAGGCTCAATCTTCTTCTACGGAATCATTACTATCTAAATATGACAAGGATCGTAATGAAATTGTTTGTTAAATCGTCCCTGATCTGTCAATAATATTTTCACTGCTTGTTTTTAATGCATAAAGAACCACACATTTATATCATCTAAATAGTAATCTAGAGTTCCAAGCTTTCGTCTGACATGTTAAGCAGCATGTAGATTTGTCGATTACTTTTCTTGTGGCATTTAAAATGAGTGAGATCTAATTCTGGTGCTCACCAAATGAGAAACCTAGATCAGAAAGTCCTTTTGTGCACTACATCTCAAAGTAGATTCTTTCCTTCTTATGGAAACGGATGAAATACTAGACCAACTATTTGCTCCACATTTAAGGGCATTACACTTTGTTGCGTATGCTTCACAATGCTCTCAGGTGGGCATTACACTTTGTTTCGTTTCCTTCACAATGCTCTCAGGTGGCCAAAGAATCATAGACATCAAAACATCTTCCGTTCATAAATCAAATTTGAAGATGCTCAAAAAATATATCCGATAATGTTCCCAAATGTAGCTCCACAATTCGTTTGAGCTCATCTCATCAGTATAACCACCTTTCATATGGGACTTTAACTCAAATTCCCTAGATTGTTCAGTACAGTCTTGCTCACAGGAAAAAAATTATGGTAAAACAGAGTTAGAATTTGAGGTAAGCTCACTTGTCTTGGTTTATGACCCATAGTTTTCCATTAAAATGAAATATATACAATGAATTACAATAAAATGTTAGAAATGGCACTGAGACGAGGTACACACATAAAAACAAAATGATGTCACTAGGATATACACATGAATTGTGTGATTTTTGTTATCCGATTCTGTGATTAAGAATTTACAAGATTTTGATGAAGCATATCACTGTCTACGGTGCAGTGATTTCATTGCTATCTCTCAAGAGCTTTGTAATTCAGACTAGTAAACACGGTACCCTTGTATTTTTCCAAAGCATTTGCACTGCAATAATATTTGATGTCTCTTACATATCCTTGACATGAACTCATTTGAGCTGGTTTCCGTTCAGAGGTATCGACTTTTAAAGTCACTACAAGTTATTCTATTATATTTCAAATATACCTAGATAAGCCGACGTCGCTGATCCCTGGACATGTTAAAGATTTGCACAACTCTTGATGTTAATTTTTTGTCTTACTCAATGGGCAAACTAAAATGCTGATAAATAATTTGATAAACATGGTCCCAACAGTCTTAAGAAGTGTATCGTGACTCGTATACCTAAGATGTAGAATTGACTGCAAACTTCTTTGCAGATTGATAATTGGTCGGCTATTTTAATATAAAAAAATAAATTAATATTATTAAATTTGTAAAATCATTTGTTGGTCTTTTCAAATTATAATATTATGTGACCCAATCTGACATGTGGAAAATATGGGAAGCTGCGGTTCGAATTGGCTTAACTGGTGGTGAAAGATTTAATACTTCAATTTAATTTGTCTTTTGGTTTGAAATTGAAAAATCATTTAAAGACTTTTCATCTCTAATCTGGTCCATCCATTTAATAAAAAAAATAAAATTTTCAAAATTTTACAATCCCACATTTTTATCTAAAAATATATGATCCTCTCAAGCTAATTTAGATTGGAATCCGACTAAAATAAACCTTCTAAACTTAAGAACATAGTATCTACTAAGCTACTTTACTATTCTTAATCAAGGAAAAATAAAATAGTAAACACAGAGCTGTTTACAAACTATTTCAAAACAAAATGGTTGGGTATGTACTATATTGCTTCAGAGCACGCTTTCCTTTTAAATATTTAGTACTTTCATGCATGCTACCGTGATATACTAAATTTTCATTTTAAAGATTTATTCCTTTAATGGATGTTACATATCTTTTGAATATTAATTTACTTTTCTTTTCTATCGGTTTTTTAAATAAATTTAATAAAATATGATTTATAATTTTTTTTATAATTTTTTTAAAATTAAGGTGATAAAATTTATTGTAATTTAATAACTAGTATAATTATATAGATTAAATGGATGATAAATATTGATGAGAAGAACCAAAACATTTACTTCACAATACATCTTAATGGTTAAAATTAAAACAATCATGAGGAAAACAAATGAATTATAACTTGATTGTAAATTATTATTATTATTATAAAAAATTGTAAAAATAATAATATATAAGTTAAACATATACAAAACAAGATTATTGGCCATGAAAATTTACTATGGAAATTCTTGACAAATAAATAGATTTTGCTACAATTTCATGAGAAAATATCATGGCTTATTGAAATTAGATGCCCAAAAAAATCATAACCTACTTTATATGACATTTGTTCACTTGATATTTTTTTGAACTAATCCATCTAATTAAAAGGGAAAAAAGAGAATAACTACTTTAGAAATTAATCTCAATCTTTGGTTTGTGTATAATATTATAAATATATTAAAATATCCAATGGAAATTAAATTGTACCATTCACCTAGTAATTATTAATAATAAAATTTAATATTCTAAAAAATTTATAGGTAATTCTTTATATTTATATAATTTTCACATCACTTTATAAATATTTTCACTTCTTATATGCATAATATTGATTATAGAGAGAAATATCTTGAACAAAGTTTATTGTCATTATTAAATTTTATATATTTATTAATTAGATTTAAATATAGTGTTGTAGAATATGATACTTAAAAAAATGAACCATTAATTTTAATTTATATAATAAAATAAATTTTAATTATATTTTATATTTATATGCTTGTTAATTATATGTTTTCAAATAATTTTAATTTATCATTATGTTTTTATTAATTTTTTTTTTATAATTTTATTAATGAAAACAAAATTGTAATATAACAAATTTAGTTGTATTAATTTATTACTTTTACTAGCTTCTTCTATTTTTTAACTAAATAAAAATTTCAAGGTTTTACTAATTTACCATCACTACCACACCTCCCATATTGATGTATATAATGCCTCCCATAATAAATTGTAAAGTACCTGTAGCAGTTATTTTGAACAAAAATATTTAAAAAGGGAAAAAAATTCGCTATCCGATTCAACTATCCACACCGAAAAGTTAAGTGAAAGTTATTATATAATGATCAATGGATTTACACAAACAACAAACACAGGTGTAGCGTTTCAACCTCCGTATATATAATCGATTTTTTCAAAGGATGTCCTAGGAAGAGAAAGAACATTAAAGGTGATGATGTTGTAGATATTTGTTATATTTTCTAAACTGTTCCCGCTAATTGAATGTTTTTGGAAATCTCTAACTAGAATCTAAGAGTATGGTTCATCAATTTTCTTTTCTATCTCTATAGAATATTCAAGCATTAAAAATTAATTCAACAACAAATTGGTCTTTTATTTAACTTCGTAGAAGAGGATCGTCATACTTTGGACATTTATTTCAACCTATGCAACGATGAGAGATCGGACATCTCTAATGACACAGTGTGGAATTATAACTTGAGATATTAGAAAACATTATTAATTAAAGGTGTTAATTATTCTCTAGCCTATAATTTTATCAAATCCCAAAAATTATATTTTTTTGACACAATTGTGCTTCCTGTCTCTTTAAAAGAACCAAAACATTTATCAACCAATTGCTCAAGAATTAAGCCATTCCAGTAATTGCCGAAATCAGAACTTATTCCATGAGCCTCTCAACATACTTTGAAGATCATTGACTTTTTTCCAACAATTTTCTTTCTCAGGGTCAATATGCTTAGCTAGATCAACTCTAGAATCTATCGTTCATGATAGAAGCGAGAGGGTGTTGGCCATTAATGGATTTTTTGAGTTTTTGGTAAACTAGGATGAACTCATTTACAACAAAATAATATTAATAGTTTTGACATTTGTCTCTACTACTAATTAATTGATTTAGGCTCTGCTTTTCTGTATGGGTCTCGCATTTTTTGGTTTTTTGATAATATGTTGTTATTTACTCGTGTGTAGCTACTTATCCCACACAATAAAATCCAACTTTACATAGCTTTGTTCTGCACATCCAACTTTACATAGCTTTGTTCTACACATCCATACTCTCTGCAATGAAAGCCATATTCACATAGCTTCATCTACACTTCTACATTCGACACAATTTCATGTACATCTTTGCATCTTCGCATCTTTGCACCTGTATATTACGTAATTTTTTGAGAATCTATCATTATCTACACATCTTAAACTCTATATCCCGCACAATGAAATCCTTCGTCGCATAGTTTAGCTACAAACTTTCATCCTCTACATAATCAAATCCATCTTTGCATAGCTTCATCTGCATTTCTACACTTCACATAATTTCCTCCACATCTCCACAATGCGTTATTAAAACTATGCATCCTTTTGTGGGGCCTGCATTTTATCGTTATTCGAGATTGGCCGTGTTTCTACAATTTTTCATTATTTACACATTTTCATCACCATATCCCGCAAAACGAAGGGAACATTTGCATAACTTTGCTTCGAACCTCCGTACTCTGCATAATGAAATTCGTCTTCACTTAGCTTTATCTGCACTCATGAACCCTGCACAATTTTTGCAGTGCGCATAATAAAATTTTTATCTGCATCTTTGCATTTCATACATTGTGTTATTAAGGCTATGCCTCTTTGTGTAGGGCCCACATTTTTTTCTTATCCGAGAATGCACATACTTATGCAATTTGTCGTTATTTTCGTGTCCACACCTTTGTATTTCGCACAATGAAAGCCACATTCACACCACTTTCCTAAGAAACTCCACACTCCACATAATTAAAGTCATCTCTGCATAGATTTGTTAAAGTAAAAGATTAAAACATATAATTGGATAATCCACTAGAAAATTAAAATTAATGAATATAATTTTGAATATTTCTTTATCAGTGATCCAATGTCCAGTTCTCAAAACTATGTTTGGTGGCACTGAGTGTAGATATGTGGTTATGCACATGTACAAATGGAGTAGAATGAAATCTTCTTCCACACCTCAACATTAATTGTTTTAAAAACAAGGTTGTTTACCTTAATTTGATAGTTACTTAAACATATGTTTCTTTATGTTGCTAACTTTTTCATTAATTTTTAACTTTATCATTACTTGCACTTCTGACAATCAAAGACATAGGTTTATAGTAGAAGTATGCAGGAGGGGAAAATATTGTAAATGAAAAAGCTATCAGTTGTTTTCCAAAAGCATATTAAATACTAAGAAATAATTATTATAAAGTTTGAAAGATGTTGTATGTTTCAATAGTTTTAAGTTATGCAAACTGTGGATGTGTAGAGGAAGCTTTCATTCTATCTCTTCCACACCTCTACACTCAGAGCCACTGAACATAGTTAATAGTTGTGAGTTAATCTAGAATGTATCTGGAGATGCAAAACATTATGAATTGATTTTTTTTTCTTTCTCCACAAGCATAGTCGTTGTCTGATTAATGTTATGTCTCTTTGTGTGAGAACCACATTTTGTGGTTATTCGAGAATGCCCATATTTCTACAATCTATTGTTATTTATGTTTGCACTTTCCTATCTACTCATAGCTTTAGTAAAGTAAAGGATACAAACATATAATTTGATAATCCAGTGATAGATCAAAGCCAACAAACATAGTTTTGAATATTGCTTCATGAATGATCTAATGTTTGGCTCTGAAAACTATGTATAGTGGCACTAAGTGCAGAGATGCGATTGTCTGAAGGTATGGAAGGAGCATACTAAATTTTTTCTCAGACCTCCACATTAATTATTTTAAGAAACAATGTTGTTTGGCTAAATTTTATAGTTACTTGAACCTAAATTGCCTTATACTGCTAAAATTTTAATTAATTTTTAACTTTATCTTTTCAGTTAAATCTATCTCTTTACCTCGATAATAGCACATGTCAAATCATTTATAGCTTTGTTAACTTGCCCACTAGCGTTAGCTTGCTATGAGTATGTTGTCCATGCCCTACTTTTTGTAATTTGTCATTATTTATGCATCCATAATTTTGTATCACGCACAATGAAAGCCACCTACATATATATTTTTTTCACTTCTCAAC
Organism: Pinus tabuliformis; assembly: GCA_031772625.1. Classification (NCBI taxonomy): domain Eukaryota; kingdom Viridiplantae; phylum Streptophyta; class Pinopsida; order Pinales; family Pinaceae; genus Pinus; species Pinus tabuliformis. The sequence goes on from CM062808.1 coordinate 672,076,796, forward strand.
GATAGATTCATTTGCTCTTATATAAACTTATATTATAGTTATCTTAATTAACATAAAATAATAAATATTCATATATTAATTCATCTCGTATATGAAGTATGTGTTTCCATATATAGTCTCAAAAAATTAATATATCAACTTCATCTCAAGGATTTAACATTGGGCGGAGTGCAGAGGGGCAGTGAACATTTTTATCGTGTGATGTGTGGAGGTGGGAAAGAAGATTTTATTATATGTTGTGTGAAGTGTGAAGGTGGGAAGGAAGCTTTTGTTATGCACAATGCGATGTGTGGAGGAAGCACATTGAAATTAACTCAATTAAAAGTAAAAGATTAAAACATATAATTTGATAATCTAATGATCTATGAAAGTGAATGAGCATAGTTTTGTATATTTCTTTATGGATGGTCCAATGTCCATTTCTCAAATTATGTATGGTGGCACTAAGTGTGGAGTTGAAGTTGTGCGTAGGTATAGAATGAGCACCATGAATGTTCAATTGAATTTGATAGTTACTTGAACTTATGTTTCCTTGTATTGCTAATTTTTAATTAATTTTTAGCTTTACGATTAGTCACATTTTTTATGAACAATCGAAGAGGTAGGTTTACGGTAGAAGTATGCAAGAGGTGAAAAGTTCCTATTCCTTTTTCAAGGAAAGGGATATACACTAGTCTGCATCTGATGTGTGGATTAATTTATTAAAATTTTAAAAGAAGAAGAAATAGAGGAGGAGAATGAAGAAGAGACATAAGAAGAAACAAAAGAAGAGAGAGATAGGCAAAATGAGGAAATAGAGGAAGAAGAAGAAGAGGAAGGTGGAGACAAAGGAAAGAATGAGAAGGAAAATGGAAAAGAGGAAATGGGACAGAAGGATGAACATAGGTCTACAGCTCAAGGCAAAGAAGGGGAAGAATCACCAAGGGTATCTCCTGAATCCACAGAGAAAGAGCCAATAGCTACTCTTACTACCCTAAGTGCACCTATCAAATCAAAAGGAAAGAGGCAAAGAAAAACCCCACTGTAATTCAGGACAAGTAAGAGCACTAGGATTAGAGAAGGGAGACCTCAAACCCCCACCAAAACTCCAATTGTCATTGAGGATTCACCAAAGTAGCAAGAAAAGGCAACAGCTCTAGAGAAAAATCAGGGAGAATGATAATCAGAACAAGCCTCTCCCAAATCTCCCATCACTTATGTTAGGAGGCCTATCACAATGTCAACCTCATGAAAGGGAAAAGGTCTCCTAAAGGAGACATATATAGAGTTACAGGAAGCAGAGACCATCCTACAGGAAAATATGTTAAACTTACATGAAACATAGAAAAGGGACCAAGAAGGTATCACTCAACAAGAAACAAAGAAAGAAGACCAAGAACTGAGAGAACCTAGTCCACAACCCAACCTCAGCTCCTACTACAGGTTCATTGAAGGAGGTAGGGTAATCCCACAAAATTTTTCCATTCCCCTATTCTTTGAACTTGAAAAAGAGAGGGAAGGGACACATAGGTGTATGCAAATTACAAAATAAAAAAGGGTGGAGGATGTAGGCCACATGGAGGAGAAATTGAAGGAGATGATCAGAGAACTGAGAAAAATAAGGGACAGAGAAGCAATGATGAAATCTCAGTTAGAAGAAGAGAATGCATGGCTAAGGGGAAAACTACAAGAAATGGAAATCTAGTTGGCAACTATGGCCAGTTTATCCTTGGAAGCAATCTCGTGCAGGATGCCAAAAAAGTCTTATGCCTTGTATCTCAAGGAACAATCGCTGCAATTCCAAATCAAGACTCTAGCACAAAGAAGAATTATGCCCTTCCATGAATATAGACAATTCATTGATCTTTGTGATGAAATCACCTTATAAGATAGAGCAAAGATATTTGAGTTTTACCTACACAACTTGGCCTTGACAGATTTGAATGTGTGGGACCCAAATTGAAAACATGGAGACTTGCAATTGATGGCCTTAGCATCATGGATGAATCATGAGGAGGCAAGAGCTACAGAGATAAAAAACGTAATGGAAAAAGAACAGACAAAACCCCTTATGATTAGAGCTGAGCAATCTAACCGAATGACTGTCATCAGCACCCACGACCTCATTGCAAATGATCCCAAGCTTGCACCTAGGTACCTTGCTGCACAAGAGCAAGCAGTCACACACTTTGAATACATGTTCATATTGCGAGGATATGATAGCATGCAAGCTTGCCAAAGGTGATGGAACACCTTGCCTGACAACCTAAAAAACAAAGAATACCATTCTCTTGATAGAATAAGAGAGGCACTAAATAGAACCCCCATGTATAAGTAGGCTCTACAAAGACTCAAAGTCAATTGGATTGGCTTGAGGCTCAGTCCACCATTGATTTTAGGAATGTTGGAAGGAAGGAAAGAAGAAGAAGAAAGAAAGCAGTGGGAAGAGATAGAGAGGAAGGCAGGATTTTATTCATAGGAAGAGGAGACTACAACAGAAGCATGGGATGTTAGGGAAGCCACCAGAGCAATGAAGGACATGGACATAGATTAAGTTTCTCAGAGGATGAGCAACACTTTCAATAGGGGGTGATGATGAGGCTCATCATTGGGTAAATATATGGACCTTAATATGCCTCCAAGCTTACTAAAGTCAACTCTTGTCATAATTCCTTACATGTTTTAATTATATTTTTCTTAATAAGATGAGTAAAATTAAGATGTTATGTCTAGTGGTGTAATGTGCATTGATTGCATGTTTTTGGGAGAAAATTATGACAATTATGGCTAATTAAGGTGCAGGAACTCGAATGAAACAAGAAGGATAGATTATAGGAGATGGATCTTACTCATTAAATTCTCACTCATTCGAATATCCTCCAATAAAATCACACTAGCTCGGAGTTGCAGACAGTCGAGTCATGAACATCATGGGCATCCGAGCGAGTGATAGTTAAAAAACTAGTTCATCTTGAGATTAGGAGCCAAGCCTCTCTAGATTTAAGGAAGTTGTTGGAAACTTCATTTGTATAAAAAGGATGCCTAAAGCCTCATTAGGATTTAGATTTTTTATGCAAGATAAAGGATTGTGGCAAAACACTATTATGTATTATTTTTGATATGCTAATGAAAATGATCATTTCCTTGATCCAGCTCTGAGTTGACTCAGATGACTGAAGTTCTTGGGTTAGGTCCCAACCCTAGAAGTAGAGGTTCCTCTTACTTTACTTGTACGATTAGGTTATTTCATAAATTACTTGTTGAATTAATTTTGGCATTGTTTCATTGCAAGTATTAGTGAATTTGATTAGTTTGCTTCCATTTGTGCATAGCTTTAGCAGTAGTTTAAGAGAGATAAAGGAATACCAAAACGGTTGATAATAGGTGGTTCTTGCCTATTTCCTCCCTTCAAGGACCATGGTTTGAAGGAAAAACTCCCATTCAGCCCCAAAAAGACAAAATTTTGATTCCTTATGAAACTTAGGTTTTTCTGCTAACTAGGCCAGCAATTTCAAATTTCAAGGACAATTTGCAGCTTCTATTTCTATTATCTCCAGCTTTGTATTAGATTTCATGATGTTTCACAATAGACTGCAAATTATTTCCATGCATGAACTAGGAAAATCAATGATGAAATTCTATTTTCTTATGTTGTTGGAGATCTTTCTTGTTTTGACATGATTTATGGGTAAATGCCAGTGATGTGTGTATTGTAGGAGTTCCAAGAGTTCACGAAGATCTCATATCAGCATCCCAAACCTAACCTCATCCACCCATAATTTCCAAAATCCACTAAGTCCATAAACTGAGTTATCATTTCATAAGACCAACTTGCCATGTTTGTTGAGGAAATCCAACGATCCTAGAAACTTTGGTTTGAGTTCTGAGGAAGTCCTAGCCACTTTCTTTCCTTATCCATTACATCACTCACCTTCCCTAATCCCTATACCACTACCTAAATTGTTTCTTATGCTTTCAGTCTGATCCTGTAGGAATACAGGGGATCTTGTACGTGCATTAGGACATCCTATAAACATGCTGTAGGATGACTTGTAGTCGCTTTTTTGCGGCCAATTTGTGAAAAATGCATCAAGAAAGATAGGAGAAGACCCATGCTTGCCTCTCAAGCCTTCTGACCCTTCACAACCATCTCTCTCCACACCTAACCCACCTGCCATACAATCAAGAAGAATTAACATTCATGTTTTCACAAAAAGGACAAAAAGAAAAGGTTGTTGTGTTCATTCATATGCACAGCAGTAAAGTGTTTTGATTATATCAAATTGCATGCTTAGGATAGTTAGGGTTCCACATGTGTTATTTTAGAATTCTTCAGAAGAAATATCTCTTAACAAATAGCTAGATAAGTGTTGTGTTTTAAGAATTTCTTTCAGTCTTTCATTGTTGTAGTAGATAATATTTCAATTCTCTCAATTAAGGAAAAATTCTCCTTTTTCCATTAGCAATCAAACTTCTTCTAAATCAATAGAAGGATGGTTTGAGAAACCCTAGTGGTCTATCGTGAGCTCAGCAGTGACAAAGAGTGGATCCATTGCATCTATTTGTGTATACAACACTGTCACCCCCAAGTTTGTATGAACCCCGGGTTGAGAAAGTAAAGTTGGTAGCCCCATGAGTTGCAACATTCTTTCTGCAATACTATAGCTCATCAACAATGAAATGGAAATGCGGAAGTGAAAGAAATCTAATTCGACACAACACAATAAAATTTCTCCACACAAAACTGTTCATAATGAAATCTCTTCATATAGTGAAAGTTCTTAATTGATTTTGTGGATGTGGAGGAACGTGAAGTCATAATATATTTCACATTTCACACATATTTCACATTCTTTGTCCACTTCGTTGTCCTGTATAATCATTTCTATATTAATTTTATGGAAATTGATTGATCGAAGGTTATGCAGAGTACATAATGAATTTTGTACAATTATTCTGCACAATGAAATGTCTTCGCAGAGTAAAAGTTGTTAACATATTAAAATATATGAGCACAATGAAATGGAAATGTGAATATAGAAGAAAGCTAATTCCATATAGCTTTTGTAGTCCACATAGTTCGTTCATTCGAGTTTTGAATTCAAGTGCGGGAGAAAGGGTGTACAACAACTACATGAGAAAGCATATGAAATGAGTGCATAAGTTTCTTTTATTTTTTATTCCCCCCCTAGTATTCCACATAATGTAGGTGGGGCAACAACTAAATTCTATTATTTTTTTGTGCAAATAAATTTACCTAGCTAGAGGAATTGTTCAGAGATTATTATGATTTAAATTTATTTAGCTATATTATTGTGTAGAAGTGCAGAACAAGTAACCTTTGATACATTGTCCAAAGTGCTCAATGAATTGAAAGATGCCAAAACTAATGGGATTTCAATTCACTTAACAAATGAAGCTTTTTTTTCTCTACTTTTTGCATAATATTGATTTGAAATTGTAAGAGAAATTATATTATGACTTAAGGGACAAAAAAAGTAACTTTGATACATTGTGGGAAGTGATTAAATATTATTTGGGTCTTTAGTATAGTTTCTTCTTTCGTTTCATATATGAAAAGTAATTGGATATAACGGATTCGAAGGAGGGTCATCATATTGTGGAAGTTGTTGTTTTAGTTAACAAGTTGGGTTAGATTTTTTCAAACAATCTATTGATATGCCTAATTTGACCTCGTCAACATTGTGGGAAAACAATCTGGTCAGGGCCCCAGTTAGACCCTTTTCCCTTTGGGGTGGTGGCTCTGACTGGAATTATGGGACTAGATTCCCTTAATTAAAAATATGTGCAATGGGATGAATGATAGTGATAGTCTATTCATTAAGTAAACTAATATATTCTGCTAACCTACTTATAAATCACGATAAGTTATTATAATACCCAGGTAAGGTGATAACATATATGATAGAAATATGTCATGATAAACACAATAATGTAGATCATCATACAATAACAATATTAATTCGATCAAAGAAAATTAATTTAATTAAGTAGTTAATTAAATTAATTTTATTAAAGCATCACATATGATAGAAATTTCATTGTTCACGATATAACATTAAATTTCAATCAAACATGTCAATAGTGATCATGGAAGATTGTCTAGAATACATATATGTGAACAATATCATATAAATATCCATTTCAAGGAAAAAACAAAAGAACATAGGATAACAATACACAACACATTGTAGATATTCTCATACTGGAACTGCAAGTGGTTCAACTTATATTAAGACAAACTTAAAATATAGTAGTCCAATTTCAAGTCCTCTTATCTCAAAATTTAGAACCCTTGTCTCCATCTTGGAGAGGGTAATTTATAGTATTCCCAAGGGAATTTATACTCTTCCCTATCTAAGAAATTGTCTCATCCCTTAGGATGCAATAAAATTCTTCACCACTGAATATGAGTCATATTGTCAATTGGGAATAGTAGGAAATTTTAGAGCTTCAACAAAAAGAATATATTTCTTGGTGTGGTGGTAATTGGCTAATGAAAATAGACTGAATCTTATAGGAAAAATAGTCCATGCTCTCTTATTGGATTCTCTTAATCCTTTAGTGATACCATAACCCAACGTCTAAAAAGCTACTTTTCTGTTGACTAGATTATAAAGAATGTATAAAGGCAAAACATGAGGATGAGAATGACTACCCAAGACTTTGATATAGGTAAATAATTCTTCTCTAAACCAATTGTCGACTTTCCGAAGGTTGTCCATGGCTTCTTGAGACATTCTTGGTGGTCGAGACTCAAAGATGGTTTCATATATTGGAATCATAACCCTGTGACATATCTGGTAGAGATGTTCAAAATACTTGGATTCCCATAGGATATCATGGTAGATATGGATAGGCTTAGGATCCTGAATAGTCCATTTCCAACCCATAGAGGGAAAATCCATAGAAAAACACAAAGCATCCATAACATAGGTCAACATATAAAAAGGAGGAAACTTATTTTTGAAACTATTATACAGTCCTTAAAATCTAGTATATGAGAAGCCAAGTTATCATAAAGTATGGTATACCAGCTAAATATATACCCTTCAGAAGCCCCATCAATCATAGGTACCCAAATTTCTAGGAATTTTGACACATTAGGGAGTGCATGCAATCAAAACATCATAGTTGCAACTTGGGAGAAAGGAGCAGTGAGAGAATCGAGTGAGTATTTATTAAAATTGCTCCGCTTTATGCTTATTTGGGTTGTGTGTCCATTGTGAGATTTTCTCTGAGGGGTTCCCATGCTCCTTTATGAAATCCTCAACATATTCCTATTATATACATACTAAGGATTTAGAAAATGGTACATGCTTTGCAAATCCTTGTTGGTGAAACACTCAATTACTATCCTCCTCTTAGTTTGAAAGCGCCTATTAGAAATGTTCAAAATTTCTACTACCTAATGGACCATATCTATGTAAGTTAGTAATCATGGCTTGGATAAAATTCTATGGAGGAAAGAGTTGGATGCATCGCTGGTAGTGGCTCCAAAACAACAATGTTTTCATCAACTATGACTATTCTTTTAGTAACTCTGGGGTTATCAATTTCAAAGTACTGATAAATTTCTTCCCATGAAGGAAGTCCAACATCTCTGGTACACACAATATCCAAAAATAATCCCGCTCCTAGAACTTTATCATCTACCTCTTCTAGAAATGGACTAATAGATTGTTGTTGTGGAGCCTTCTTTTTACCTCTACTGCCTTTCTTCATTTCTTTCGTGGATTGAGAAGCCAAGCTTACCTAGAGGAGACACATCCACAAACTTAGTGGAAAACCTTTTTAGTACCCACAAATGATGTAAAATGGAAATGAATCATAAAATTCATTTTAAAAATATCAATTATGAAAACCAAAGTGTATTAAATGTAAAGTTTTAATTCACTTGAGGCTAATAATTAAACATTAAATCACTTAAGCGAATGGAAATGGGACCACATGATCATGCCATGTTGGATATCAGAATGGAAATATCAGAGATACATTTAAAATAGAGTTATGACAATTTTTCCCCATTATGGAGAGCTCCGAGATTAAGGCAACCAATATAAATAAGCTTCTTATATAATATGTTCCGAGATGTGGAGTCTCCAATATGAAAAAGGGTCAATATGTTTAAGAATATCGGAGAACATAAATATCGTAAGTTATTTTAAATAAGAGTTTTGATGAATTAAGTCTCGATAAAGGAAAGCCCAATACACCAACATTCAAACATAAGTAAACTATCTCAGAACCTTGAGATATCGAATATTGGAGGGGAAGAACCTCATAACATTTTTAAAAAAGCCTCTGAAAAAGTTGTTCTAATAAATATTTCACTTTGGTTTCCTCTTTAAACTGTATGCATTCAATATCCATTTTATATTTTTTTAAATGATAAAAAATAAACCAAAAATAAAGGGTCCCCATTATTTATTATGACTTAGAAAGAAATAATAAAGATTGAGGGTTGTTGTTTGTTACAACAATTGGTGAGGCACTGGATGAAATATTTATCTATAAATAAATTAATAAAATTCAAAGGAAAAAAAAACTAAAATAAGAAAATATCAGAATGCTAAGGTTCAGATTTTATATAAAAATATTTCTCTGAAAAGAAAATTTGTTATTTGCAAACCTCACTACCTATTCATATGAGGAACTTAATTTATCTCTGATAGCTAGTTGTTAAAATCAACTATATTGATTAGGTAAGGACTACTTATAATTTTAGCATTAAGATAAACCGATGATGCCACAGGTAGTGTCACTACTGCCATCAGGCATCCATAGCCTCGACAGGGTTACCTTTTAACCAAAGAAAAACCAATATCCCATCCACATGTATAGATTTTAGAGGATTTTAGTTTAGAATTATAATATTTAATTTTCTGCTTGAAAGTCACTATCCTGGCTTGACAACCAGATAATGATAATTCCATTGATAAACATTAACGATAGTGAACAAGCTGGCTCCTAATGAAACCTTTTGTCTTACAACTTTTGGCTATAAGTCGTTACCGTGGTTTGGTGACCATATGTGGTAATGTCAATATCATTAGTACCCATGATCATGGTAAGCTGGCTCTTAATGAGACCCCTTATCTTTCAAGTTTTAATATTTTTGAATTACACTCTAAAAATATTTAATTAGTGGATGGGGAGGTAAATCTTCTCCTTAAGAGTTGAGGATGACATATAGAGTTATAAGATGCTAAACTATTTCATAGCCTTTACTTATTATAGTATATTTTTAAAGGTATGACTTATTATGAGATAAAAATCCCTTTTATAAACCTTAGGTTGTGATTAGTTCACAAAATAACAAGGACAAAATCAGAGAATTTAATATCTATAAAATACTGAAACAATAGCATAATTATCATATTATTGATTATTTTCCTTTTAAAAATGAATTTCATAGAAATCATTAGAGATCATTAATAAATATCACCCAAGTATGAAACTAAAAGAGTAACATTCAACAAAAATAGGCAAAAGGCAAACCGATTTATACATATGATTATTTACATATTTACAAAAATAGCATGATTTTCAAGAAAATTATCTCTTAAGGATGAGCCCATTTATAGGAAGGGATTACTTCCTTCCCTGTAAGTTTTTAAGGATGAAAGTAGATGGGATGAGTTTATCTACAATCTAAAATGGTCTTAACCAGAGTTTTTGAAACTTTGTGTGTTTACCCTTTTCCCCGTGGGCCTTTCCCTATTTCAGTACAAGATCATTGACTTTAAAAATTTTGTTTCCTGGTGAACTTGCATTGAACCATGATTTAACAGTGTTTTGATCTTTAGCATGGGTATGTTTTTCATTATCCCTCCCCTCTTCTAATTTCAGTAATTGAGATAATACCAGTTGAAGGATATAACATGGATGCTCTTCAATAGATTGAACCAAGGTTAAGGAAGGAAAATAAACATTAGGAGGCAAAAGAACTTATTTTCCATAAACTAAATAGTAATGAGAAGTTCCTAAGGAAGATTTATGAGTTATTCCATCTACCCACAGGGAAAATATTAAAGCTTTATGCCAATTCTTTTGATTTTCCTCTATGGTATGTTTTATTATTGTCAAGAGGTTTTTATTTCTAGATTATGCTAACCCATTACCTCAGGGATAATAATTTGCAGAATACTTAACCTTGAAGCACCATTTTAAAGAAACTTCAGTCGTTAAATTTCTTGAAAAATTCAACGCATTGTCAAACATGAGAGCATTGGGAAGGCCAAACCTGGTCATAATATGTTGATCAATGAAATCAACTACAACATCATAATTTCCCACTCTTAAAGGAACTTCCTCCACCCACTTAGTGAAGTAATCAGTAGTAGCGAGAATGTATTTATGTTGCTTAGATGAGTGAGGAACAATCTTGCCTATAATGTTTAACCCCCATTTGTTGAATGGTTGTTTAATGTTCACTAGTTGCAGTGGTAAGGTTTCTTTATTTTCTTTTCCTGGAGTAATTTGATAGGTTTTGCATCACCTAACATATGCATGTGCGACCTTAAATGATTTTGGCCAGTAATACCTGACAAGGAGGATTTTATGAGTAGTAGTATCTCAACTATAATGCCCACTAGCTGGTCTGTCATGGGTTTCCTGCAAAAAAAATTATGCTTTAGATTTTTCAAGACATCTAAGTAGGAAAAAATCGTAACTCTTTCTAAATAAAATATCATTTAAAAGTTGATATTGGTTTTATTTTAGTCTTAATGCTATTTTCTTTTTGGAATCAAGTTCAACTAGTGCATAACCATTTTTCAAATAGAAAAATGATATATGCATATTGGGATTGAGTATCAACGATACATACCTTTATGACTTCAATATTTTAACCTCAGTGGGTTTGAGAAGTATTCTCAGATGAACCAGCTATGAATTTGCAAAAACGTGGACCTCTTACAATTTTAGCAGGCTTAATTTCAAGGTCATATTCTTGTAAAGTTGTGACCCAGTTGGCTCATTTTTCTCCTAATTCTCTTTGAATTAGTAATTTTCTAACAGCTGGGAATGGTATAATTACTTTTGTATGTGATTTCAAGAGAAAAGGCCTAAAGTGTTTGATCAATTTAAAGATTGTCAATGCTTATTTTTCAACTTCTGAGTAATTTAATTATGCTCCCTGTAATGTCAAATTGTAAAAAGCAACTGGAGCTTCAACTTGTTCTTGATTCTTTTGAGTCAACACTATTGCATAAGAGTGATCAGAGGAAAAAGTATATAAAATAAATTCTCTTGAAAAATCAGGAGAAGGAAATGAAGGTTGAGTCAACGCTATTGCAAAAGAGTGATCAGAGGAAAAAGTATATAAAATAAATTCTCTTGAAAAATCAGGAGAAGGAAATGAAGGTTGAGTCGACGCTATTGCAAAAGAGTGATCAGAGGAAAAAGTATATAAAATAAATTCTCTTGAAAAATTGGGAGAAGGAAATGAAGGAGCATTAATGATAGATTTATTTATGGATTCAAAATATGTTTTCTCAAACTGACCCCACTTATAATTTTCCTTCTTTATAATCATATTTTGAAGTGGCATAACAATTTGTTAGAAGCCTCAAATCAATCATTTCCGACCTGTATGGGAGGGAGAAATTACAAGATGTTTGTACATTAGAATGATTCAGATCATTGATTACAAAGAAGAAGTCATATCGCACCTTTCTCAAACATTGTGGAGATGCCTCCATTATTCCATCATTTTCCTACATCAATCACAACCTCAAAAACTCCAAAAATAATCATACTTTCACTAAAGCTAGCCAATCTCTTATCTGGTCAGAAATCTGGAAAATCTGTGCTAACCTTAGCTAATTAAATAAAAAATCTCTAGACCTAAACTTAAATTTATCTAACCTCATTGATCTAGCACGCTAGTCTAGAATAGATGCCTGCTTAGCACTGAAATCCCTTAATATTGAAGAACAAAAGTGTGTCAAAAAACTCTTAAATTTGAAAAACTGAGTAAGAAATCAATAATCTATCCCATCTCTATAACAACCTTTGATGAACCTCGATATCACTCCAAAATAGATTCTTCATAGATCTCATTTCTTAATTCTCTCATTCTCGATGAACCCAAGATACCACCAAACACCCCTCACAACTTGTTGATAGAACGGGCCATCCCTCATAAAACCAACATTGAAATGAATATAACTGCTCATGGAGCTATAACCATTGCTATAGTTGCTGTAGAATCTGAAAAACTATGTGAGAATAACAAGTGTGTTGCGAGAAATAGGGATGATGTGGTTGATATGTTTGCAAAAAGATCAATAAATTAATCCGCATAAGAAAGCATGTCTTTGAAGATTGGAATATCATCATCGAACAACAACAATTAAGATAAGTCTTCCAGTGACTGCATTTCAAAAAAGGAGCTTAGGATAGATGGAAAAGATAAGGTTGCATCCACCAAAACCGATCTTAGAGCAATAACCACTGTTACAACTGCTTTAACCTATGATCCTTCAATTGTCGGAGAGAGTGAACATATTTTTAATAGGTCGATGGCACAATCGAACAACAACAATTGCAATATTTCTTCAGGTGAATACGGTTCCAAAAACGAGAGTAGGTTAGATGATAGGGAATCACACCAATCCACAGAAATTAGAAACATGAAAATGACTTCGAATGCTGAGAAAGTAAGCAAACATATAGTGAATCTCTCCAACACACAGATTGACCAAGTCACTCTAGGACTCCTTGAAAGAGGCTTGAATTTTTCCATTTCCCCTCATACCATACCCAAAGAAGACATTTTATGTAGCATTGAGTATGGGATTAAGGATTTACCAAATAACATTAAAGAAATTGTTAGATAGGATTGCTCCATCACCCTTAGGAAAGCCCAACCACCTAGAAGAAACATCTCCAAACAAGAATATCTGGCTCTCAAGACCCTAAAACAAAACCCTAATATTGTGGTCTTGAAAACTGACAAAGGTGGAGCAAATATTTTAATAAAAAAATGATTATAGTGAGAATATGACGGATCACCTGACCAATAGTGGTTGTTACATTAAATTAAAGAAGAATCCCATAAGAAAGATCTCTAGGAATGTAAATAACTTGATAAAATCAAGCAAAAAACACAACATTAAAAATCTCATTGAAAACAATCCCTACACCCCCATGATTTATGGAGCCCCTAAAATTCACAAAGAAGGTATCGCCATAAAACCCATTGTCAACACCATTGGAGGTCCTACTTACTATCTCACAGAATATCTTGCTAAGAAAATCAAACCCATGGTAGGGAACACTAGTTGCTTTGTCAAAGATTCCAATCACTTCATCAATGAGATCAAACAAATAAAGCTAGACCAACATGACATCTTGGTTAGCTTTGATGTAAAATCTCTCTATACTAACATTCCCATAGATGAAGCCATGGAAGTCATCCATAAAATCATTGATCGAGTAGACTTGTGGTGTAGCTATGGGATCACATATGTCTCCCCTCATTTCCAATCTATTCATGGAAGACTTTGAAGCTAAAGTTATTGAATCCTCCCCATTAAAAGCTAAACTTTGAAAAATATTTGTCGATGAAACTTACATTATTTGACCTCATGGAAAATAGAATTTAGACATTTTCCTAAAGCACCTCAAAAGTCAATCAAATTCCATCAAGGTTACAATGGAAGTGGAAGAGAATGGTAACCTACCCTTTCCTGAAATCCTTATCAAGAGAAAGTAAGATGGCTCCATATCTCACCAGGTCTATCGTAGGAAGACCCACACATAACATTACCTTCATGCCAACTCTCACCATCATCCTGCTCAAAAACTTGGGGTTTTCAACATGCTAGCAACCAGGGTTGTTCACATTTCAAATGATGATCATTTGAAACCAGAGAAGGACCATCTCATGAATATTTTTGAAAAAAATGGATATAGACGACACCAAGGAATAAAATCTTTCAAGAAGGTAGATAATGTTAAAAACAAACAACTAAGGGATGATTATGCGGGTAAAGTCCACCTCCCATACATATTGGGTACCACTGATAAAATTGTGCATATTCTAAAGAAAAAAATATAAAACCACCTTCAAGCCTATGAACACCATTAGAAACTGCCTAAATTCGGTAAAAAATACGATTGATCCTAAATGTCATAAAGGGGATTATTTGGTTCCTTGTTCTTGTGGAAAAACCTACATTGGTGAGATGGGTCAATCAATCTTAACTAGGATTTAAGAACATGCCGCTAATATTAACCATAACTATTACATGACCTCAGCTTTTTCCGAGTACTCCAGTAAACTAATCATCATATTTGTATTGAGAACTCCTATGTGGTGGCCAAGATTGATCACTATCACCATAGAAAATTTAGAGAAGCTATCGAAATAGGAAAACACCCTAACAACCTTAACCACGATGAAGGTTGGAAAATTAGTGATAATTGGATTCCCACTCTAACCTGTGATTCCACCTTCTCCTAGCTGCTACTTGCCCTCTTATCGATGAATTTGACCTTTCTAGGTCTTCCTCATAATACGCCATCCCTAAAATTTATTAAAATATATTTAATAATAAGCAAAATCATTAATATTATTATAATATTTTAAACAAAATCATAAATAAATTAAAAAATTCAAATTAATTTAATTTAATTTTAAATTGGAGCTAAAACTTTAATTCAATTTAATCTCAATTCTAAAATTAAAAATTAATTAATAATATTTAATAGTGAATTAATTAAAGTTTATAAACATTAATACTTTGAAAAAATCAAACATTAAATTTAGTTTTAATTTCCATATTATAATTAAATTAATTGAGAAATATATTAGTTTAGATTATAATGATTAATAAATATTAGGTATTAATTATCATTCATTAAATTAATAATTTAAACATCCTATTAAATATAAGTGTCATTAAATAAAATTTATTAGCAATTAATTTATGGATTAGCTTACAATTTTTTTTAATTATTAACAGTATTAAAAAAGAAAAAACTAGATATAAATTAAAACTATAACTAAAATCATTAATAAAAAATTAAAATTAAAACTAAATATGAATTAATCATCATCAGTCGATTCACTCTCCTTCAAAAATTGGTTGGCTGCCATTCATTTCCAATCCTAACCCTCACCTTTATTTATTTACACTATTGAGTCCTGACTTCTTCACTCATGGATCTATCCTGATGATGAACCATAGAGGATGGTTCGAAACATCGATTCCAAAAATATGTATGTGATGACTCTGGAAGATAACACCACACATAATATAGATCGCAGAAGCCTCAAATCAATAATTTGTTAGAGGTCAGGGACAAATCATTTAATAAAATTTATTTGTCCGAGAAATTATTACATTTACTTTTTATTATGAGGCATAGCAATTTCAAAAATAGATTTTACCCTTTCTGGATCTATAGAACTTCCATCTCTCAAAACAATAAATCCTAAAATATTTCCTTTTGTTAAGGAAAAAAAATTATATTTTGGGATTAAGTGATATTCCAAACTTCGTACATCTTTCAAAGATCTGTTTTAGGTCATGAAGATGATTACTTCGCATTTTAGAATAAATTATGATATCATCCAAGTAAACCACTACTGATTTATTTATTAGACCTCTGAGAGTTATGTCCATGGCTCTTTGAAATGTTGCTCTAACATTTATGAGACCAAACGACATTTTCTTATATGCATATCTTCCCCATTTAGTTCTCAATGTGGTCTTCAACTTGTGTGCAAGATGAATCATAACTTGGTTATACCCAGAAGAACCATCGAAGAGAGACATTGATTGGGAATCTGCAATTGATTGTAATATTTGTTCCATACGAGATAGTGGAAAATTTGTCTTCTTAGATGCTCTATTCAAGTTTCTAAAATCTATACAAATTTTAATATCCCCATTCTTTTACTTAACTGGAAATTGTTTTGACACCCATTTGGAATGCCTAACTGGAAAGATGATTGTAGCCTTAAACAATTTATTCAATTCAGTTTTAATTTGTGATTCAAGATTAGGATGATACTTTGTCAGCTTCTATTGAACACGTTTTACATCTAGAAACATAGGTATTATATGTTGAATGATAGAAGTATCATAAGCTTTCAACTGATCATAATTCCAAGGAAAGACATATATTTGTATCTTCTTAATAAATGTATAAAGAAAAGCCTTTCATCATGAGAGAGTCTGAGTCCTATATTAATTCTTTGGGGTTTTTTCTCAAACCCTAAATTGATGACTTCAAATCTTAAGGTGTTTCTTTGGAGTTTACAATTAGTTGTTTTCTTCAATCTATCTTTCAAGGCATACCGATCTTCTAACTTCACCACAGGTTTTGGAAATGAATTTTCTTCTAAGGACATATTAAAGTTTCCATCATGTTCATCATCATTAATAATTTATCTTGTGTATGTTCCTTCTAAGATAAGAAAACTCAGAATATTGGCATCATGATTAAACAATCTCTAGTTAGTAATATTATCAGGGATATAGGGTCAAAAAATCAATTCTATAGAAAATATATTAGGAATAAATTCCTTAGAAGGGATGAGCTTAGAAGCAGTGTTGGCTAGTAGATATGCACTAGAGTTTTGGATTCTAGGGATAGGAGATATACTAAATTTCGAGAAATGAGAAGTCAAGTCTTGAATCAGAGATAGACAATTTCTTAAATGATTTGAAACACAATGAATACTATTTCGAACTTGTTTAGCCATAATTTTAGAATCACCAAAAATTTTGAGAAACTTAACATCAAGACTTATAGCCTTCTATAATTCTTGAACCATTGCTTCATATTTAGCCACATTATTCGTGAATTCAAACTCAAGCCCACAGTCCAACATAATCCTTTCTTGATTTGGACTTAATAGAATAAAACTAGCTCCTAAACCATCATTGGACTTACATCCATCAAAATAAAGAGTCCAAAATAAATCATCAAAATTATTTACAGATAATTCTACAATATTTACACATCTAGATAAGTTTGTTTGTGAAAAAATTTCAATCTGTGATGTAACTAACTCAACTGGGAAAGGAGAAGATTTAATAGGGAAACTTCCAAACAAAGACTCAGAAGAGAAATTGCCCAAGATATTGTTAGTAGCTATAGGCTCATTCTCTTCGTCAACATTGGTGACAATATATTCCATATGTTTCTCCCTATCAACACTGATCTGAATAGATTTTCCATTGTAATGGAACCAAAGATGAGATCAATCTGTAGTAAAATAACAATGTAACTTTTCAAACCAATCCTTACATAAGATGAGACCATAAAATTTAGTGATATCATCTACCAAAATGTCTATAAATTGAAACAGCTTCGAACTAGAAGATAATCTAATTAAGAAATCATTCATTTGTCCTATAACTTTAAATTTTTGTTCGACTTACTTGAACTATTTGTACATCATATTTATGGGGCTTTACATTTAATTTTAAACAAACCTAATAAGGCATAATATTAGAGGATTCCCCACAATCTACTAGACAATTATGAAAATTTTTATTGAGAAGTTCAAAATTTAAGAGGAAAGGAGAAGTATGTGAACTATATCTTTCTCCAATCAGAATCACATCAGAAGAATTGAGCTTATCAGAAGGGGAGGGAGGAAGCTTATTTTTTCCTTTAGAGGTTTTAGTGGTAGCAACAACTAAAGGTAATGGAAAAGCAGGAATACTTTTTAACTCATCAATAAATAATTTATGTTGTTTCTCTAGCTTATTAACGTTATATAAGGAAATATTAGCCTTAGTTTTCTTCATATCATCAACTATGTTATACTCAATGGTATCCAGTAATATTAAGGTTTTAGATGTAGGATAGGCAACAAGAGTGCTTGATGTGGACTATGAATATTGATTAGAATATTTTTTGGGCATATCTTTTTCATTCAATGAACCGTTTGCAATTTTTTGAATTTTTTGTGTTATTTCTGCATGCCCTTTGCTTCATGTACTAACAGGGAGGTCCTTTTCTTCAGTTATTTCGTCGTCTTCTGCTTCTTTTTTTGATATTGTTCCTTCTTCTTCCTCTTCTTCATCTGAATCTACATTACATATCTGAGAATTTGGTTGAGATTGAAAAGGTTAATTACTTTTTATGGATTTAAAAGGTCTTCTTGTTGGTGTTTCACCTACTTGCTTCTTCAATTCTACCATTTTCTTGGATATGGTTTTGAGAACTTTTTGTAGACCTTCTAGATCAAACAGATCCTTGGCAGTTTTCTTTTTAGATTCTATTTTAAAAGTTACCTTTTTAGCTGTTTTTATTTCTTCGATAGTGAATTTATTCTAAAGGGCTAATACTCTTTTTTCCACAGTAAGATCTTCTTTCATTTTATCACTTAATGCTTTCTTTTGAGCTCTATCAACAAACATTGTGATATTTGATGGTACAACACTAATATACCATTCAACACGAACATGATCGAGAGGCCTGGATGTAGAAGTGATCTTATTCAAAATCTTATTAAATATTGAATTGAAATCCTTAACTTTCTCATTAGGTGAGGTTTTAAGATTTAACAATTCATTAATTAATGTTTCTATTGTTCTATCATCTTTGAATTTCTTTATGAATTGTTCTTCGAATGTATCCGAATCAGTAATTGATCCAGATGATAACAAAAAATACAAGGACCTCGATGATCCCTGAAATGTATATGGAAATAATATACACACTACATCCTCTTCAAAAAATCCATTAAGATTAATTTCTAACATAAAATTATGTAGATGTTATTCTGCAGGAAGTCCATCATCAGAATTATATTTACGTAACCACTTTGCTGGATGTTTAGTAAGAGGGTGCATAGGAGGAGTCATCACAACTACTCCTGGATTTTTCCATGATCTATTTTCCATTTTGGGATTAATAATGTGACCAATGGTTGAAAAGGAAGATCCATAAGTAAATGTAATTGATCAAGGGGTGGTTCAAGTATTAACAATTATAGAAGTTGCCCCAACAACACTACTGACAATAATAACATTGGTTGGTTGAAGGGAAGAGATATGGGTTGATGAAGATGTTAAACGGTGATAATATGATGGTAAATAAGGTTGTGAAGAAGTAGGATGAAGAGTAGGAATATGAGGTGGAGTGGAAGAAACGTTCTCACTAGCTGAGGACTCAACACAAGAAATATGTTTATTTTACTTGTGAGTTGGTAATGAGAATTCGAAAGGTTTGACTCCAAGTTCCTCACTTTTTGATCTAGTAAGAACTCCAGTAGACTTTAGTGATGAGGTAATGCTACCCTCAGAAGGTTTTGGGTGAGTATCTTGTTCTCCTTAAATTGAAATCGCTTCCAATTTCTCTATGAAAGTTTGAAGTTGTGGTGCTTCAATAGGTTTCTCTCAAAATGGTATTTATTCAGAGGTTTTACTAGTTGGTTTTATAACAAGGCTAGGAGATTTTGATGATGGTTCAACAACTTCAAATCTATAATCAGGTGATTTAGAATGCGATCTAGAAGTTGAAGGAGACTTCGAGGGGGATTGACTCTTAGAATCACCTCTTGATTAAGAGTGAGACCTTCTTACCATTCGTAGTCTGTTGGCCCTCCTTCTAGTGCAAAAATGCTGATATGCCTAAATTTACCTCATCAAGATTAGAGGAAAACCACCTGGTCGGGGTTCCAATTAGCCCCTTTTCCCTTTGGAGTGGTGGCTCCGACTGGAATTATGGGACCAATTTCCCTTAACAAAAAATATGTTTAATGGGATGAATGATAGTGATAGTGTATTTATTAAGAAAACCAATATATTGTGCTAATCTACTTATAAATTGCAATAACTTATTATAATACCCTGGTAAGCTGATAACATATGCGCTAGAAATATTTTTTAATACATGCAGTAATGTAGATCATCATGTAGTTACGATATTAATTCGATCAAAGAAAAATAATTTAATTAAATAGTTAATTAAATTAATTTGATTAAGGGATCACATATGATAGAAACTTCATTTTTCATGATATAACATTAAATTTCAAACAAAGATGTCAACAGTTATCATGGAAGATTGACTAGCATACATATATGTGCACAATATCATATAAAAATTGCTTTCAAAGTAGAAACAGAGCAACATCGGATAATAGTAACCGATAAACTGTATATTTTCTCATACTAGAACTGCATGTGGTTTAGCTTATATTAAGAAAAAAATAAAATACAATAGTGCAATTTCAAGTCCCCTTGTTTCAAAAATTAGAACCCACATCTCCATCTCAGAGAGGGGAATTTATACTCTTAATACAATGAAAATAAAAATAAAAAATTCCTTCAATATCTCAATAGAAACAAACAGTGAAAACATAACAGAAAATTGTTGCAACAACTTTTAAATTTAAGACCAGGACTACCTAATGTTGAGTTGTCACAACATGTAAATGTACAAAAACATAGTGAGTTCCAGATGATGTTTAGGTTTTATCCTCTTCTGACTGGTGAAAATAGTTGACCTTAATGGAAATAACATCTATGTTGAAACATTGCATTAAAAACGAAGTACCAAACATTAGCTATGAGGTTTGAAAAGAAACTCCCTATGATTCTCAAGGTCAATTTTGGATAACTTCTCGATTATTTCATCCATTATCTTTCCTGGTTCTACCTGAGTCCTCAATAAATTTGTCCTAGAACTTTAAATTTTGTTCGATCTACTTTAACTATTTGTACATCATATTTATGGGGCTTTACATTTAATTTTAAACAAACCAAATAAGGCATAATATTAGAGGATGCCCCATAATCTATGAAGTTTGAAAAGAAACTGCCTATGATTCTCAAGGTCATTTTTAGATAACTGCTTGATTATTTCAACCATTATCTTTCCTGCTTCTACCTAACTCCTCATTAAAGTCTTAGCATCTGGATGTGAACCTTCTGGGAACTTAGAAATTAGATTTTCTTGCAACAGCGTATCATTGACAAGTTGAACGATAGAACTCGAAAGATCTTAGACCTCATTTACTATATCTTCAACTTCTTTCATTTTGATTTCCCACTCTTGGAAAAATATTGTCTGATGTTTTTCATCAATTTTAGGAAGATTTTCCTCTCCGCCCTCTCTACTTTCTTTCCAAGTTATGAAATAAGTCAGATGATAATTTAATTCATCGAAATAATTCATGTCATCCAATTGATCAATCAGAGAATTCATTGTCTTGCATCCATCTTGAATTAATAGGAGTTTGTTGGAAAATATTTTATGTTGGTTATTTAACAAAGTATTTAACTCTTTGGCTTTCTTTTTAGTTTTCAACAACTGAGGATTAACACTTAGCTTCTATATCATTTTCTGCATCTCTTTAAGTTGATCATCTTTTACTTGTATCTCCTTATCATGTTTTATTTTCAATGCATCTAATTGCCTCTGTAACTCTCCCATATGATTATGACATTGCTAAGTAATTATTTGTTTCTTAGTATTGAGTTTTTACTCCAATGATGTTATATTTTCTTATCTTTCATTTAGAAACTCTTGGACATCATGTACTTTATCTATTGTTGCATAACCATAAGCTCCTATGAATTGAGTCAATTTTCCCGATTCCTTAGAAGGAACCATTCCACCAAACATTGAAGGAAGAAATATTTCTAGGAACTAATGATTGACATTTCTTGAGATTCCTTTTCTTTCTTCCTCTCTTGACTACTACCTTGTGCTGAGGACTATAAAATATATCTAAATGATGAATCTCCTCTATATTGAGAGTAAATTCTGAGGTATAGAAAGCAAGAATAACCTCAATATCCTTTTGACCATGAATGGAATATTTATCAACAATTTCCTCTATCCTAGTTTCTTGTTCAACATTTTTAATAGTACCCTGAACCTCCACTTGTTGTGAAGAAGTGGTAGTTTGAGAAGATGAAGCTTGAACCTTAGTCTTAGGATTTATAGTCATACTGAATTCATTCTAAGCTTAATTTAATTTAGGATTAAAAATAAAATCATCAACCTGAAGTGGGGAAGAAATCAAAACAACCTCTGGATGATCTTTGGGGAGAACTACCAACTGTGCAGAACTATGAGGCTGAGTGCTTGACAGTGTTGACTTCTCTTGAGGTAACTGTAATAGATTCAATGGATGGTTGGCTATCTGAAAATCTATGTATTGAACAACTTAAGTTTACTCCTCTGTAGACAACTCTTGTTCCACACCTTCGCAACATTGTCGTGTAGGAAGAGGATGGTGCAAACATATCATCAAATTTATCCTCGTCATGGATAAAGTGCCTGATCCCTTGGGATGCAACAAAATTCTTTACCACTAAATTTGAGTCATATTGTCGGTTGGGAATAGTATGGAATTTTAGAGCTTCAATAACAAGAATCTGTTTCTCAGTGCGGCGGTAGTTGACCAATGAAAATATACCAAATCTTATAGGAAAAACATGCCATGCCCTTGTATTGGATTCTTTTAATACTTTAATGATACCATAACCCACTTTCTGATAATCTACTTCTTTGTTCACTAGCTTATCAAAAATGTATAAAGGAAAAACATGAGGATGAGCAAGACTATCCTAGACTCTAATATATGTAAATAGTTCTTCTCCTAACCAATTTCCAACTTTCTGAATGTCGTCCATGGCTTCCTGAGACATTCTTTGTGGCCAAGACTCAAAGATGGTTTCATATATTGGAATCATAACCTTGTGACATATTTGGTAGAGATGTTAAAAATACTTGGATTCCCATAGGATATCATGGTAGATATGGATAGGATTAGGATCTTGAATAGTCCATTTCCAACCCATAGAGGGAAAATCCATAGAAAAACATATAGCATCCATAACATAGGTTGACATATAAAAATGAGGAAACTTATTTTCAGAAACTATTCTACCGTGCCAAAAAGCTAGTATATGAGAAGCCAAGTTATTAGAAAGTATGGTAGCCCACTCAAATATATATCTCTCGAAAGCCCCACCAATCATAGGTGCCCAAGTGTCCAATAATTTTGACCCATTAGGGAGTGCATGCAACTAATGCATCATAGCTACAAATTGGGAGAAAGGATCAGCAAGAGAATTGAGCAAGTACTTACCAGTTTCCTCCACTTTATGCTTATTTGGGTCATGTCTCCATTGTCAGATTTGATCTAAGGGGTTCCCATGCTCCTTTACGAAAGCCTCAACATATTCCTTATTATATACATATTGAGTATTTGGGAAATGGTACATGCTTTACAAATCCTTGCTGGTGAAAGACCCAATTGTTGTCCCCTTCTTAGTTTTAAGGCACCTATCAAAAATGTTCAAATTTTCTACTACCTAATGGACCATATCTGTGTAAGGTAGTAATCATGGCCTGGCTACAATTCTATGGAGGAAAGAGTTGGCAACATCGCCGGCAGTGCCTTCCGAAGCAGTAATGTTGTCATCAATTATGACTATTATTTTAGTAACTTATGGGTTCTCACTTTCAAAGTACTCATAAATTGCTTCCCATGAGGGAAGTCCAACATCTCTGGTAGACACAATATCTGAAAATAATCCTTCTCTTGTAACTTTATCATCCACCTCTTCTAGAAATGGACCGGAAGATTGTTGTCATGGAGCCTTCATTTTACCTCTATTTATTTTCTTCATTTCTTCCATGAATTGGTAATCCGAGATTACCTGTAGGAGACAAAGGCAAAGACGCATCAAAAAATATTTGCAGTACTCACAAACAGCATAAAATGGAAACAAAGTGTAAAAGTCATTTTAAAAATCAATTATGAAAATGAAAGTGTACTAATTATAAAGTTTTAATTCACTTGAGGCTAATAATTAAACATTAAAGAATTTAAGAGAATAGAAATGGGAGAATGTAATAATGCCACATTGGATATCAGAACAGAAATATGGGAGGTACATTTAAAATAAATTTATGACATATTATTTTCTCGATATTGAGAGATTTGAGATTAAGACTACCAAGATAAGTAATATTCCTATATAATATGTTCAGAGATGTGGAGTCTCCGATATGCAAAATCGTCGATATGTTAAAACAACTCGGTGAACGTAAATCTCGTAAGTTCTTTTAAGTAAGAGTTTTGATGAATTAATTCCCAATAAAGAAAAGCTTGATACACCAATATTCAAACATAAGTAAGGTATCTCAGAACCTTGGGAGGTTGAACCTCGGAGGGGAAGAAACTTGTAACATTTTGTAAAGAGGCTCCAATAAACTTGTTCCGATAAATATTTCACTTTGGTTTCCTCTTTAAAAATTATGAATTCAATCTCCCTGTTGGGTCTTCAAAATGTCTTCACAATGTCATACACATTCACCTTCATTCCCAATTTATTGCCTCATTTCTTCACCTTGTCATTACATTAGCCTCCATTTTCATTATCATATGGGTTCATATTTTTATTTTCCAGAGTTATTGGTTTCAAGTATTTAAAGTGAATTTATGATTAAAAGCTAGAAAAATAACATGTATTTACTTGTACCTAAAGGTGGAATACGTTTCATGACATGTGTAGGTGATTTGGAAGCTTCCAAGACACTCTTATATGGCCTCTAATGTTCAATTTCGAATTCTCTTCAAGATTGGAAGGGGAGTTGGAATAGGAGTCAAACATATCTCATGGAGAAAAATCATGGATATGTGTCTAATTCGTTGAGACTTCTATGGATTTAAGGAGAGAATGGTGGATCACCATTAATGAGGTAGTTTTTTAATTTTTGTATAAATAAGAGAACATTCTCCTTTCATAGGAGAGAGGAGAGGAGGAAGAATTTGTAATGTGAAACTTGTAATATTGGAGAGGTTTGGAATCATGGAAGGAGATGTAACATGAGGATGTGATAACACAAGTTAATAGTAAGTTTTTAGCATAGATTTTGAATTGATCTTTGTAGATCATTTTTATGTGATTTGTGAATTTATCATGCTCCTTTCATTTTGAATAGAGTTTGCATTTCCATTTTGCAAGTTTGTTTTACCATAGTATTTTAATTCATGCAAATGTGTGCTTTCAATTCTCGCAAATGATTTGTTACTTCTGGAAGTATGTGGTGTGATTTATTGCATTCTAGAATAGATTTATTTCTATGTCAATTGTCATTTTACATTTAATAGATTAAGATTTCTCTTTCGTAATTGGAAGCCGATCTCTAGCACATATGGTGCACGTGTTCCTTGCAAGTCCATAGATCCCCAGGTTGATAACTTATGTCAAAGAATTTAATCAATTGAATTACCTCTACATTTTGGCATCATTTCCAAGGAGGCATACATAGGGATCAGTTTTAAATCTAGAATGTAATTTAATTTGTTTTCCAAATTCAATTTCATTTTTCATTTTTTTTCTTTTTATGTGCCATTTCATTTTTCATGCAATTTTAGTTTTCATTTTTACATAGTTAAAATGTAATTTCTTTTCTAATTTTTCATTTTTTTTTTTATATAGAAATCATTTTGCAGCATAGAATTTTATTTATTTTTTTTAACTATATTTTCACTATATATATATATATATATATATATATATATATATAATTAAAACAAAAAAATAATAATTATATTTTGACAAAATAAAAATCAACGTTGATAAAGTTTTTTTTAGTTTTCAAAATTTTTATTTTTTGGTACTGCTATACGAGCCACCCCATTTTCTAATCTTTTGTAGGGAAATTCAAGGAAAATGCTTGAGAATAATTCTTTCATGGGATTGAATGCAAGAAATGGTCATGATCCTAGCTATTGATAGAGTTCTAAAAATCCTCAAATTCCATGAAAATTGTGATTGATATCAAGTTTCAGAAATCACTCCATGATATTCTCCGTGAAAATTGAAGAGGGAAGAGGGATTTTTCCCACTGCAATCCCAATGGCCAAAATCTAGTTTAGAAACTAGCTGAAATTCTGCTTGATTTTCTGGCAATCTTGACTTTCTGAGATTCTGCTTGATTTTCTGGCAGTTTTAGATACCCAACACATGCCTAGAAAACCACTAGTTGTAGATTTTTATGCTTCTCCAGGGTTCTACCTTTTAACATTTGACCTTCAACCTATCAAGGATAGAGAAACACCCCATATGTCCTTTGCAAAAGGACATTGCACTAGCATATGATTAATTGATTTTCCTATTGATTCTGGTGTACAGATACCTGGCTCTTTCCAGGTTCTCCTCTGCAAAGTGTCCCACATTAGCACCTTCTTTCCATGCTTTAACAAAGAAGAGCCATCCCATGGCAATGGAGGTGGAGGTGATGGTTATGGTGCCTATGCTGATAGTAGTTATGGCGGCATCTACCAAAAAGAAATTTTCACCTTCAAATCCCATTAAAGGAGCTCAGACAGGGTTTTTTGCTCAATTATTCGAGGATGAGAGACAGAAGTAGTAGCTGAAGTCCATCAGTGATTCTCTAACATCTCTTACTAAGGAAACTAGCCTCAAGGTTCTGAGGACAGATACTGGTAACAAGGTCAAGCCTGTGAAGCCCCTTGCTCAGATTTAAAGTACTATTCATATGACTAAATTTACGACTAATAACATTTCATTGAAGTTTACACATATCTACACAACCTTCCAACAGTTGAGCTATATGAACATACCAAATGCAAGAAATGTATCAGTGCATAGACATGGCCACATAATTATCTCTGAAGGAGTAGGTGGTGACCATGGGTCAACTCGTAGCTTCAAATCTTAGGCAATAAGATGGAAATCATGAGAAAATCTTCCACAGATCCCTGAGATTGTGGGCAGCCTTCTTAAACCCTACATAATTCGGAGGTGTATTTGTCTTCATCCTCAAAACTAAAAATGAATATGATGTTGAGAAGGTCAACGAATCATCCAAGGGAGGCATTTAGTGTGAATAAGTTGTTGATGAATGTGATAGAAGCCCATAGCATTGGTCCACTGCATCTACTACTCTTTGTAGATACATCTATGGAGGATGTGATTAAATCCACCCTCCTGCTCTATGTCAAGGAAGGGTGAAGGGCACTACTGAGCGATGATACTGCATCATTTGGTCTTCATTATTTACAATTTAGCATGCACTTATTAAAGCCTGTTAATAAAGTCAAGGACTTGGGTTCGTGCAAATTCTTCATGTGCACTAAGCTATAGTGAATGAGAGCTACATATCAACCTTCAATAGCATATAAATATTGTTGGAAGCCTCTTAAGAGCATGCAGCTTGTCCTCGAGAACCATAGGGAGGACCATTTGGGTGGTCATTGAAGTTTTCACGAAATAATCAGGAGGGGAGTGATAGCGAGAGTGAGAATCCAAGCATTGGTCCCTCTTGGACAAGAATTGGTGGTCCCTTGATGAGGACTGCATTTGTAAACAATTTTATTCAGAGCTTTTACATTGATCAAGAGTTCAACAAGAAATCAACTAGGGATGAAGGGGAAAATCATGAAATCCTTGAGATTAATGAAGCACAAATCAGGTCCTTTGTCAATCGAGTATCATCTCGGGATGTGCTTTGCAACAACTACACTAATCAACATAAACATAACTGGGATAGAACATGGCCATCAAGAAGAATCTGTCTCAATGATCTGGTAAAAGTTCAAGCTAATACCTGACTTCGAAGGAACTTTATAGTTCATTCTGGTGGTATAAAAATGTTTGAAGGAGAATGAGAATAAAAATGCACCAAAAGCAAGCATAGTAATGGTCCCTTGAAGTGGCTTGACATACCATGGTAAAACTACAGATGTCTAGGCATTGGGTGTGACACTTTACTATTTACTGTTGGGTCAGTATCAATTTATCGGTGAAACATTGTAGGATACTTATGATAATATAGTCAACAATGAAACGTTCCTGAGGGTATGGATGCCGAACTTACACACTTGAAGGGATTCTTTGCAAGGATCCTATCAAAATGATGACCTTGGATGTTGTTACAAGTCATCCATGGGTTGTAAGAGGCTATGGGCGAGTCCAACAAGATTTATGGAGATGTGATCATGGAAGATTTACAAATTGTATGGAACAGTGTGTAGAGGTTGTAGCTTCTTTAGCAGATCTATTTAAATCGGCTTAGCATAATATTTTTTGTAGATGTGGAGGAATTCTTTCTGGTTTCTTTCTAGCCGATTGAGATTTCTGAAATGTTGGATCACTTTCTCAACAATATTTGTAATCAGGTCATATTTGATGTCTTGTCTCTTGATCACTAAGCTTTCAATGGGACATGAACATTCGGCTGATAGAAACAAGCACGTTAATTTGAAGGTTTGAATAGCAAGACATATTCATTTCATTCAGGTTGGATATATACAAGCAACATGCAACACATATAAGGCAACCAACACCAAGAATAGATGCATGGAAAGGATAGAAAAGTTTTTCATGATTATCAAAAAGATCAAATCCAAGGAAATATATAAGAGATTAATGATTCAATACCTCGCTCGGAAAGATGATCTTGTTGATTTTTGCGAAAGATGGTAATGATATTATTGTAACTAGAAAAGTGGTGAACCTTGTACAAAAGATGATTGATGTGTTTCTTGCAAATCACATAAAGCAAACTAATGAGCTCAAATCAACAATTGACATCTCAGAGGAAGTAATTGGAAAATTTGAAAATTTTTGGGTGTCTTTCAAAGACAATCTAGTGAAGAGAAAAAAATATAGTCTTGGAAGCCACAAATACATGACTTATTCACAACAAAGCTTGTAGTTGCACTAACTTTGATTAGAGGTGTACAAAAAAAATATTCTTCTGCAACAAAGAGTCATGGAGAGTCTTTCATTTTTATTGAGTGATCCAATATAAGAGGACTTGATAGAGAAACTATACATGAAGCAACGGAACAAAAAAGTAATCTCTCTACCATTGATTATCCAAAGAAAGTTTATAGGTAAATAAGAAGATCAGAAATTCCTTTCCTTTTTAATAAAAAAGTGTTCAATGCAATTTTCTCTCTTTCATTAGTCATTTTCTAGTAAATAATAAAGAAAACAAGTAGGGTAATTTCTAGTTTTTATGGAAGAGATACTATTTATTTTGAAGATTGGACTGATGTGGTGTAGGAATATCCTCTCTGCAGACAGAGATGATCCCTATACCCCAAGAGAGTGGATCTAGCCACAAACTAGACAATTTAATGTAAATTGCCTTAGATTAGAATTGATTAAGAGGGCCTACCTCTTATAATGCTAATCCACTTGACGGTGATCTTACTTCCTTGCTCCAACTTCCTTTCATTCAAGTACCTGAAACAAACATGCAAGAAACAACAACAAATGTGATAACATAAAATCGAATCCAATCTACTTAAAAGGTCCAGGAGTTCTAAGCTATCAAATGTAATATTACACCCGATATAGGAAATAAACCATTAGTTGCATTAAAATAAACTTTAAAGAGAAATACAAGAAAAGCCTTGATGTTGGAGATCTCCTTTGTGGTATCCACGTCCCGCTACATGCCTTTTCTACACTCGTTTCCTCCTCTAGCTTGACATGAAATGGCTTCCAAGCTCTAACTCTCTCTCCTCATGCTTTAGCTACCAAAGACTAGTCTTTTGTCATCTAAGACTAAACTTCTTCTATCAAAAGCTAAATATTTCAGAATTTTACAACTCATTCTATTTCTCCACCACTTTTCACTATGTGTTGTATTATAGCCAAAAAGGTTAAGAAGAAGTGGTTTATATAGGGAGAGGAGGATAAGAATGACATCCACTCAAGGGGGAAGAAGGTCTTATATCCTTGGGAAGGTCCACTTTTAACGGGGAAATAATCATGTATGGAGTTCTTAGCCCTTATACAACCAAACAAACATCCAACACATCACCACTAGAAGTTTCTTAACGTGAAACTCAGTTTCCTTTTATAAAAACAGTCCAGAAGTATACCGACGCAGGTATTGGGTTAACAGTAGCACCAATCAGCATGGGTCACAGTGTAAAACGCTGCCATCGGCATGGGTGAGATACTGGGAAAGAGTGCTAATCTTAAAAATTGGGTTTTAGGAAGGATTCTTTGGAAATGTTCTCAAGGGAGTGGGGACTACTTTCTTCAAACTTCAAGGGATGCAAGAGCATAAGTTTGATGGTGAAAGTATAACACAGTAGTCACTACTAGGGTTCTCTGGGATCAGGAATGGGGAGTGACAAGAGAGTGAAAAATTGCTATCTAACAGCTGATTATTTGTTCATAAAAAAATACATAATTGTGTGTACTTAGCTGTCTGTTCAAGATTTTAGCTACAAAAATTATGCACATTCTGTAGCTGAAAAACAATTCTGTAGCTTTGTATTTAACTCAATGAACTATTTTTCAACAATGAATTATAATCAGAAATTCATGATCAACATGCCATATCATTTGTCTACTTCATATTTCACATCAACATCATGTTGTCAAGTCACATTTACACATGACTATTTTCACTGTTTCACGAAAATTTCAAATAAGCGTAACTTTTTCATACGACATCGGTTTTCGTCGATTCAAAAGTCGATGGAGAGTTATCGATGATATATATAAAATGAGAAATCTTTCATAATAATTTGAAACATTAAAATAATTAATAAATTGCCAACAAGACATGACAGGCGAACGAAGACACTAGTTTCGAAACAAGTAAAACAATTAATTTGATTATCTTTCATGAATTTGTTTTATTAGTACCAATTCAAAGTTTTTTTGTGTAAATATCATAAATAGAGAGATTGATCACCTCTCTATTTTGATAATCTTACATTTCGTTGTAGAAAAAGTACTAATCTTTTGTAGGTTCCAGGAAGATAAAACACATGACCATAAGCAAAACAGTGTCTCTCAAAGACCATAATTATTTCAAAAAGAACATGATCAGAATAACATCAAAGATGATATATCCAAGCACGAGCACATGATTTTGGCTAAATAATGTCAAATAAGATCCACCACACCAATTGAAACCCCCCTAGATACCAATTTTACAACCGCATTCCTACTCATTCAGTCAACAAAATCTTCATCTCATTTTCCTTCATAATCATTCTACTTTACTACCTCGCTTTCATTAACCTATAAACCAGAAATCAAACCTTTCAACTCCACTACAAAGATGATTCATTCCATTTCCCTTTTCATTTTTTCAAATAAACCTTGATCCACTGCAAAAAATTTCATCCATAGTCCTTCAAAATTATTGTTTTATGCTCACATTAGATGATGGAGGATTCATTAAGGCCTCTCTTCCAACAATACTTGGCCTATAAAAATTAGCACATTATCTAGGTTCAAGTCTAGAGTCCTTATCGGTACCTTGAGGCTTGTATGCCTTAATGACAAGTTCTCTCACTGACAATCATGGGAATACATCAATGTCCCTTGATCGTTGGATCTTGCAAGTGGCTCGACATTAGCTCATCTATTTGCACTTCACAAGATGTACTTACGTACCTTGCCACTCATTGACATTAGGGTGAGCTTACCTCACATTAGTTAATGACATTCCTTAATGGCCGATAATCCAATGACTTCTCTTCATGATCGACAACAACACATTTATTCACATGACTAGAATTGTACCATCGAGTTTTGTTGCAGGTGAAGACTATACCACTTCAACATTTTGTAGTGGATACAACAAATTTAGCAGCAAAAATAAAGATTCCACTTTCACGACTTCATCCACCAATTATGAAACCAAGAAGCAGAAGAAATTCTACATTTTATTCCCTAATCCAACAGCAGCCACAAGTTTTGTACATATGCACAATTTGTCCACTTCTTAGGTAAGTGAAGGTATGTTCTTTCCTATCTTTTTATCATATAATTCCTTTAATAGTGAAATTATAATTCTTGTAAAATGCTTCATCATATTCCCTTTCTCATTTCATAAAATCTAGAAATACCTTTAGCTGGGGTAAGGGGATACCAATTCATGTTCATAACTCATATCTCATTCATATTTCATCACCTTTTATTTCACATGTCATCCTAACCAACATACTTTTCCAAAAAACTACTATTGCAGTATGATTCAAAAAGTTAAATGTTTTGCACATCATGATAGAAGAGTGAGCACATTAGATGGCTGATTATATGATTTCAAAAGTCTTTTTATGCAACACAAAAATAAGAAAAGTATTGTTACACAAGAACCAATACAAGTAAAATTTGGTTGCCACACAAGTGTTGGACACCTAATCCTAAATGGGTTAGTGTGGAAGCCGAATAGACCAAAGCAGTCCAAGAGACCTTAGGATGTGAATCCCAACGGTCACATAATGTACTATAAATGTATATCTCCTGTTAATAAAAAAATGTACTCACATGATTTATCTTTCCTATTCTATGTTTCCCATGTGTGTTTAACATGGTATCAGAGCCGCTTGTTTTTATGTGGCCTTTTATGTGCATGTCAGTGCTGCACTTCTACCCATAATCCTGAAATAGTAAAATTGGCATGCTAGATCTGCAAATTCAAATATATCAGCGTGGTCTTCATTACCTGTGTCTGAGCTACCTTGAATAGCGTCGACGTGGTCTTCATTACCTGTGTCTGAGTTGCCTTGAATAGCGCTAGACTAGTATTCATTATCTGTAACGTTCCATGCATACTTGACACTACTGAGCACCTTGCCTTCCTGGGCCTCTACTGCCTGACAATTCACCTGATTATTCTCACCTACGTTACTGAATGTGTTTGAATAGCCATTAAACTTGAACGCCTCTGTCCTGCGTCTCTGCCACGCCTGTGCTGCCCTAACGCTCTCTCACCTTACGTTCTCTCACCTGACGCTCTCACCGTTCTGAGAGACTCCAAACGCAGCTGGTATCATCGTTCTGAATGTGCAGTGCATTAAAACTGGTAACGGGTTTGTATATGCATTGTTTACACGCTGTTTGTATATGCCTTGGACGCTGTCGGTTCAGTTATTGAATATACAATGTATACAACGCTGCTTATATTGAATTCATAATGTATACAATGCTGAGAATTGTTGGGGTGTTTTATGTCTGCCACCCGTTGCCATGAAAACAAAAATTTTCTGTTGAGTATTGTTGCGGATTTCTAGTCTCCGGTTGGAACCGTCCGTGTGCTCAGCGAAAGGAATCTCATAATCTAGCAAGTTAAGGTCTGCGGCTGCTGCTCTTGCCTGTGTAATTTGAGGGATCTTTTCTATCAAAGGGCCAAGAAAAATGGTGAAAATTGTACTGTTTGAGGTTCGAGCCTGCGGGATTGTGTAGAGGAATATTTTTGCCTTGAGTTTTTCTCGCGATTTTGAGTTTGATCTTTTTTCTCGGGCTGCAGTTTTGTAGTCTTTGAGCGATTCCAGTCCTTTGCATTCATTTATTTCAGTGACCCTTCTTCTATACTTAGAGCGCAAGGCTCTTAACCTTTTGGTCGTGGGTTCGTGCCCCACGGTGGGCGTTTAAGTTGATTTTGATATTATAGTAAAAAGATATTCAACCATTGCACGAATTTCAGTGTTTTGAGTAAAACTGGTAGCGAACTCCCCAAGTCTCTTCAGTAATTACATGTGGACCAGTCATGTGGTTTCTTGTGTTGGCAATCTGAATTTAATCAACCAGAGCGACATGATATATATGTGGTGATATATGTAGCAGCATTCGTTTCAATAGGTCTCATTCATGCGTTTATGATTTAAGATCTAGCCCACAAGGTATTCGGGCTTTTCATTTCCCGCACGGGTATTGCAGCAAAGAAAACAAAAGTGGGTTCCCATAGAAAAGATCAATCTCATCTGCTCCTCTGATAACTTGTTCAAAAACCACTCTTTTCATTTGGTGTCAATTCATCAGTTTTGAATTCCTGTGGTGTTTCTTTTATAAATGGTTTGATGCAACAGCAGAAATAAGGAAGGATCGAGTCCCAGGCTTGCCAGGCTTGCTCCAAGTATTCTCTACTGAATCAAAAACTCCATAATCCCCATTACATTCTAACCACAGCAATTTGTACCCAGTTGAAGCTTTTTTGAGAACCATGCCTACAGCAACTTGAGATGACACTCTCACAGTTGATGGTAGTTCCCGGAAAGACATCGTAAGCGGATTACATATAAAAAATTTGTGATGCAATATATCAATGAAATAGACAAGACCTCCTGTTGATGCAACGTGATATGATATGATGGTTTGAGGAGGAGGAGATGGCAGTGATAAATGATACCACTTGTTCATTGATGGATCATAGATTGCACCATTAGATATGTTTCCATGTGTTATGGTGTAAAACCAAGGGGATTGAGGACGAACCTCTGCAAACTGTTGAAGAAATTTGTGGGATCTAGGCAAAGAATTCCAACTACGGCAAACTAATCGGAGGTGAAAAATAGATGGAATAGGTAACCGTGCAATCACTTTTTAGAGAAGGTCCCCAGGGAGCTCTTTCCAGATATTTTCCTCCATAACTACAACAACTTCCCTACAAACTCTGTTTTTGCTCCTATCTCTGCGAGGCCTTTTACAGGGAGGGGGCTTCTCTTCACCCATCCTTAAACTAAGTGATTTACCTGCATTGACAATACTATGCACGTCATTTCTGGTGGTGGTGTCCAGGTTGGAAAGGTAGTTTCTTTTTGTGATGATTATTGCTCTTAATATGTGCACTGTATGTGCTGGACATTAAGTCTCTATTGCAGAGAAAGAAATCAGTTTTGTATATCGCTCATTGATTTATTTGTGTGCTGACCTGGAGCTGTATTGAATGCATCGAAAACTGTGATTAAAGCTGCCTGAATACGTTATGATGCTGCCTGAAATACGTTGAAGCTGTTGTTTTAAATAAGTTCGTATGAGGCCTGAATGGTATACGATCCAATGGTATAGTGATTGGTTTCAAATACACTTTGAATAGTTCGAATTCCATTTGCAACCGAGATTTTGTGCTTCTCTTCCTATAGTTGGATCCGATTTGATTGCTGGTGCCATTCATATGTTTAATGCTTTGTTGAGGTTGACCGCTGTAAATTACAGTTCAAAGAATGCCCATGACATGGTGTTATAATTATTGAAGTTTTGATAACCATCATTTCTGAAGGAGTACTTGAAGGATCCAAACAAGTTTGCAGTTGCTGCTGCCCCAATTGTGGCATTGTATTTAAAACTCATTATAGTGCATTGATTCCTTGATTCCACTGCTGCATAAAGATTTTGGTGAGCTGATTGTAATCCTTTATATTTCACACTGATCATTTGCTGACATTTATAAAGGATATTGTTGTGTACTGTGAGTAGATATTACTTTTCTGCATTGAGTAGTAGTTGTGATCAGTTTTTTAAGGTGTAAATCAGACATTGAAGAAAAAATGGCCAGAACCAGTGAAGTATTATAGTTCCTTAAAACTCTGATATTATCTACTGTTGATGACACATTACAAATCAGCAAAGGATCTCTCTCAGAAATTCAGACATGTCTACAAAATGCACAGGAAAGGATCGATTTTTTGCAGCTTGAATCACAGCTACATCAAGAAGAGCTACATCAAAATAGACACCATTCTGAAACTGTTTTTGTTCAGAACATTGAGACAACCACCCATCAGTAGCATGTTAATAATGTTACAGTTCATTCAAATAAAACAATAGTTGTATATGCAGATGCAGAAACTCAGTCTGCACTTCCCAAGCCCATCATCAGACCTTGGGAACAGCTTGTCCACAACAAGCACAGAACTGGTCTTGGATATGACAAGGACTTGTCCTTTCATATTCCAGACTACTCAAAGCCCATTCAGTTTCAAAGTGCTGGATTTATTCATGACAGTTCACTTGTTCCTCATGACAGTTCACCTGTTCCTCATGACAGTTCACCTCAACAGCAACAACAACAACAACAGATTGAGAAATGCCAACACTGTGATCGAGTTGGCCATCTGAAAGATCACTGTTTTGATCTTCATCCATGTAAGCACTGTCATAAAACCAGCCATTCTTCACACAGATGCTTCAAAAACAAACGTCCTGCAAGAACAAAGATTCATCTTGGATGGATCGCTTCTTGGCAATGGGCATCAACAGCCAAGAAGATATTCCAAACACATGTCAGAACTTGTTCCAGAGTATTGAACAGTCTTGCAGTTGAGTTTTCTCCATCATCTCACCTTGTATCGGACAGGGGGGGAAATGATGGTCATCTACAAGCTTCAAAGCCACATCAAGCAAGCCTGAGCCACAACCTGCCACACCAGTTTCAGAGTTGTAGCTCAGGCTCGCTTGATGTGGCTTTGAAGCTTGTAGATGACCATCATTTCCCCCCCTGTCAGATACAAGGTGAGATGATGGAGAAAACTCAACTGCAAGACTGTTCAATACTCTGGAACAAGTTCTGACATGTGTTTGGAATATCTTCTTGGCTGTTGATGCCCATTGCCAAGAAGATATTCCAAACACATGTCAGAACTTGTTCCAGAGTATTGAACAGTCTTGTAGTTGAGTTTTCTCCATCATCTCACCTTGTATCTGACAGGGGGGAAATGATGGTCATCTACAAGCTTCAAAGCCACATCAAGCGAGCCTGAGCCACAACCTGCCACACCAGTTTCAGAGTTGTAGCCAGAGACAAAGATGCCCCTGAACATGCCTTCAGTTGGCAATCTGGGACACTTCCTCTAGCAGAAGACTTCAGCTTCTTGCCAGTTTCGGAAGCATTCTAGGAACACAATTGAGAACACTTCCTCTAGCAGAAGACTCCAGCTTCTTGCCAGTTTTGGAAGAGTTCCATGAATTGCATTAAGCATTCCAGAGTTGTTGGTTATCCTTAAACCATCACAGGTTGAGACTTCCCTTTTTTAGGTTGAAGTTTTACCTTTTATGCGGGGTGAGACCTCCCTTTTATGGTTGAAGGTTTCCCTCTTTAAAACAATAGGATCACTTCCTCTAGCAGAAAACTTTAGTTTCTTGCC
This sequence comes from Pinus tabuliformis, assembly GCA_031772625.1. Classification (NCBI taxonomy): domain Eukaryota; kingdom Viridiplantae; phylum Streptophyta; class Pinopsida; order Pinales; family Pinaceae; genus Pinus; species Pinus tabuliformis. The sequence goes on from CM062808.1 coordinate 672,113,670, forward strand.
AGTTTTGGAAGAGTTCCAGGAACTGCACTAAGCGTTCCAGTGTTGGTGGTTATCCTTAAACCACTGCCCTTTTTACCAACATTTCATAGAGCACATTCAGCCTAGTGCTGCCATGCATTTTTTGCACATTTTGTATTACAGCTCTCTTCTTGGACGCATACATAACCCTTCGGATTAAGGGGGGGAATGTTGGACACCTAGTCCTAAATGGGTTAGTGTTGAAGACGAATAGACCAAAGCAGTCCAAGAGACCTTGGGATATGAATCCCAAAGGTCACATAATGTACTATAAATGTATATCTCCTGTTAATAAAAAAATGTACTCACATGATTTATCTTTCCTATTCTATGTTTCCCATGTGTGTTTAACAACAAGAACCAACCAAAGGAATATGTTGCAATCAAATGTTTTTCGAAAGGACACTTTGCGAAAAGGAAAAAGTTATCAAATGATTATACAGGGTAGAAAGAAGAACAACCATTAGCCAAGGTTCATATAAAATCAAAACAATTCAAAATATCAAATCGTGATGAATGCAATGGATTGCATGAGGACATGCAATAACTTCAATTGGGGGGTATGTTGGGTCTCCAAAATGTCTTCACAATGTCATACACTTTCACCTTCATTCCCACTTTATTGCCTCATTTCATCACCTTGTCATTACATTAGCCTCCATTTTCATTATCATATGGGTTCATATTTGTATTTCCCAAATTTATTAGTTTTATGTGTTTAAAGTGAATTTATGATTAAAAGTTAGAAAAATAACATGTATTTACTTATATCTAAAGGTTTAATGAGTTTGGTGACATGTGTAGGTGATTTGGAAGCTTCCAAGATACTCTTATGTGGCCTCCAAGGTTCAATTTCGAATTTTCTTCAAGATTGGAAGGAGAGTTGGAATAGGAGTCAAATATATCTCATGGAGAAAATCATGGATATGTGTCTAATTGGTTGAGACTTTTATGGATGTGAGGAGAGAATGGTGGATCAACATTAATGAGGTAGTGGTTTAATGTTTGTATGAATAAGAGAACATTATCCTTTCATATGAGAGAGGAGATAAGGAAGAATTTGTAATGTGAAACTTGTAATATTGGAGAGGTTTGGAATAATGGAAGGAGATGTAACAAGAGGATGTAATAAGACAAGCTAATAGTAAGTTTTAGCATATATTTTGAATTGATAATTGTAGATCCCTTTTATGTAATTTGTGAATTTATCATGTTCCTTTTCTTTTCAATAGAGTGTGCTTTTCCATTTTGCAAGTTTGTTTTACCATAGCATTTTAATTCATCCAAATGTGTGCTTTCAATTCTCACAAATGATTTTTACTTCTGGAAGTATGTGGTGTGATTTATTGCTTTCTAGAATATATTTATTTCTATGTCAATTGTCATTTTTCATTTAATAGATTAAAATTTCTCTTTCAAAATTGGAAACCAATCTCTAGCACATATGGTTCATGTATGCCTCGCAAGTCCACGAACCCCCTGGTTGATAATTTATGTTAAGGAATTTAAGAAATTAAATTACCTCTACACTCCCTTTTAGTTTTATTTTGAAATGATAATAACTAAACCAAAAGCCAAGGGTCCCCATTATTTATTATGGGTTATATAGAAATAATAAAGAAGGATGGTTGTTGTTTGATACAATTCAATCTTAACAATAAAACTACAAATCATGTAGCTATTTGTTTGTCATTTTTTGGAAGGAGGGTAACGAGATTTGGTTATCAAAAATGCAAGAGTAAGAAAGAAACATAATCAATGACTTATTTTCATGTTTCGCAAAATGAAATTTACATTCATTTTCATTTCCATTAATAGCATAGTGTTAGATATAAAACAAATAGTCAAAGCATATGTTCAAAATCTATAGAAGAATTTACAATAAAATTGATACAAAATCAGATTGAGTAACGATAATTGTTTCTGTATTCAAATTACAATCATCATAAGTATAACTCATATATATATATATATATATATATATATATGAGATTATATTCAAAACACGGGAATTCAAAAAAAAATTGATGAACTGTAATACCAAGAATTATTTCGTTGTATGTAGAAAGGTTATGTGGAAGACATAATTAATGAACTAATATGTCTATGCATAATTAAACCAAGCTTGAAAATATATATAGGATATTATCTTAAATTTGATCTCGACTCAAATTGAGTAATGATAATAGTATCTAGATTCAAATGACAATCAACATAGCCATAACATAGCCATAACCATGATATATATGATACCATATTCAAAACATAGGCATAAAAAAAACTTGTTGAAGAGAATCATAATTGTAATTAATCCAAATAGTCATCCAGAAACACCACTTCTAGATAGGCATCACCTATTTTCTAATTAGTTAGCATATCGCATTTAGAAATTATTTTCTCTAGTGTATTGATTCTCTCCATCTAGCCAACTTCTAGTTTCTTTATTCGATTAGAATCTAGAAGTGCTTTGTTTTTTATCTCTACATCCTTATGTAAAGAAAGCCTACGACTAAGAGTAAGTAAGTCATTGTTAACAAAATATTTTTTTACATTAAGATTTCTATTAACAAAACTCAAAAATGTGTTAATTTTCTATTGCAAATGCATTATATCGAAAAATGCTTTCTATGCATGATTAATAATTTATAACATTTTGAAATGGCATCGACGATATATGTTTTGATGGCCTTAAGTAGACTGGAAACTTTATTAGATTCCTACAGTGTTGCAATGGTAGGAATTATTGATGATGGTGTTCGTGTTGCCAATGGAGTCATTAAGAGAGGGCCAAGATTTAGATTGTGCTCTACTTCTTTAAATCTTTTCTTCAGTCTCAGATTTTTTGTAGTAAGTTCATGAACGTATTTTACAACTACATTACTGATATATTGATGTAATACCAAAGCCTCTTGACTCGAATGTCACACATATCAATATCCATTTGTTCTTCCACAATAATATTTCTATTTTCAAGTTTTACCTTCTCAATTCTCATTTTTTTCTTCCCTTGTCATATTTTACATTTTTCAATGTGATGGGATGTTCATTGAAAATAACGGCCTCTTCTACAATCTGCTCCATTATTTTCTCATTATCTACTGAATAAGAAGTAACCTAGTAAGGTGGTACATTACTGTCACTTTCCACGTTTATAGATTCTTCAATGCTATTTGCAAACATTTTGGATTTGGTTGTTTCAACCATGTTCATTTTGTCTAGAAAGAATTTCCAAATAGATTCTTCTTTATCTCAGTGAGATGACAGATCACAATCGACCTAGACTAGAGGATGAGATTGCACCAGTACTAGGTGTGGAAGATCAAGATGGTTTTGTAGGATTCATGCCTCTTTGATTAGGTTTTACTTCCTTGATAATGTTAGTTTCTTAAACTTTGTTTTTATCATCCATTACAAACATTTAATTTTTTACCCTCTATAAGTCTTGTAAATCATTTGTTGTGTAAACCTTTTTTGAATGACACTTATATTTAAACAAACTATTTTCTTGCACATTATGACATGAAAAAAATGCATTTGTTCTTTGTTCGCATGAAATTTAGGTTATTAGGGTAAGTCTTCAAAGAATATCAAACTATTATGGCTAGACACACTAACTAACACTAAAGTAGTTTAATTGAAAATTAGACTAGCTTAGTCGATTATACAACTCATTTTGTGTTACTGAGAAAGAAAATAGAAAATGGATTTCAGAACATTTTCTATAGTTCATACATTATAAGTTACGAAAAGGGATATTAGAAATCTATAGATGATTGTAAACAAAGAAACAAATTGCAAAGAATGATGGGAAAGAACCTAAGGAGTTGAGGACATGAAATGTTGAATAATGTTGAGTTCGCCTAGTTGTGAACCTCAAATAGTATTTTCTTTGTAGAACATTAAGAACTTACTCGCTATAACATTCATCAATTTGCTACTGAAAATTCCATTGCTTCCTTTCTTCACCGTTGAAAAATGCATATATCTCCCATGAGGAAATGAACAATGAATGTTATTATTTATATAAGAAAATTAGGACATTATAATTTCCAAAAATTTGATAGGTAGCATGTTTATGCCATCCTTTCAAGCTGAAATGAGTAATATTTCACACTCACTTGACATAGAAGTGCATCGATATGGATTTTGAAGCAATAATGATAAAGCTAATGTAATGAAGCTAATGTAATGATCGTCTATACGAAACAAAAAATTCTATGAATCTGTGAGAGATATAAAAAACCTATGAAGCAAAGAAAATTGATAGAAGAACTAATACAAAAAATTTCAAAGACTATGAGAGTCCAACAAAGTAGAACAATTCAGCATTGCGACAAGAAGTGTGGCATGAGAATGATGCAAGGCATGGATAAAGCTATGCAACTGATACAGAGAGAAGCTAAAAGAAGGGGAATAATGAAGAGTGTGCAATGAGGAAGAGCATGTATTGTTTTTCAATATAGTATGATGTGATTATGTAAAAAGAGATAGTGTTGGGACATCTAATGATGACAAAAATGAAGGAGGAGATTTTTCTAGCAATAGTGGCCCAACAATGTGTGGTGGCCCAAAAAAGGGAGAGTCTCTTCCATGTAGGACGATGGTTTACATGGTAATTCACAACTTCACATGTCCCTGATAGTGCCTACAATGACAATTGCAATAGTGGATCGATGTTTTCTCATGATGCATCCAAGGATCACATGAAAATCTCGATCAATATCCCTCGATTTGATTTTAATATAGGAATATGGTATGATACAAAAGCATCAAAAATATAACTTCCTTGTGTAAGAAGGAGATGCTAAAATATTTCTAAAACCATGCTGATAGTAGAAGGACTGGACTGAGTAACTCAAAAGGAGCTAGTGCTTTGTGTTGTATGCTTGTTGGAGGTTTATTTTTCTTTTAAATATTTGATACTATACAAACTTTGACGTGAAAATCAAAACCTTTTGGAATGTTTTATTTTTATATATTCTATTGTGTTGATTGAATCAATCTAAGTTTTTATAGAATTAAAAGTTTCTTCTTACTGAAAAGTTTTGAAAAATATAAAAACAGATGTTTTTCCATGTTAGTGATTAATATTTTCATGAAAATTGTTGGTATAAATTAATGTTTCTTATTTAACGCAAAATAATAATAAGTATCCAATCCACAAATTTTAAATCACAAATGTTCGTACTATTTTGAATACGAAGAAACTACTCTTTTCTACTATGACACTGAACTACTTTATAATGACTTCCTCTTATATTTCAAATTAAAGTTTTTGTTCCTAACTAAATTAATTTCGTGTATTCTTTCTTTCAGTACAATCATTACAAATAAAAAATAGATAGCATTTTTATCGATTATTGACCGTTATGTGTAACAACCGAAAAACATTGAACGTTTATGCTTACTAGAGTTTGCAACATTCTATACACTAAAAGGCACGAAAAGAGGACGCTTTGAGAGATGATATTTTATAATATACATAAATTATATTAAACAAATTGATCATGACAACTATCACATAAAACAATTAAAATGTAGTTTAATACTCATACAATGTAAATGATATCCAAGGAGATGATCTGACCAGATGTATATTCCGTGAATTGAATGATGAAAAAGTTGATACTTACCCACAGTCTCGATTTGTATTAATCATATATAGTACTTACCTTTAATCGCGGGTCATTGGCAATGTTTTTGTGACATTTTAATCATTGCCAGAGGATAGGAGTGATAAAAAATATTGATGCTAGCTTCATCTCTGATATAAAGATTTCATATTTATTTCATTTCATACATTCGTTTGACGTAGAGCACATATGTGTATATGATATGTCCTACGTAACATGTTTCACATGTAGAAAAGGGATAGGTGGTGATTACATGTGAAACGGGATAGGCGGTGATTATATAAAAATCATGAAGTACAAAGCAGAAAATAGCTAGCAATTTTCTTTTTGCAGAGTTAACATGATTTCTCATTACTATATATCTAAATCTCTCCTCATAAATATATTTGCATGAAACTTTTTCTAAACTACATTAGATAAAGTATTGACAACAATGTCTCTTTGCATAGTGAAATCTCCCCACATAATGAAATTTATTCACATAAACTCTTTATATAATATAATATTTCTGCATAATAAAATATCTTCACACAAAACTCTCCACACAGTGAAATCTCTTTATATAGTGAAAGCTCTCCACACAACAAAATATATTTGCAAGAGACTATTCATATAATGAAAGCTCAATGCATAGTGAAAGGTCTTCACAAAATATAGAATTAGACAAGGAAGCTAATGTGCAGAGTGATTTAGTTGTGCGGAGTACGTAGAAAGCTCTGGATAATGAAATCTTCCCACTATTTTCCTTACTCAACTACCTATTTGAAATGTTTGTTGAGTCGTTTCTCTATAAATCACTATTTGTTACTCTTTTGCATCCCAAATATGTTATGAAATATAGGTGTCAGTGATAAAGCTACAATCTATATTTTTTTTATCGTGCCAATGATTTGGATGCAGTATTGATGGCATACAACAGATTTATTTCACTGAAGCTTAAGAAAAATTCAGGGTATCAGTGAACAATTTGGTGGAAACCGCATGTGAAAATGAAACTATTACCATCCTTGGTAAGGTAATGAGGATTGAATTGAAAGAAAAAAATGATATTTACATACCACGTGTATGCCATTCAAATTGAATTGAAAAATATTTTACACACATTCCGCACAGAATTGTAGTGATATGAATCTGCAATTAGTAATCATGAAACCAATGTAATCGTCGTCTATGTGAAAGAGATAGTGGTGCGAGTCCACTTTAGTTATAAAACATCAACCTAGAAAAGGAAGATCACAGAAGAAACGATAGAGGAAATTTTAGATTCTATGAAAGTTAATAAGAGTTTAATGGTTCCCGATTGTGAGTAGGGTTACACAAGCATGATGGTAGGCATATATAAATCTACGCTATTAATATAAAGACAACTTAAACAAATAATACCAATGGAGAGCATATAGCAAGGAAGAGCCTATATTGTTTTATAATTTTGTATAATTCAGCAGCTCTAGAAGAAGAGACAACGTCGACAAAGACAAATATGTTAAAAGAGAAATAGGAATATTCGTTTAACGGTGATGGCCTGATCGCAGCAATTGACCCAAAAAGGAGAGGGCACCTTCCACTCAGGAGGATAATTTACATAATAGGTGACAACTACAGTAGTCAAGTTTATCTGACATGGATCATGGAAGGGCCCTGTGACTATGTGAACACCCTGCGATCATGAATGGCTCTGTAAACCCAAGAAGTCCTTATAATGGGGACAATAGAAGTGGAATGAGGTTTAATCCTCATGCACGACCCCTGAACAACCCTTTCCTTGGTGAATAAACAAGACCAGTCTTTACACTGCCCCTCTAGGTATCATGACCAATGTAAATAGGTCGAGGTCTTGTGAATTGTTGCCAAGGAAACGAGAACGTGGACTAAGTGTCTGGGGATGAGTTACAGTTTTGTGATTTTGTAAGTGAAAGGTGGCGGATTATGGTTCGACACCTTTTATATGAGAATGGATATTCCATCTCCTTTCCTCTACTCCCAATGTATGAAAGCGTGTAAAAGCAATAATTTAACTTACATATGCATGCCAAAGTACAAGGGCCTAGAATTAGAGTGGAACGAAAGTCACTATGCCTATGTCAAAAAGAACAAAGGTGGTCTTGCCAATATGGTGAATGTCTATCTATTCTGCAACACTACTATTTCATGGAAAAATGCACACAACTCAAAACTATAGTGGAATATATTTGAGATTAGGAAAGATCTCCACACAATTAAAGCTCTTCACACAAAGCTCTTGCAAAGTCAAAGCTCTCGGCAGAACATTGAATTAGCCAATGAAGCTAATTAATTGATCAAATATTGTGAAATACCACTAATTAATTCATTAAATCATGTGCATAGTGTAGACAAATCTATGTGCCATCACTATGACTGTGTGTGGGCTCGTTTGTGCCTTTGTGTCGGAGGATGTTCTCTACGACTGTCGTTGTTAAGTTAATTGCCTTTCTTTTATACATTGCATTTTTTCCTCGTCATTTGGATGACCATTTTTTCTTAGCATGATGGAGCCTCGACGTATTTTTTAGATGTGGGAGTTGATGACGTGTTCCTTTTCTTTCTATGCTTGTTGTCAAGCTACTTTTCTCTCAGCTTTGTGAGTGGCTTATGCCTTGCGCTCTTTGGTGTTTCGGCCTCTCTTTTTTTCATGTTATATGCTAGAGTTTCTTTGATGAGACTGTGTACCCCTTTTTTTATATCAGTGATATGTAAATTTTGAGTAAACACTGACACATATGCTATATGCATGGTATATGTAAAAATATTTTTATTTAATACAAATTTGGGTTTTTATTTTATGAAAAATTATTACATTATGAATTTAAGCTATTCGTTATAGTTAAATTAATTACACTAATTATTTGACAGAGGTGAAGAAATAGATGGCAAGAAACATTACCAAAGATATGATATCAAATCATATTTACCATTTTTGCAAAGATTAGAAATGAAAAATTAATTGTGAACGAGGGACCTTAAAAACTTGCAAAACAATTACAAGTACTAGAAGAAATAGATATTGAATCAGATTCATAATTTTTGTAAAAGAATAGAAATGAAAAATAAATTGTTGAGAGACCTTGTCGACTTGTAAAACAACCACCAGCACTAAAAGAACTATAATAATATTAACTCAAATATTATTTATATATTAACTCAAATATTACTCATAGTTAAATTAATTATATGTTAAAAGTATAGAGTTCCCTTTGCACTTATGTTCACCCACACATACAAGAAAAATATTGAATTTTTGTGTGCATAATTTATACAACAAGAATGTGTAGAGAGTAATATAAAATAAATTATCATCTAATAGGAGAATTATGTGCCATAAAATCTTTATTTGAAAACTAGAAATCATATTAGAAAAATATTATAAAATTATCATTGAATTTATGTGAAAATAGAAATATTAAGCATTTACCCAAAACTGTCGAGGTAGGGACTTTATACGACTGTTTTCTCACACAACCTACACACATCCATCTGCACATCCTTCATTCCACACATATTTACCGCTCTATTACATTGGCCTCCCACCCAAATTAATAAAGTTCCCTTTGTGAATTAAAATTTCATTTTCACCCTCAACCACAAGCACATTCCCCTTCCTTCAAACAATAAAAGTTTCACACAGGAAAACCTTGCACACTGTAAAATAATAATAATAGTTCGAAATTTTTTCATAGTTAAATTAATTACAGATCGACCTTTCCATATATCCCATCCTCCACAAGGTAAAATATTTTCTCAAATGAACATAAAAAAATTAATTGCAAATTTGTTTAACCCCCTGCCCACACATATTATGTCCTCCACATTGTAAAAGTTGTACAGAAACAAACATAATGACATTAATTAAAGAGAAAAATTTCTTCCCCCATGCCCATTCAAAGGGCCTACAACTGTGTCATTTTGTTGTTACCCACACATACTTCATTCCATATAGATTCATAGCTCTATGCAACTTCTCTCCCACAAAGATAGAACTATAAGAGTTTCAAATCGAAAAGAGTTCAAAACTAATTTCATCCACCTACATATGCCTCATCCTCCACATAGTAAAATCTCCAAACAAGAAAACACAATAGTTAAAAGCTAATTTCATCAACCTATAGATACCTCATCCTCCACACAGTAAAATTTCCAAACAAGAAAGCACAATAATATTATTTACAAATTTGTCCTCCACTCGTTTGAGTTAGAGCATCATTGTACACAGTATTAACATAACAGTGTTAGTGTTAAAGCACTAATGAACAAAATCATGCAAATTTCTTCAACCCCAGCTTTCGCATGCAAAAGACTTGCAACCACGCCAATTCTGGCATCATTAGACCGAGCAATATCATAACAGTGGAGCAATATCATAACAGTTTAAGTGTTAGAGTACTCACCATTGGAATTGCCAATCACAAAATTTGTTTTTTTACATTTTAAAATGAATTGTCATGCATTGAAAAATACCAAAAAGAAAACGCCTCCATCACAGAAATTATGTCCCATAAGTGATCCCTCAACCAATAGAAAATAAGAAATAAGGTTCACAGAAAATTAATAAATTATTTTTGAATTTATAAAAAAGTAGAAATATTAAGCATTTTTCCTAAACATAGGGTAAAATTTCAAAAACATAAAAAAAAAAAATAATGAAAAGTCAGCACACTTTTACTATGAGGCGATTATTATAATCCCTGGCGAGACACTGACTAACAAGGTGTTTATGCATATGCTTCTGATCCAATATGTGAATCCATACTGTAATAAATATAAACAAATTATGTATAGTTATTTTTTTTCCTTAATTGGCAGGGTTTATTTAGTTACAATAATTAATATCTTTATATTAAAATTGATTATTTTAAGATTAAGAATTTTTGCTTCACGAGAAAATAACAATCTTCTATCACATTTTATGGCTCTATTATTTTAGAGGCATTAATATTACTAGTTAGGTAACGCGTTTCTTTGGGGAAAACTACCCTCAACTGCGACTCTGCACTGTTTGATGAATTGTTAGAAGATTGAAATCCTTTGTTCGTGGGATCCCACAACATCTTGAAGAGGCAACCGAATTTGTTGGTTAACTGACCAAGTCGTTGGATCTCGCCCTGTCAACTTAACTCCTTGATTTACACATTGTGCAACCGTTCTGGAACGGCCGAAACTATCTATACCTCTGATGCCTAGGATGGCAGATCAACTGCATCGCATCTCATACCTCCATTATCACATTTTATGGCTCTATTATTTTATAGACCTTAATATTACTAGTTAGGTAAGGCGTTTCTTTGGGAAAAGCTACCCTCAACTGCCACTCTGCACTGTTTGATGAATTGTTAGAAGATTGAAATCCGTTGTTCGTTGGATCCCACAGGATCATGAAGAGGCAACCGAATTTGTTCGTTAACTGACCAAGTCGTTGGATCTCGCCCTGTGAACTTAACTCCTTGATTTACACATTGTGCAACCGTTCTGGAACGGCCAAAGCTATCTATACCTCTGATGCCTAGGATGGCAGATCAACTGCATCGCATCTCATACCTCCATGTATAGATATTATATATGAGAGTGAAAGGTTAATTCGTTTCTCCAACCATGTTTTCATGGTAACGGTTGTTACGCGACGTCAGTTAATCTAGATTCACCATGTGATATAAGCTTTTCTCATAGATGATGCTTGATGTCAATTAATCTAGATTCGCCATGTGATATAAGCTTTTCTCATAGATGAAAGCATCAAGAAAAACCATTCCCACGTTTCTCCAGCAAGTTTTCATTGTAACAGTTGTTGAAATAATAATTTCAACTGCAGAATTTTCTTTCTTTTGCGATGCGATCTTATCGCAGATCGCAAATCGCATCTGCAGCCTGACTTCCTTTTGTTACAACCTATGTTTTCTGGCGATTGCGATGATGCGATGCGATCCGATCGCATATCGCAGATCGCATCATATGTGTGTGCCCCAATTTTGTGTTCCGACCAAATGGGATTCTGCGATACGATTTAAATGAAGTCAATGGGTGAAGTATAGGCCAGCATTAAATGAAATTTTACGTGAAGTAGAAGTTTTTACTTACCGCCAGTGAATGTCAGTAAAACAGTAAATGCTATTTACTGTGGGTTGGTAAGTTTTGGTGAAGTTTTTAATTTTATTTCAGCGGGAGTATGGGCACAAGTATAAGTTGGTAAAAGCATTTAATTTTCATTATTTCTTTTACGGAAGCATGGCCAGTGAAAATGTGAAGTAATTTCCTTTTGGTTGTCATATATATGTAATGTTCTTTTTGTTGTGTGGATGAGTGTGAAGAGGGGAGACGCAGCAGCGTCCATGTAATAGAATTGTAATACACAGAAGTGTAAATGGTGTTGTAATGCACAGCAATGCGAAGTAAAAAAAGGGGAGCACGCAGCAGCGTATGTAATTTTTATTTTACAGGAGTGTGAAGACTTGCAAAGTAAAAGAGAGTAATCTTTTTTTTGGAACTGGAACTGAAGTGTTCCTGTGTAATCCCTCTGAGAGAGGAAGAAGTCTGTAATAGCACTTATTTTATTCATGAATAGAAATTTGTGGTGTGTGTGAAAATCTCTGTTTGCTGCAAATAATTTTTTTAAGTTTCCGCTGTGTTAAGGATCCTGTGTTTGAAACAGAGCATTGTCTCTATGTTCTGTGATTTTGTTTCCGGGATTTTTCCAGAAAAATCCCCAACAGTGGTATCAGAGCTGGTCTAGGCTCTTTGAAGGGTTCAAAGAAGCTGAAGGAAGGATTCTTATTGCAGCAACTTCTCCAGCAGTGTGAAGACTCAGGCAAAAGAATCCAAGGTATTTCTCTTAAATACTTGACTGTATTTTGAAGCATAGTTAAGAGTGCAAAAATGGCTGGCACAAGCACCAGCAATAGCATGGGTATGCAGCTCCCACTATTTGATGGCAAAAACTATGACTATTGGGCAATAACAATGAAAGCCTTGTTTGCTTCCCAAGACTTATGGGAAATAGTTGAGGATGGTTTTGAACAACCAGCAGATGAAAATGAGTTTAATGCATTAACTCAGGGAGAGAAGGATCTGTTAAAGAGCCACAAGAAGAAGGACTCAAAAGCCCTCTTCTTCTTGTATCAGGCAGTGCATGGAAGCGTGTTTCCAAGGTTAGCAGCAGCTAAGACATCCAAAGATGCATGGCAAACTCTTAAAATGGCCTATCAAGGCATGGAGAAAGTGAAGACAGCAAAACTACAGTTGCTGAGGAAAGATTTTGAGAACCTGTGCATGAAGGAGTCAGACAATATTGACTCATTCTTCACTCAAGTAATTGGCCTGGTCACACAAATAAGATCTCATGGAGAGATACTTGAAGAAAGGAGGATTGTGGAGAAACTATTGAGGTGTCTACCCTCAAGGTTCCATGTGATTGTCACCACCATAGAAGAGACAAAGGATCTCTCAAATTTTTCAGTTGATGAGCTTCATGCATCACTGATCACACATGAGCAGAGGTTGAGTAGAAATGGAAACTCATCTCTAGAGCAAGCCTTCAAGACCCAGATGTCCTTTGGAAGAGGAAGAGGTCAAGGTAGAGGAAACAAGAGAGGAAGAGGCAGAAGCCAGAACAGAGGTGGAAGGAACAGTCCAACGAATGCTCAAGGAAGAGGTAGCAATCCAAATCAGAACCAAGGTCAAGGCAGCAGCCAACAAGGAGGACAACATCATGCTCAAGGACAAAGGTATGAAAAATCCAATGTCCAATGTTACTATTGTAAAAAATATGGGCATTATGCCAGTGAATGTAGGAAGAAGCAGCATGATGTGAGTAATAGCTTTAGTGCAAATATTACTAGAGAAAATGTCAGCCAAGATAATGTATTGTTAGCTTGTAACATGGCTGAAACAAATAGTGAAGATATATGGTTTCTAGACTTTGGTTGCAGCAACCATATGACAGGAAACATAGCTTTGTTTTCTGCTTTAGATCAAAGTGTGAAGTCACAAGTCACACTTGGTACTGATAGCAAAATTTTTGTTATGGGTAAAGGAGAAGTTAAAATAGTTACAAAGCAAGGTGAAAAGAAAACCATAGCAGATGTCTATTATGTTCCTGGAATGAGATGTAACCTCTTGAGTATTGGAAAACTTGTTCGAAAGGGTTACAATGTTTTCTTTGAGAATGATGTATGCACCATCATGGATATTCCACCCAGCAAGCGATGCATTGCTGAAGTGGGGATGACGAGGAACCGAATGTTCCCTCTCAAAATAAGGGTAGATTTGAAAAACAAAGATGCAATGGCAGCAGTTACCCAAGAGGCTCTCCAAAGTGTGCCAAAGGATGAAAATTGGTTGTGGCATTTGAGATTTGGACATCTCAACTTTGGAGGTCTTAATTTGTTGAGGAGAAAAGGAATGGTAAGAGGATTACCATTGATAGAGAAACCGGACAGCCTTTGTGAAGGCTGCATATTGGGAAAACAACACAGAGAAAGTTTTCCAAGGGGGAAAAGCATAAGGGCAAAAGCACCCTTAGAGATTGTCCACTCAGATCTATGTGGACCGATGCAAAATCAATCTTTAGGTGGCAGCCAATATTTTCTAACATTCATTGATGATTTTACAAGAAAGACTTGGGTTTATTTCTTGAAGAACAAATCGGAAGTGTTTGAAAAATTCCGAAATTTCAAAGCACTTGTGGAAAATCAAAGTGGGCTGCGTATTAAAGTCTTGAGAACTGACAGAGGAGGTGAGTATATCTCCAAGGAATTCCTACGGTTTTGCAGGGAAAATGGAATTCACAAGCAATTTACAGCTAGGTACACCCGACAGCAAAATGGAGTTGCTGAAAGGAAGAACAGGACCATCATGGATATGGCGAGGAGCATGTTGAAGGCAAAGCATTTACCAAATGATTATTGGGCTGAAGCCGTAAATTGTGCTGTATATATCTTGAATAGGTGTCCTACAAAAGCTATGATGAACAAAGTGCCGGAAGAAGCATGGAGTGGGAGAAAGCAAGGAGTCACCAACATGAAAATTTTTGGACGTGTGGCCTATGCACACATTCCTGATCAGCTAAGGAGGAAGTTGGACAGCAAAGGGGAGAAATGTATCTTCATCGGATACAGTGAGGAATCCAAGGCTTACAGGTTGTATATCCCATCCACCAAGAAGTTCTCTGTGAGCCGAGATGTTCAGTTCATTGACGAGGAAGCTTGGGATGGAAGCATAGAGAAAACAGTTAATGTTAAAAACTGTTTGTCTCATGATGAAGACGATGAGGAAATGGTAGAAATACATCCCCAAACAGCAGCGCCAACACAAGGACAGCAAGGAACACCCTTGAGGAGAAATGAGAGTGCTTCTCCAAGCACACCACATGGAGGAAATTCAAGTGCATCTTCAAGCACTTGCTCACCAAGTGAAAGAGGTAAGAAGTTTAGAAATTTAAGTCACATTTATAATGAAGGAATGAATTCCTTATTTGCCTTGTATTGTCATGTTGATGATCCTATTCATTTCGAAGATGCTATTAAAGATAAGAAATGGATAGAAGCTATGGATGAGGAGATGAATGCCATAGAGAGAAACAAGACATGGGATTTGGTTGAGCTACCAAAAGGTAAAGAAGTCATTGGAGTCAAATGGGTCTATAAGACCAAGAGCAATGCTGAAGGCAAGATAGAAAGGCACAAGGCAAGACTTGTTGTCAAGGGATACAAGCAGCAGTATGGGAGAGATTATGAAGAAACTTTCGGAGCGGTTGCAATAATGGAAACCGTGGGAGCAGTGCTATCCATAGCAGCTCAAAACAAATGGAAAGTTTACCAGATGGATGTGAAGTTGGCATTCCTAAATGGAGTGTTAAAGGAGGAGGTTTATATTGAACAACCTCTAGGCTATGAGAAGAAAGGTGAAGAGCACAAAGTGTGCAGATTGAAGAAAGCTCTTTATGGGCTGAAGCAAGCTCCAAGAGCGTGGTACAGTAGGATAGATTCCTATCTACTGGAAAATGAATTTGACAAATGTGAGCGAGAACCCACTGTCTACATCAAAAAAAATGATGGTAAGATTTTAATTGTAGTCTTGTATGTTGATGATGTTATTTTTACAAGTAATGATGACTACCTCATTGAAAACTTCAAATCAGTCATGAAAGAGGAATTTGAGATGACTGACATGGGTTTGCTGAGATACTTCTTAGGAATAGAAGTAGATCAAAATGAAAATGGGATTTTTATCTCTCAAGCAAGATATGTAAATGATGTGTTGAGAAGATTTAATATGCAAGAATGCAAAGCTGCAAACACTCCCACGATAATGGGATTAAAACTCAGCAAAGAGGACAGTAGCAAGGATTTTGATCCTAGCTTGTACAAGAGCATAGTTGGCAGCCTTATGTATTTAACTGCAACTAGGCCTGACATAATGTTTCCTGTTAGTTTGATTTCTAGATTCATGGAGAGGCCAAAAGAAGCACATTGGCAGGCAGCAAAAAGAATTCTGAGGTATGTCAAAGGCACAAAAAGATTTGGCATTTTGTATACCTCTTCAGAAAGTTCAGACTTAGTTGGCTACACCGATAGCGATTGGGCTGGAAGTGTGGATGATCGGAAAAGCACTCTCGGTTATGTCTTTCACATGGGTTCAGGAGCAATTTTATGGGCTTCCAAGAAACAGCCAATTGTGGCGTTGTCTACAGCAGAAGCAGAGTACGTGGCAGCTACAGCAGCAGCATGTCAAGCAGTTTGGATGAGAAGAATGTTGAAGAGCTTAGGCCAAGAGCAGGCAAAAGCAACAGTGATTTTCTGTGACAATAGCTCAGCTATTGCGTTGTCCAAGAATTCTGTGTTTCACAAGCGAACGAAACACATTGATACAAGGTTCCATTACATCAGAGAATTGGTGAACAATGGAGAAATCGTTTTGCAACATTGCAGGACTCAGGAACAGGTTGCAGATATTCTGACAAAGCCACTGGATCAGAAGAGCTTTGAATTTTTGAGAAAATGTTTGGATATGATTGATAACCCAGCAGTTGAAATTAAAGGGGAGTGTTGAAACAATAATTTCAACTGCAGAATTTTCTTTCTTTTGCGATGCGATCTTATCGCAGATCGCAAATCGCATCTTCAGCCTGACTTCCTTTTGTTACAACCTATGTTTTCTGCGATTGCGATGGTGCGATGCGATCCGATCGCATATCGCAGATCGCATCATATGTGTGTGCCCCAATTTTGTGTTCCGACCAAATGGGATTCTGCGATGCGATTTAAATGAAGTCAATGGGTGAAGTATAGGCCAGCATTAAATGAAATTTTATGTGAAGTAAAAGTTTTTACTTACCGCCAGTAAATGTCAGTAAAACAGTAAATGCTATTTACTGTGGGTTGGTAAGTTTTGGTGAAGTTTTTAATTTTATTTCAGCGGGAGTATGGGCACAAGTAAAAGCTGGTAAAAGCATTTAATTTTCATTATTTCTTTTACGGAAGCATGGCCAGTGAAAACGTGAAGTAATTTCCTTTTGGTTGTCATATATATGTAATGTTCTTTTTGTTGTGTGGATGAGTGTGAAGAGGGGAGACGCAGCAGTGCCCATGTAATAGAATTGTAATACACAGCAGTGTAAATGTTGTAATGCACAGCAGTGCGAAGTAAAAAAAGGGGAGAATGCAGCAGCGTATGTAATTTTTATTTTACAGGAGTGTGAAGACTTGCAAAGTAAAAGAGAGTAATCTTTTTTTTGGAACTAGAACTGAAGTGTTCCTGTGTAATCCCTCTGAGAGAGGAAGAAGTCTGTAATAGCACTTATTTTATTCATGAATAGAAATTTGTGGTGTGTGTGAAAATCTCTGTTTGCTGCAAATAATTTTTTTAAGTTTCCGCTGTGTTAAGGATCCTGTGTTTGAAACAGAGCATTGTCTCTGTGTTCTGTGATTTTGTTTTTGGGATTTTGCCAGAAAAATCCCCAACAGTGGTATCAGAGCTGGTCTAGGCTCTTTGAAGGGTTCAAAGAAGCTGAAGGAAGGATTCTTATTGCAGCAACTTCTCCAGCAGTGTGAAGACTCAAGCAAAAGAATCCAAGGTATTTCTCTTAAATACTTGACTGTATTTTGAAGCATTGTTAAGAGTGCAAAAATGGTTGGCACAAGCACCAGCAATAGCATGGGTATGCAGCTCCCACTATTTGATGGCAAAAACTATGACTATTGGGCAATAACAATGAAAGCCTTGTTTGCTTCCCAAGATTTATGGGAAATAGTTTAGGATGGTTTTGAACAACCAGCAGATGAAAATGAGTTTAATGAATTAACTTAGGGAGAGAAGGATCTGTTAAAGAGACACAAGAAGAAGGACTCAAAAGCCCTCTTCTTCTTGTATCAGGCAGTGCATGGAAGTGTGTTTCCAAGGTTAGCAACAGCTAAAACATCCAAAGAGGCATGGAAAACTCTTAAAACGGCCTATCAAGGCATGGAGAAAGTGAAGACAGTAAAACTACAGTTGCTGAGGAAAGATTTTGAGAACCTGTGCATGAAGGAGTCAGACAATATTGACTCATTCTTCACTCAAGTAATTGGCCTGGTCACACAAATAAGATCTCATGGAGAGATACTTGAAGAAAGGAGGATTGTGGAGAAACTATTGAGGTGTCTACCCTCAAGGTTCCATGTGATTGTCACCACCATAGAAGAGACAAAGGATCTCTCAAATTTTTCAGTTGATGAGCTTCATGCATCACTGATCACACATGAGGAGAGGTTGAGTAGAAATGAAAACTCATCTCTAGAGCAAGCCTTCAAGACCCAGATGTCCTTTGGAAGAGGAAGAGGTCAAGGCAGAGGAAACAAGAGAGGAAGAGGCAGAAGCCAGAACAGAGGTGGAAGGAACAGTCCAACGAATGCTCAAGGAAGAGGTAGCAATCCAAATCAGAAGCAAGGTCAAGACAGCAGCCAACAAGGAGGACAACATCATGCTCAAGGACAAAGGTATGAAAAATCCAATGTCCAATGTTACTATTGTAAAAAATATGGGCATTATGCCAGTGAATGTAGGAAGAAGGAGCATGATGTGAGTAATAGCTCTAGTGCAAATATTACTAGAGAAAATGTCAGTCAAGATAATGTATTGTTAGCTTGTAACATGGCTGAAACAAATAGTGAAGATATATGGTTTCTAGACTCCGGTTGCAGCAACCATATGACAGGAAACATAGCTTTGTTTTCTGCTTTAGATCAAAGTGTGAAGTCACAAGTCACACTTGGGACTGATAGCGAAATTTCTGTTATGGGTAAAGGAGAAGTTAAAATAGCTACAAAACAAGGTGAAAAGAAAACCATAGCAGATGTCTATTATGTTCCTGGAATGAGATGTAACCTCTTGAGTATTGGACAACTTGTTCAAAAGGGTTACAATGTTTTCTTTGAGAATGATGTATGCACTATCATGGATATTCCACCCAGCAAGCGAAGCATTGCTGAAGTGAGGATGACGAGGAACAGAATATTCCCTCTCAAAATAAGGGTAGATTTGAAAAACAAAGATGCAATGGCAGCAGTTACCCAAGAGGCTCTCCAAAGTGTGCCAAAGGATGAAAATTGGTTGTGGCACTTGAGATTTGGACATCTCAACTTTGGAAGTCTTAATTTGTTGAGCAGAAAAGGAATGGTAAGAGGATTACCATTGATAGAGAAACCGGACAGCCTTTGTGAAGGCTGCATATTGGGAAAACAACACAGAGAAAGTTTTCCAAGGGGGAAAAGCATAAGGGCAAAAGCACCCTTAGAGATTGTCCACTCAGATTTATGTGGACCGATGCAAAATCAATCTTTAGCTGGCAGCCAATATTTTCTAACATTCATTGATGATTTTACAAGAAATACTTGGGTTTATTTCTTGAAGAACAAATCAGAAGTGTTTGAAAAATTCCGAAATTTCAAAGCACTTGTGGAAAATCAAAGTGGGCTGCGTATTAAAGTCTTGAGAACTGACAGAGGAGGTGAGTATATCTCCAAGGAATTCCTACGGTTTTGCAGGGAAAATGGAATTCACAAGCAATTTACAACTAGGTACACCCCACAGCAAAATGGGGTTGCTGAAAGGAAGAACTGGACCATTATGGATATGGCGAGGAGCATGTTGAAGGCAAAGCATTTACCAAATGATTATTGGGCTGAAGCCATAAATTGTGCTGTATATATCTTGAATAGGTGTCCTACAAAAGCTGTGATGAACAAAGTGCCGGAAGAAGCATGGAGTGGGAGAAAGCAAGGAGTCACCCACATGAAAATTTTTGGATGTGTGGCCTATGCACACATTCCTGATCAACTAAGGAGGAAGTTGGACAGCAAAGGGGAGAAATGTATCTTCATCGGATACAATGAGGAATCCAAGGCTTACAGGTTGTATATCCATCCACCAAGAAGTTTTTTGTGACCCAAGATGTTCAATTCATTGAGGAGGAAGATTGGGATGGAAGCATAGAGAAAACAGTGAATGTTAAAAACTGTTTGTCTCATGATGAAGATGATGAGAAAATGGTAGAAATACATCCCCAAACAGCAGCGCCAACACAAGGACAGCAAGGAACACCCTTGAGGAGAAATGAGAGTGCTTCTCCAAGCACACCACATGGAGGAAATTCAAGTGCATCTTCAAGCACTTGCTCACCAAGTGAAAGAGGTAAGAAGTTTAGAAATTTAAGTCACATTTATAATGAAGGAATGAATTCCTTATTTGCCTTGTATTGTCATGTTGATGATCCTATTCATTTCGAAGATGCTATTAAAGATAAGAAATGGATAGAAGCTATGGATGAGGAGATGAATGCCATAGAGAGAAACAAGACATGGGATTTGGTTGAGCTACCAAAAGGTAAAGAAGTCATTGGAGTCAAATGGGTCTACAAGACCAAGAGTAATGCTGAAGGCAAGATAGAAAGGCACAAGGCAAGACTTGTTGTCAAGGGATACAAGCAGCAGTATGGGAGAGATTATGAAGAAACTTTCGCAGCGGTTGCAAGAATGGAAACCGTGAGAGCAATGCTATCCATAGCAGCTCAAAACAAATGGAAAGTTTACCAGATGGATGTGAAGTCGGCATTCCTAAGTGGAGTGTTAAAGGAGGAGGTTTATATTGAACAACCTCTAGGCTATGAGAAGAAAGGTGAAGAGCACAAAGTGTGCAGATTGAAGAAAGCTCTTTATGGGCTGAAGCAAGCTCCAAGAGCGTGGTACAGTAGGATAGATTCCTATCTACTGGAAAATGAATTTGACAAATGTGAGGGAGAACCCACTGTCTACATCAAAAAAAATGATGGTAAGATTTTAATTGTAGTCTTGTATGTTGATGATGTTATTTTTACAAGTAATGATGACTACCTCATTGAAAACTTCAAATCAGTCATGAAAGAGGAATTTGAGATGACTGACATGGGTTTGCTGAGATACTTCTTAGGAATAGAAGTAGATCAAAATGAAAATGGGATTTTTATCTTTCAAGCAAGATATGTAAATGATGTGTTGAGAAGATTTAATATGCAAGAATGCAAAGCTGCAAACACTCCCACAGTAATGGGATTAAAACTCAGCAAAGAGGACAGCAACAAGGATTTTGATCCTAGCTTGTACAAGAGCATAGTTGGCAGCCTTATGTATTTAACTGCAACTAGGCCTGACATAATGTTTGCTGTTAGTTTGATTTCCAGATTCATGGAGAGGCCAAAAGAAGCACATTGGCAGGCAGCAAAAAGAATTCTGAGGTATGTCAAAGCCACAAAAAGATTTGGCATTTTGTATACCTCTTCAGAAAGTTCAGACTTAGTTGGCTACACCGATAGCGATTGAGCTGGAAGTGTGGATGATCAGAAAAGCACTTTCGGTTATGTCTTTCACATGGGTTCAGGAGAAATTTCATGGGCTTCCAAGAAACAGCCAATTGTGGCGTTGTCTACAGCAGAAGCAGAGTACGTGGCAGCTACAGTAGCAGCATGTCAAGCAGTTTGGATGAGAAGAATGTTGAAGAGCATAGGCCAAGAGCAGGCAAAAGCAACAGTGATTTTCTGTGACAATAGCTCAGCTATTGCGTTGTCCAAGAATTCTGTGTTTCACAAGCGAACGAAACACATTGATACAAGGTTCCATTACATCAGAGAATTGGTGAACAATGGAGAAATCATTTTGCAACATTGCAGGACTCAGGAACAGGTTGCAGATATTCTGACAAAGCCACTGGATCAGAAGAGCTTTGAATTTTGGAGGAAATATTTGGGTATGATTGATAACCCAGCAGTTGAAATTAAAGGGGAGTGTTGAAATAATAATTTCAACTGCAGAATTTTCTCTCTTTTGCGATGCGATCTTATCGCAGATCGCAAATCGCATCTTCAGCCTGACTTCCTTTTGTTACAACCTATGTTTTCTGGCGATTGCGATGATGCGATGCGATCCGATCGCATATCGCAGCATATGTGTGTGCCCCAATTTTGTGTTCCGACCAAATGGGATTCTGCGATGCGATTTAAATGAAGTCAATGGGTGAAGTATAGGCCAGCATTAAATGAAATTTTACGTGAAGTAAAAGTTTTTACTTACCGCCAGTGAATGTCAGTAAAACAGTAAATGCTATTTACTATGGGTTGGTAAGTTTTGGTGAAGTTTTTAATTTTATTTCATGGGCACAAGTAAAAGCTGGTAAAAGCATTTAATTTTCATTATTTCTTTTACGGAAGCATGGCCAGTGAAAACGTGAAGTAATTTCCTTTTGGTTGTCATATATATGTAATGTTCTTTTTGTTGTGTGGATGAGTGTGAAGAGGGGAGACGCAGCAGCGCCCATGTAATAGAATTGTAATACACAGCAGTGTAAATGGTGTTGTAATGCACAGCAGTGCGAAGTAAAAAAAGGGGAGCACGCAGCAGCGTATGTAATTTTTATTTTACAGGAGTGTGAAGACTTGCAAAGTAAAAGAGAGTAATCTTTTTTTTGGAACTCGAACTAAAGTGTTCCTGTGTAATCCCTCTGAGAGAGGAAGAAGTCTGTAATAGCACTTATTTTATTCATGAATAGAAATTTGTGGTGTGTGTGAAAATCTCTGTTTGCTACAAATAATTTTTTTAAGTTTCCGCTGTGTTAAGGAACCTGTGTTTGAAACAGAGCATTGTCTCTGTGTTCTGTGATTTGGTTTTTGGGATTTTGCCAGAAAAATCCCCAACAACAGTTACTGCTGACGTTCGTTTATCTAGATTCGCCTTGTGATAAATGCCTTTTCCATAAATGAAAGTTTAAAAAATAGTTATTCGCTTGGTTTGGTTTGGTTCAAAAGTAATCATTGCACAAAAAAATGAAGGCTTAAAAAACAGTTATTCCTTTAGGTTTGGCTTGGTTCAAATGTAATCGTTGCACAAAAAATTTCATTGAAAATGAAAGAAAATAATTCGCAGTCCTTTAGGTTATTTATGATTTTCTTTGAATCAATACTCGTTTGAATTCGAATTCGGTACCATAAATAAAAATTTAAATGAAAAAAATTCAATTCGTAAATAATTCGATAATATACCTTTTTTAAAGCACTTTTTAAATAATATTTTTTTTAAATAATTTTTGGGGATCTTCTTTCTAATTCATTTTGAATTTCATCTACTTTCTCATTTATTTTTAATTTTAAATAACTTTTAACTGTATGCAATAAAAAATCTTATCGATGAAATCCACTCATCACCTCTTCCCTCCAAAACATGTACTCTTTTCGAAAACCTATATTATTTCCTTGATTTCAAAAATTTATTTATGTAAAATCCTTCTCTATTTAGAAAATTGATATTCAAATTTATTTTATAAAAAAATCTAATTTTATGGATACTTCCATTTCCTTCTGTGTGTAAGAAAAATCTAGCAAGAAAATAAGATTTAGTCTTAGCATCAATGTCCATAAATCTATGACTTCCTTTTGAGATTGGGATGCTGATCATAACATGCATTTCGTCCTGGTTACATTATAATTGTTATTTCTCATTTAACCTTGGAGCAATTTTTGTTTTTCTCTGTGTGCATGCCATGCCGTAACAATCTATTTATGTTTAGCAAATGAACAAACTACTCAATGAATCTTCTGTTTTTCTCTAGGTGCATGCCATACAGCAAAAATTTCTGTCTTTCTCTTAGTGCATGCCATACGGCAACAATTTCTGTACATGCAATACCGCAACAATTTCTATTTTCTCTGATTATATACCATACTGCAGCAATCTATTTGTGTTTAGTTAATGAACAATCTACTGCCATTAAGTATGCGTGAACAATACATGCCCCCAAATTAAGTATGCGTGAACAATACATGCGCCCAAATTACGAATTATGCATGAACAACACATGCCCAAATTATGAATTATGCATGAAGAACACATGCGCCCAAATGATGAATTATGTATTTTTTTTCGACTTGATAGTTAAGCACCTCCCCTACGAACCGGATCGATTTTTGCATGTGCCCAAATTATGAATCATGTATTTTTTTTCATCTGATAGTTAAACACTTATGCTACCAATCGGATCGACTTTTGTCGAACTATTCCTTGTTCGAATTGTAAGGGCGAATTTTCGTATATTTTTTCCCTGATTCAGGAGTATTTGGTAACTATGATCTCTGCTTCTTCTAACAATTTTCTTTCTCTAATAAACTATTTCTACACTATTTTTTCTTGAATTCACATGAGCTTCGTTCTGCCGAATTGCTCTCTCTAATAAACTATTTCTACACTTTTGTTTTATGTAAGTCGTTCTTTCTATAGATCTCTCTCTATCATGTTTTCCATGTGATTTAATTGGGCACCTTGATGGTCTGACTCTAATTTATTAGGTGATGGTCGTTGCAATAGTGGCGAGTGGCGAGGTTATTCATCCTGTGATTTCTTTATTCGACTCTATGTATACCATTGCTGGTTCCATGCGTCCGTGATTTATTGAATTTCGATTAAATATTAGTATTTGTGGGGAAAACAAAACATTCGATGTGCCAACCATCTTAGAATGCCTTCCTTATCGAGGGTTGCATATAATAAACTCGCTTCTGAATGTTTTGAACTCAAAGTAGAGGACTCGTCATGATATTGTGCAATCTTCGCACTGTCTAAATATTTTCTCGTGGTTTTGTAATCGGAGTGTGTGGAGTTGTTCCACTGAGATGTATGCAAGCAAGGATCTTTGTATTTGTATGACATCCACAGTGGAGTTTTCAACAATTATCGAAGGATTGAGGTATTATTTTTTATGTAACCACGAGGACTAAGGTATTATTTTTGTAAGGAGCAGCTCAAAAATTGTTTAGCCAGACTTCTACAGATGTTTCAAACTTAGTATTATATTTTATAACATTTCTAAGAAAGAGGTGATGAATCTTTGGTTTGATGACTGATTCTCTTCTCCTATTCTATCATGAAATCATAATTTATATAATAATAGTAACTATGTGAGCACCAAAAAAATATACGAGGGCCTCTATGTGAGTAGTCAGTCTTCTAACGGGTTATTGTGAATATTTGTTTTTTTCATATCTTGTGTGGAAAATATAATGCACGTAAGCTATTCACGTTGATGTAAACATGGCATGTGAATTGATTCGATAATGTTGGCTCATAAAATCTTTTTCCATGGATACTCTGGTGTTTCAAAAGGCATAGAAAATGTAATTGCAATCTTTTTACATCTAGGTGAGCATGTGTTAAACGCCGCATATGTAGGCAGAATGGGTTTGTCTTGTAAAATAAATTTTAAACAAAGTAATAAATATTTAATTAAACTTTGGTATAGAAAATGTAATTACAATCTTTTTACATGCAGGTGGGTGTCTGTTAATCGCCACATATGCAGGCAGAATGGGTTTGTTTTTATAGAATAAATCTTAAAGAAATTAATAAATACTTTATTAAACTTTCAAATTTATGAATAAATTTTCGAATTTATTAATATGAAAATTTTTATTTGATTTATTTTATATAAATGATAAATTTTTATGTTTATTAATTAAATTTATTAAATTTTTATATGCTAATTGATTATATTTTTTTGTAGACACATCATATATGTAGACATAATGGGTTTGCCTTATAGAATAAATCCTAAAGAGAGTCATAAATATATAATTAAAATTTGGAATTTATGAATAAATTTTCAAATTTATTAATATGGAAATTGCTGTTTAATTTATTTTATATAAATGATAAATTTTTATATGTTAATTGATTATACTCTTTGTAGTACTGATATGAGACATACAATTGCTAATTTATATACACATATAGAGAGAGTGGGGAAAGAGAATGATACTGATAAAGATTATGAATATGGATCATTATTATTTAAATTTATTGGAATGTGAAAAGTATATAATGATTCTTTTTGCAAAATAAGTTATATTTAATCAAATTATTATTATTAATATTATTATTTTTTATTTGAGTAGATAACAAATTGAATTGGAACAATTTATTGTGTTTAATTTTATTTATTTGTTATTATTATTATTATTATCATTGTAACTAGTGAATGCGAGACCTAAGATCACAATGAAGGACGATTCTAGGCAAGACCCAAGATCACAACTTCCATTATTCACCCACTATTCATCTCAATAACAAGATATTCAAATTTACTTATAGGAATTACTCATCAAGATTTTCAACTTTTCAAATTTAAATTAAATTGAATCAATTTATTATTTTTTTTATTATTTATAATTGAGCAGATAACAAATAGTGAATAAAAGACCCAAGATCACAATGGAGGACTATTCTAGAAAAGATCCAAGATCAGAACTTCCACTATTCATCCACTATTCATAACAAGATATTCAAATTTAGTTATAGGAATTACTCATCAACATTTTAAAAATTTCAAATTTAAATTAAATTGAAGCAATTTATTATTTTTATTATTTTGATTAATTGAATAGATAACAAATTGATTTAGAACAATTTATTGTTTTTATTTTTATTTATTTATTATTTATTATTATTTTCACGGTAACTAGTGAATGTGAGACCCAAGATCACAATGGAGAATGGTTCTAGACAAGATACAAGATCACAATGACTTCCAATATTCACCCGCTATTCATATCAATAGCAAGATATTCAAATTTACTTATAGGAATTACTCATCAAGATTTCAACTTTTCAAATTTAAATTAAATTGAATCAGAAACCCAAGATGGAGGCAGAATTAAACCGTTTATTATTGTGTCATTATTATTATTAGATTTAATGCTTCATTTTTAAATAATTCATAAGATCTACTACATATGGTGCCTCCACCTCTTCGTATGCAATTATGATGTTTTGAGGTATCTATCTCAATCTCAATAGAGAGATACCAACCTCTTCCTATGTTGATCGGTAAACTTCAATGGATTATTATGTTGTGAGGTATCTATCTCAATCTGGATAGAGAGCTACCATTTTCCATGTGTTTGTGTCCTTTGTTGTTGTGGCTACTTAATCTACACATGTTTTTCCTTATGCCTTGGCTCCTCCCTCTATGAGGTAAACTAGATTATGATGTTTTGAGGTATCTATCTCAATCTCAATAGAGAGATACCAACCTCTTCCTATGTTGATCGGTAAACTTCAATGGATTTTTATGTTGTGAGGTATCTATCTCAATCTGGATAGAGAGCTACCATTTTCCATGTGTTTGTGTCCTTTGTTGTTGTGGCTACTTAATCTACACGTGTTTTTCCTTATGCCTTGGCTCCTCCCTTTGTGAGGTAAACTAGAGACAATTCAATGGTTTTTGCATGATCGAGACCTAGATTATGCTTTCAATGGTCATACCTATGCTCCATATTCTCTGTATGATGTTATAGATAGACACCTAGTTATGGATAGAGACCCAACTTATGTTCCATTTTCGGATAAAGATCCAAAGTGAGTGTGCATATGGATATATGATAGATCGTAATAAAGGATTCATACCCACACAAGAAACATCGCTTGAATAGTGACATATAAGGTAGGAGCTCCCACCGGTCCAAGAAGGGATATTAAGGTAATTATTCATTTTCAGGGCCAAGGTTTTAGCCTAGGAGGAACTGCTCACATAACAAAGGAAATACCTTATGAAGCATATCATGGTAGATTATAATTTTTGGTTAATTTCCTTATGAAGCATATCATGGTAGATTATAATTTTTGGTTAATTTTCTCTCCCATGATTGTTTTCTTAACACGTAATACACTAATATTTACATACGGGTAACTAAAAACATTTGTAAAGTATATTATTTTACAAATAATTTTTATCATTCTTGGGCAACCACTCCATTGTGAAGCAATTTTCTATGGCTTTTTTTAGGTTAGGGTATATAGGGTATAGGCATGATAGTTCATTAGGTGGGGCATATTTCTTTGTAACAAGCAATTTTTATAATTCTTGGGCAACAACTCCAGTGTGAAGCAATTTTCTATGGCTTTTTTTTAGGTTAGGGTATATCGGGTATAGGTAGGATAGTTCATTAGGTGGGGCATATTTCTTTGTAACAAGCAATTCATTGTGTTGCATTAACTCCTTCCTTTTTTATGGGTTAAGTGACCCCCTCGTTGCAGGGTTTAGAATGCAAAGTTCAACTATTGCAGAGGTATGAACCAACACTTTGTAACAAACCATTGTATCATGCCAAATTAATAACCCCCCTACACCCATGCAAAAGGCCTGCAATCGTATCATTTTGTTGTCCTCACAAACTTCATTACATAGAGATTCATAACTCTATGCAACTTCTCTCCCACACATATACAACTATAAAAGTTTCAAATCGAAAGGAGTTCAAAATCCCCCCTCTTGCGTGCAGGAAACAGACCTCCACTCATGTCTATTCTAACATCATTGGGCACAGTAATAACATAACAATGCTAATGCCAAAGCACTAATGAACATAATCATGCAATTTGTTCAACCCCACCTTTTGCATTCAAAAGACTTGCAACCAAGTCAATTATGATATCACCGGGTAGATCAATATCATAAAAATTGAGTCTCACAAAAGTAGTTTTTTTACATTTTAAAATGAATTTTCATGCACTAAAACGTAGCAAAAATAAAACAATTATGTCATATAAGTGATCCCTCAACCAATCAAAAATTAGAAATAAGATCTACAGAAAATTAGTAAATTATTTTTGAATTTATAAAAGAATAAAAATATTAAGCATTTTCCATAAATATTAAGTAAAATTTACATATCAAAATAATGCAGAGTTAATGCAGAGTTAGCACACTTTACTATAATCCCTGACGAGACAGTGAATAAGAAGGTGTTTCTTTCATCCAATATGTGAATCCATATTGTAATAAATATAAATAAATTATGTATATTTAAATTTCTTCTTTTAATTGGCGGGTTTTATTTAGTTACACTAATTAATATCTTTCTATTAAATAAATTATTTTAAGAATAGTTCTTTTTGCTTCATGAGAAAATAACGATCTTCTATAACATTTTATGGCTCTGTTATTTTATAGACATTACATTGATATTACTAGTTACGCTGTAAGGCGTTCCATTGGGAAAAACTACCCTCAACTGCCACTCGGCACTGTTTATTGAATTGTTAGACGATTGAAAATCATTTGTTCATTGGATCCCAAAGCACCTTGAACTGCCAACTCAATTTGCTGCTTAACTGACCAAGTCGTTGGATCTTTCCCTGTGAACTTAACTCCTTGATTTACAAGTTGTGCAATAGTTCTCGAATGGCTGAAACTATCTATGCCTTTGATGCCTAGGATGGTAGATCAACTACATCTCGTACCTCCATGTATATATATTATATATGAGAGTGAAAGGTTAATTCGTTTAGCGAACCATGTTTTCATGGTAACGGCTGTTATGCAACGTCATTTAATCTACATTCGCGATGTGATATAAGCTTTTCTCATAGATGAAAGCAGCAAGAACAACCATTCCCACGTTTCTCCAGCCAAGTTTTCATCGTAACGGCTACTTCATGAAGTTCGTTTATCTAGATTCGCCTTGTGATAAATGCCTTTTACATAAATGAAGGCATAAAAAGCAGTTATTCCCTTGGTTTGGTTCAGAAGTAGTCATTAAAAAAAAAAAAAAAAATTCATTGAAAATGAAAGAAAATAACTCACAGTCCTTTATGTTATTTATGATTTTCTTTGAATCAATACTCATTGTTTTCCCCAACTTTCACCTAATTTTTTTTCTTGAATCTATCTCTACTTCTTTCTGCCAAATTTCTTTCTCTAACAAACTATTTCTACACTATTTTTTCTTGCATTCATCTGAATTTCTTTCTCCCGAATTGCTCTCTAATAAACTATTTCTACACTTTCGTTTTATGTAAGTCAGTCGTTATATAGATCGCTCTCTATCATATTTTCCATGTCATTGAATTGGGCACCTCGATGCTCTGACTCTAATTTATTAGGTGATGGTCGTTGCAGTAGTGGCCAAGTTATTCATCCTGTGATTTCTTTATCCGAGTCTATGTATACCATTGTTGGTTCCATGCGTGGGTGATTTATTGAATTTCGATTAAATATTTGTATTTGTGTGGAAAACAAAACATTCAATCTGCTAACCATCTTAGAATGCCTTCCTTATAGAGGGTTGCATATAATAAACTCGCTGCTGAAAGATTTGATCTCAAAGTAGAGGACTCGTCATGATATTATGCAATCTCTGCACTGTCTAAATATTTTCTTGTGGTTTTGTAATCAGAGTGTGTACAGTTGTTCCACTGAGATGTATGCAATCAAAGATCTTCGTATTTGTATGACATCTACAGTGGAGGTTTCAACAATTATCGAAAGATTCAGGTATTATTTTTTCTATAAGCAGGAGCTCAAAAATTGTTTAGCCAGACTTCCACGTATATTTCAAATTTAGTATTATATTTTATAAGATTTGTAGGAGAGAAGTGATGCATCCTTGGTTTGATGATTGATTCTCTTCTCCTGTTCTATCATGAAATCATAATTTATATAATAATAGTAACTATTTGAGCACCGAAAAAATATACGAAGGCTTCTATAATTAATTTCAATGATTTATATTGTGATAATCATGTGAGAGGTGAGGCTTCTAACGGGTTATTGTGAATATTTGTTTGTTTCATATCTTGTGTGGAAAATATAATGCACGTAAGCTATTCATGTTGATGTAAGCATGGCATGTGAATTGATTCGATAATCTTGACTCATAAGATCCTTTTCCATGGATACTCTGGTGTTTCAAAAGGTATAGAAAATGTAATTACAAACTTTTTACAGGTAGGTGGGAATGTGTAAAACGCCAATGGGTTTGTCTTATAGAATAAATCTTAAAGAAAGTAGTAAATATTTAATTAAATTTTGGTATAGAAAATGTGATTACAATCACTTTACATGTAGGTGGGCCTGTGTGTAATGGATACATATGTAGGTATAATGGGTTTGTCTTTTAAATAAATTTTAAAGAAGCTATAAATACTTAATGAATAAATTTTTGAATTTATTAATATGAAAATTTTTATTTTATTTATTTTATATAAATGATAAATTTTTATATTGTGTAGATTATCTTCTGGATACATCGCATTAGATTTCCTTATGATCGTGAAGATGAACCATCGTTGTTGGTTCGAAACGTCGATCAGAAGGAAATCTAATGCCACGTATCCGGAAGATAATCTACACAATGATGTAACTCGCAGAAACCTTAAAGACAAAAATTTTATATGTTTATGAATTAAATTTATTGATTTTTTATATGCTAATTGATCATATCTTTTGTAAACACATCATATATGTAGATAGAATGGGTTTGTCTTATAAAATAAATCTTAAAGAAAGAAATAAATATTTAATTAAACTTTGGAATTTATGAATAAACTTTCAAATTTATTAATATGGAAATCATTATTTAATTTATTTTATCTAACTGATAAATGTTTATATGTTTATTAATTAAATTTATTAAATTTTTATATGCTAATTGATTATACCCTTTCTAGCACTGATATGAGACTCACACAATAGCTAATTTATAGAGAAAGAGAGTGATATTGATAAATATTATTAATATGGATCATTATTATTTAAATTAATTCTAATGTGAAATACATATAATGCTTCTTTTTGGAAAATAAATTAAATTGAATCAATTTATTATTAATTTTTATTTATTTGAGTAGATAACAAATTGAATTGGAACAATTTATTGTTCTTAGTTTTATTTATTTATTTATTTATTATTATTATTATTTCATGGTAACTAGTGAATGCAAGACCCAAGATCACAATGGAGGATTCACCCACTATTCATCTCAATAACAAGATATTCAAATTTACTTATAGGAATTACTCATCAAGATTTTCAACTTTTCAAATTTAAATTAAATTGAATCAATTTATTATTTTTGTTATTATTTTTGATTGAGTAGATAAAAAATAGTGAATGAAAGACCCAAGATCACAATGGGGGACTATTCTAGGAAAGATCCAAGATCACAACTTCCACTATTCACCCATTATTCTTATCAATAACAAGATGTTCAAATTTAGTTATAGGAATTACTCATCAACATTTTCATCTTTTCAAATTTAAATTAAATTGAACCAATTTATTATTTTTATTATTTTTATTAATTGAGTAGATAACAAATTGATTTGGAACAATTTATTGTTTTTACATTTGTTTATTTCTTATTTATAATTCTTTTCATGGTAACTATGCAAGACCCAATATCACAATGGAGGACTGAATCAGAAACCCAAAGTGGAGGGAGAATTAAATAATTTAGCTACTAATAAACTATTATCGGTTCATATTGTTATTATTATTATTATTATTAGATTTAATGCTTCATTTTTAAATCACTCATAAATATATATAATCATTACATTATATATATATATATATATATATTAGAATTCTACTTTGAACTTCTCTACATTATCTAATACACGATTGAAAAGTATTCGTCATTGGATCTTGCAACTTGAATTATCAGCCAACTTCCTTTCTTTACACTTTTTAAATGAATTCTTTTGCCATGTGAAGTGAACTCTTTAATTTACACCAAGTCACTCATTGTGAAACTGTTGTGGAACGATTGAAACTACATATAACTCTAACGCGGACGATGGTAGATCTACTACGTATGGTGCCTCCACCTCTCCCCATGTTGATGGGTAAAATTCAACGGATTATGATGTTGTGAGGTATCTATCTCAATCCAGATAGGGAGATGCCATTTTCCATGTCTTTGTGTCCTTTGTTGTTGTGGGTACTCAATCTAAACCAGGTTTTCCTTATGTTTTGGCTCCTCCCTTTGTGAGGTAAACTGGAGTCAATTCAAGGGTTTTCGCATGATTGAGACCTCGATTATGCCTTCAATGGTCATACCTATGTTCCATATGCTCTATATGATGTTATAGATAGAGACCTAGTTGTGGATAGAGACCCAACTTATGTTCCATTTCTGGATAAAGATCCAAAGTGAGTGTGCATGTCAATATATGATAGACCATAATAAAGGATTCATACCCACAAAAGCAACAGAGAATCAATATTGACAACAATATTGACAAATAAGGTAGCAGCTCCCATTGGTCCAAGAAGGGATATTAAGGAAGTTGTTCATTTTCAGGGCCTAGTTTTTAGCTGAGGAGGAATTGCTCACCTAACAAGGGAAATACCTTATGAAGCATATGATGGTAGATCACAATTTTAGGGTTAATTTTCTCTCCCATGACTATTTTATTAACATGTATTACCCTAATGTTTACATCCGTGTAACTAAATTTTTTTCTAAAGTATATTATTTTCCAAATAGTTTTTATCATTCTTGGGCAACCAATCAGGTGTGAAGCAATTTTAGATGGCTTTTGATAGGTTAGTGTATATAAGGTATAGGAAGGATAGTTCATTAGATAGGGTATATTTCTTTGTATTAAGTGACCCCCTCCTTTCCCTTGTGTTTGTTTGTTGGTTGTAGGGTTTACAATGTAGAGTTCAACTATTGCAGAGGTATGAAACAACACTTTGTAACAAACCATCGTATCATGCCAAAGAAATAACCCTTTGATGCACACTTTTATCCACACTTCACAAAATTTAAAACCAATCTTCGAAATATCGTATACAAAGATCAAATTTGCATATATGAAATATCATTGGTGCTTCGACTAAGCAAGCCCTCTCTCCTTTCTATGTGTTTACTAAGTCATGCTCTTCATTTTTTTGTATACACATGGCTTCAATTTTCATTTGGTGTGTGTGACTTTAATACTGTTTGTGGTTTCCTACAACTTGGTCTCTTTAATTTTGTAGGTACAACAATTATATGCAACTGCAACGATGTTTCAATCTCTTCTTCACCACAGCAATTTCATGACATTACCACAAACCGAGAGCTATATTTGTTGTAATACTCTGATTAGGACTTTACCTCAAGATCATTAATTTCCACAAGGTATTTTAGTACTTGAAAAGTTAAACACGAAATGGTTTTCAAAGTTATTTAATATTTTTTATTTTAATATTCATGCAGACCATTAATGTCATGATTCATGACCCAGATCATTTAAGTTGTGATTTAATTAGAATTTTTGATAGGATTCTTATAATCTTTATCTTAAAGCATGTTTTGGCAGTGAAAAGTTCAATTATGCAGAGATAATTTGTGAAGCATGATAGGGATTACTAGGGTTTGGATGGTCATCGTTATTGTGTTTCCTTTGCAACATCTTGAAACAATGACAAAGCCATTTTTTTACGATTTGATGTATGTTTTGTTTGTTTTGATTTGATCTAGGGTATTTTACTTTGTAACTTGCAGTCACTTTCCATCGCAATAATCATTGTAGTTATCACTGAAATTTGTGAACTTATATAATGTATGTATGGAGCATGGAATGTAAAACATCATTTTACCATGAAAATCATCTTTTTCTTAGAAAATTACCATTTTTGTTAAATGATATTTAAAATCACTTATCACACTCATCATTATTTAGGGTATTTGAAAATAAGAAAGAAGTAGAAAATATTGGTGAAGGGAACGAATCATGCAACTACTTGGAAAAAAGTGTGTCCATCTTACTAGGTCTAAATATAAAGTGCACATGCAAGAGAAAAAATAATTACAAAAAAATTGAAGAGGAATACAACCCATTCTGACCTATCTATTTTGATGCAATCTATCGAGTAACATGGGTTCTAGGGAAGTTCCAAGGCATTTACGAAACATGAGAAATCAATATAGATTCAAAATTAATTTGTAGAATAAATTAGACCTTAATGTTGAGGATATACCGGAAATAGGATGACCTCTTGTTTTCCTCCACTATACTTTTAGATCCATTGATATTGTTGACAATAAGACACCGAGTGGCATCCACTTATGCTATCATATAGTTCATGCTATTTCTAGGTTTTGTAAAGGCATAGGCATCAAACATTAGGAGTATTCATTAACAATGGGTCGATGTTGCTTCATTTTTTTTATAACCAAGTAATGAAAATACATGGCTAGGAATCCTTTGCAGTCGATCATTCCGAGACATAAACATATTTAGTTTTCACCACAAAGGTATGATTACAACAAACTATGATGATAAAGTCCAATATTTCATTTCCATCACAAAGGTATGGTTAATGGAGAGCATAACCATAAACTTCATTTCTCTTGTCAAAAAGGCTTGATCTGCTATCATCAAGAATTGGTGTGTTGTAGAGGAGTATTGCTCTTTTTGAATATGTTTATGGGTCATATCATCAATTAGTGGGTTGGTTTTTCTTTTGAAATTTTAGAAAAAATGTACTTAGTTCCTCTAAAACATCAATAGAGATAGAATTCATTTTCCTATCATGAAATTTTCTTATGGACATACGTTTCACAAGTACGTGGCTCATCTTCAACATCATAATTCTCCAACACTTTTTTTATGCATTTCCCTATGTAAGAAGTTATGACTAGCAAATTATAATCTCTAAATTCCATTATAACGAGCTAGCAATATTTTAATGATCTATTATCATTGACATTGACAATATTAATATTGTAGCTTCGACTAATTATGTTAGTTATGAATTGAAAAATTATAAATTTTAAATGCCATGGTATTCACTTGGTAACCTTTTAAATGACATAATAGTGGTGATTTTGACAAGTTTTACCACTGTATTTTGACTTTCTTACTAGGAACATAGATTTCTCAAGCACATGCTTCTATATTGGTCACCAACACAACATTTAATTTGGTTAAGATTCAGTTAAATACATCACAGATTCCACAGTTTCTGCATTCAGTTAAATTTTATTGAGCCTGGCATGTTTCACGATGATTCAAATGTTTAAGGTAATATATTATTGAGCTTGGATTGAACGCTTGGGAAGGAAGTTGCACATGCCTTTGTTTTGGGTAGATTGTTTGATTGTATTCATTTAACATTAATATTTCTTTTTCAGTCAAATTGGGCTACAATTACATCACATAATATATCACATTTTTTCTCATCTATGATTTTCTTCCATATGCTATCCACTTACGACATTTCCTTTGCAACATCTGGTGCAAATGCTAGTTTTTATATTTATAAAGTTTATTGACAAATCATTCTATAGTTATGTTGATGAAGTTTTGAAAGTAGAGAAAATAATTTTGTTAGGTCCCTACATTGGGTGGTACACATTATATATCTCTTATGCCTCTGTTTCTTTTCAACAATTTTTTAAATATGGTATGTTGAATATTTTAGCTTTAAACTTGATCGACTTTTGTAGAAATCTATTTTTTTCTAGACCATATTAAGTATAGGATGCTTAGGCTCCTTACTATTTTTATGTGTGAAGCTATTGCGATAAGAGATATATGTCAATATATATGTACCTACTATTCATACATGTACATGGTACCTGTTCTTAGCACATAATCTTATTATAGAAGAAAATAATGAATGCACCATTAACATAGTATTGTTGATTGCGATAGCTATGAGCTATTGTAGAAATAAACACCATTTGAAGGTGACATTCTAAATGTATCAAATAAAAACAATGAATAGCCCATATTCTTAATAGGTCTTTGAATTTTATAATACAGGAGAAAACATTATGTTCTTTTGATAAAATCCATGATATATGCTATTATCATATATGCCAATCATTTAATATGGTGTACTTGTTTAATCAAGAAAATGTTGTTCTTTTGATAAAATCCATGATATATGCTATTATCATATATGCCAATCATTTAATATGGTGTACTCGTTTAATCAAGAAAATGTTGATAAATCTCTCTGTGGTATGGTAATGAAACATATTTTTCTCAAGACAAACATAATTATTCCTCTTTTAGAAACCTTTGAAGTCTACCAAATACAATGTTCATACATATACCCCCAAACAAAATTCTAGACAAGTAATTAAGAACCCATAGACTTATAGCATTTTGTTACTATTTACATAGCATTGGGAATGTAATAATTATTTTCCAAAGATTGATTGTGTCTAATGAAGTGCATACAAACATGCATTTTCTTAAGATAATTTATTATACATGCCATTATAATGTGCAGGACTAATTCAATATTGTCTACCTTTTCTTATAGGGAAAGTGTTATATTCATTTTTATAGTTTTGTGATGACCCATGTTTTTCTCATTTTTTATTTTTTTTTATCTATTAGACTAACCTAAGTACCCATGAGGGATTTGAACCGGTGACCTATCGCAAGGAGTGCCTTAACAGCGCACCCATTCACCGTCAATCCAAAGCCCCGTGGGAAACCATGTTTTTCTCATTAAAAATAAGGTGGTTATCCTTTTGAAAGCACTTGAAGTAGACCCACTAGGAAAAATGTAAGACTATCTTAACATAGACATAATCACATATAGTTTAGTTCCTCTTCTTTAACTAGGGGGATTTATTTAGTTATAGTAGAAAACCTTGTTTTTCTCCTAAAACTAATGAGATTGAGAATGAGAGTTCATTTGATTCATGACGATATAATAGGCTTCAGCCACACCTTTGTGTATTTCCAATTCCGTATACATTGTTATAATGAAACTAGTTATTTTACTTTTGAAGTCTACTAGAAAATCATGTTGTGGCTTTGCTAAGTTGAGGATCTGCTAAAAATGAAAGAAATAATTTTGGACGATATTTGCTTTAGCTAATACACCTAGTATATCTCCTTCATGTATTTCCTCTCATGCTCAACTTATATAAGATGTTAAATATGTTAACTAAAAAATCAACCACCTTTAGTTCAAACCCATAATTTCATAATAAGACTTGGTAATTAAGTGAATAACAACTATGTATCTTACTAGTATTATAGGTAAAGAAAATGATATAAGTAATAAATGTTAATATACTTATATCTCATATTCATAATCATTCATTGTGTTCATATTTTACTGAAATAAATATTATAGAAGAAAATCATTCGTACATTATTGACATTATGTTATAAATTATAATAGATATGAGATATTGTCAAATTAGATAATATACTTATATATTATAAAATTTTATTACTATTTAAATATCATTATTCACATAATTATTGTTTTTCATAAATCCATAATATTTAATAAAATACATATAATGCAACGTTTAAAAAAAAATTATAACACCTGTAATTATAAAATGTATAAATAGTCCATATATGAAAGTGTCAATTGAGCAACGAAAATTACATCGGTCATTAACAACATAATGCATCTTCTTCCCAAAAAAAAATCGTCAAGTTCAGAAAAACAAGATGTTTATCGATACACCCGATATGCAAAAATGCAAGGGTGTCTTTCCAGAGACACAAATTAGGTTTAAAGGGTTGGAAGTGGGTTTACTTGATGGGCATGTGATAAGCTCAAACGACGGTTTTATGCCTTGGGGCTTCCAGTATGTTTTCTTAACAGTAACTGTTCTTTTTTATAGGTTATTATAATGTGAACAGTCAATACAGGTATTTTTTAAGCTGTTGGCAAATCTCGATCACGATGGATTAAAAAGTAAACCAAAAATTTGTTCAAGTCAAATGTTTAGGTCGTTTTGTATAACTAGAATACAAACTTTCAATAATATCATTTGGGTAAATATCTACTTCAACTTTGGTAGAAGTTAACCACTATTTAAATGAGAGGATAGTAAAGTAAAACAAAAGCATGTGAGCAACCATATTGCTTTGTTTTACTTGTTTTCTTCCCTCTCATCTAAATATATCATTTGGGTAAATATCTAATTCAACTTTGGTAGAAGTTAACCACTATTTAAATGAGAGGATAGTAAAGTAAAATAAAAGCATATGTTAACAACCATATTGCTTTGTTTTACTTGTTTTCTTCCCTTTCATCTAAATGAAAGGATGCTACAACAAAAGCATATTGTACGATGCATGGATATTGCTTTTGATTTACTTGTTTTCTTTCCTCGTCGAAAGCAAAGGATGGGACAACAGTTCGTTGGTAGTTGTATGTGATGGACACCGTCATGTACCATTGTGAATTATATCAAAACTAAACACTCTTATAGTTATTCGTTTTAAGTCGATCGAATAAGTAGACTTGTGAGGAATCAGAGTATTTATGTGAACATAGTAGAAACAGCAAGTCTCGTATTAAATAATTACTGGCAACGTAAGACGGACCCGAACTGATAGAGGGAGATTGCAACTTGCCATCTGCTCAATTCAAAGAAACTGACAGCGAGATCAGCTAGTATTCGATTCAAAAAGCGAACCTGCTCTGCTCTCGGATTCAGATTGCCGATCAAATGGCAAAGCAGCTAGGCTTGCTGTTGTGGCGGTCAGGCATCTTGTTAGTATTGCTGGTGAATGGAGCTCTTATCTTTTCAGAGGAAGAATGTTCAGTGTATTGTTCAGAAGATTACTATTACTCTAATGGGACTTATTACCCAGGGCCTGTCAGTGCCATGGATGCTGATATACTAAACTTTGCACTCAACTTGGAGTATCTGGAGGCCGAATACTTCATTGGCGCTTTATACAGAGAGGGACTAGACAAGTTTGCCCCTAATCTCTCAGGCGGCGGTCCTCCACCGATTGGCCTTGAGTTAGCAAATATCGACCCTGCAACAAGAGATATTGTCCAGCAATTCGCCTTGCAGGAAATCGGCCATGTGAGGCGATCTGAATAAGAATAATCAATTAGGATAAATTTATCCCGGTAAGTTATGCAATCATTCTTTCTTTCGGATTATAGTTCTTGTGTTGTATCGTAATCGTGCTGAGTGTTGATATTGAAGCAGGATCATTCGCGAGACTGTTACTGAAGCGATTCCACGACCTCTGCTAGATTACGGAGTGGAAATGTGGGTGAAATTCTTCGAGGAAGCCTTCGGATATCACCTCATTCCCCCATTCAATCCTTACGCCAATTCTGTTAACTTTGTTCTTTCCGTGTATTTCCTTCCTTACATGGGTCTTACAGCTTACGTCGGGACGAATCCAAATTTGACCACACCCACAGCAAAACGAGTAAACTCTCAGCATTGTCAACTATTGATAGAATTGTAGAACACAAATAGAATATAGCCGTTACTACCTAAGTTTATTGTGTTCTTTTCATATCAGAAAGCCATTACTATTATGTTTCAAATATTTTTTTATCAGAAAGCCGTTACTGTTTCAAATAATTTCATGATATTGCTAAGAGAAACCCGTTACTATTATGTTTCAAATAATTTCCATGAACCGATCTCCATGCTTTTCATTCAACCGTTGGTCTGCTTGTTTCTTTGCGATTTGTCTGGAGCTTGTGGCAGGTCTGCTTGGAGTGGAATCAGGGCAGGACGCAGTGACATGCCACTGGCTATACGAAAGAAGCTATGAGAAGGTGTATCCATACCCAATTACAGTTGCAGAGATGACAGCGAAGATATCGATTCTTCGGAACAATCTTGGAAAGACAGGAATAGTAGATAAAGGAGTAATAGTGCCAAAGGATCTAGGAGCTGAAGGAAGAATAAGCGGTAACATTTTATCTGCAGATCCAAACTCTCTGTCATACAGCAGAACTCCGGGGGAAGTCTTGAGAGTTTTGTATGACACAGGAAATGAATCCATAGCCGGTGGATTTTATCTGCACGGGGCCAATGGACGCATTGCCGGAAGCTATCCCCTCCCCCCTCATCCTGGGTGACATGCGGCGTTGTCGTTGCCATGGAGTAAACTATAAGTAAACTCTAAATAATTCCTTCGTGGAACTGCATGCTTCCTAATAAATATTATGTCACTCAAATCGGATCAGTCTATGTACTTCTAAGCCCTATATAGATATTTCGTGGATGCATGGATTTAAAGTCTACTATATATAGTTGGTATTTTGTACTTCAAAACAATTTTTGTGCCTCTATTATAAAACTCCCCAATGATTCCATCGAACAAATTTGTTTTCTGGAACCTGTAATTGTTTCCAAAGTTACAGGTGACTTCTTTTTCGATCCTGCGATAATTTGTCAAAGACATCTGTATTTTTTAAGCGGAGTAGTTGAATATATAAGAAGCAGTCAGTTGTTGTTTTATGTGTATTGGTTTAATATTTAAGTAATATAGATCGTTGTTTTCTTTGTTGGGTTAATATTTCAAATATACACCACTCGTTATTTTCTTTTTTTGGGTTAATATTTCGAATATACACCACTCGGAACGAACCAGAAGTGACTAAGAGCCGATTACCATCTTGCACCAACAGTGTAAGTCATCGAGACCTAATATGATATTTATGCAGATATTTGGTACGGCTGTTTCGTAGGTAATCAATTTTCTTTGCTTTTTAAAATGCGGCCTCTATCATGCCTCAAATAGAAAGGATTTAATTGGAATAGTTCAGATTGTGTGGCCTCTATCATGCCTCAAAATAGAAAGGATTTAGTTGGGATAGTTCAGATTGTGTGGGGAGCTGAATTTTCTAATTCGCTAAATAGTTTTAGTATAAAACATATTTTATAATTCGGAATTGAAGTGAACGAGTCTTCCATTAGGATAGAAGTATGCCCTGTTAAATGAATAATAGTTTATTTTTTTTAAGATTAATATGTTTTTTAAAAATATAATTTTTTTCGAGTAAAATGTTTTTTATATATAAATTTAATTATGTACAAATATATATTTTATAATGAATATATTGTTTATTTTATTTTCTTATAAATTGGAATTGAAGTGAAAGCGTCTTCCATTAGGATAAAAGTATGCCCTATGCCCTGTTAAATGAATAATGGTTTATTTTTTTAAGATTAATATGTTTTTTAAAAATAGAAATTTTTAGTAAAATGTGTTTTATATATAAATTTATTTATGTACAGATATATATTTTATAATGAATATATTGTTTATTTTATATTTATATTAGATTTGATTTTCTATAGTTTTTATTACATTATTATTTTTTAATTGATTTTTTAAGTTACCAATCTTATGATGGTTTTGGCATAGTCTTTGTCAGAATAAAATAAATTTATATTAATGTTATATTTTTTTAAAGTACAATAAATCAAAATAGTATTAAAATATAGTATGATGAGGATTATTAGTATAATTTATATCATATTTTCTTTAATCTTTCTATCTTAGGTATTCATTTAATGGAGGATAAGGGAGAAATAGGGTTTCTAAACTTTCATTAGATGTATGTGGAAAGAATGCATTTCTTGTAAAAAAATAATGCAAGTATGAAGTTAAATCTACCAAGATCAAAGAATATATCACAATCACGTTTTGATCTATAAATTCATTGGATTATAGCCTTTTGAAATTGGGGGATCTCAAATAAATGACACATATTGAGATATTATTTTCACTGTCAGTTAGTTGTTGGTGAGGTGTCATCACATTTGATTCTATTGTGTGCTAGATGTCATATGCACTTAGTTTTGCTTGATTTCTACTCCACACATGTCGAGTTTTACTTCAATGATTTATTATTAATATTTACAATCCTGTTAAAAAGAATAGAGTTATATTCAAATTTGGGAAATTAACCTTTTCCAAGTGTCAAACAAAAGCGTTATTAACACTCACCCAAAGCACTAGAGTGATATCGTTTCTTTTTAATTCTAGGACAATTGGTAACTGGTGAGAGTTATCCTGAACAGACCTAGGATCAAATCTAACTGGCTGCCACTATAAACCTAGGCTACGTGCAACCGCCTGCAAGCCACACAATAGCAGGAAACTTATGCCTCAACAAGAGCCGAGACTTCCACTATGGGGTCGCCTACTCTTCTAGCCAAGACACAACAGGGCATATATATACTCAATGAGATTTGAACCCTCATCTCGTGGGTTAACAAAACTTACCGTTAAACCCCATATCACTGTATACGCTGAGCAATTAGACGAGAGCTGGCGTTAGTCCACTTTCCTTCCACCGATTACGGCCTAACCCTCCATCAATGCGTTATACTAATTTACGGCAAACGTACCAGACAAAACGCTACATTTTTTATTCTTGATTCAAAAGTCAATCTTCACGAGTTTTAAGAAAGGTACTTGTGACTCCTTTCAAAATACGTTTATATGTTTAATGATTTTTTTTTTAACGGTATAATTTCAAAAAGGAGGAGGTCTTATTATATTTTAAAAACACTATTAAAAAGAGGTTTGGTTATATTTTTGAAAAAGCTTTTTTCAGATAAAAAATTGGAAAGGGAATGTTTTTTTTTTTATAAATTTAAATAAAAAATTGGAAAGGGAAATGTTTTTTTTTATAAATTTAAATAAAAAATTGGAAAGGAAAAACTTTTTTTTTTTTTTAATAAGTTTTAAAAGGAGATTTGAAAAAAAGGGTGCACATTTTGTATTCAAGGAAATGGCTTCCTCGAGTACTTTCCACAGACTTCGAATTTGCTTGGAAAAAGATATGAGTTTTGGTTTTTGAGAATGAAGATGTTTCTGGAAGCCCAACAGTGTTGGGATACACTTCAAACTCCCTATGTAGAGCTGACTCAAGAAGTATGGGAAGCCATGACTAATAATCAGAGGAATGCAGCGATTGAACTCAGAAAGAAAGAACACAAAGCCAAATGTTGGATTCAAAACTCAGTCGATGACTCTATTTTCAACATGATATCTGGCGCATCCACAACACATGAAGCTTCGGAAATATTGAAAGTTGCATATCAAGGTAATGATATAGTGAAGACAGTGAAATTACAAACATTGAGATCACAGTTCGAAACACTAAAGATGACTGACATAGAAAATGTGGATCATTTCATGACTAGAGTCATGTGAATAGTCAATCAGATCAAACTCATCAGGGAAACCATTTCAGATGAGAAAATTGTTTAGAAAGTCCTTCAAAGTTTGCCCAAGAAATATGCCATGATTGTAATAACCATTTTAGAATCCAAAGATTTTATAACTTTCTGAGTAGAATATTTGACTGAATCACTTCTAGTACACAAAACAAGAGTCAACTTCACAAAATATTCCATGGAACAAGCTTTCAAAGCACAACTTTCTTTTGGCATAGGCAGAAGCAGAGGTAGATCAAAACATCATCATGCAACAGAGCAGTGTAGAACTCCACAAAACCAAACTCAAAGAAGCAAACCATGGAGTAAATATAATGTCCAGTGTTATTACTGTAAGAAATTTGGGCATTATGAACATGAATGCAAAAGGAAACAGTCAGATTACCACAAAGACAATGTCCATCTCTCCACTAATGAAGGAGAAACCTCTAAAGAAATGGTTCTTTCATGCAATATTTCTGAAGACACTCACAACAAGGATCTTTGGTTGCTCGAGAGTGGATGCAGCAATCGTATGACAGGTAACATAAATCTTCTTTCTGATCTTGATGCTTCCATAACATCAGAAATTACTCTTGGAGACCGTTGTTTCATTAAAGCTTAAAGAAATAGTATTGTTCCTATTTTTACTAAACAAAATCAACAAAAATACATTCCTAATGTTTATTATGTTCCAAATCTGAAGCATAACCTCATTAGTGTAGGGCAACTGATGGAACACTATTATGATGTAATATTTCAAGGGAACGCATGCTATATCTATAACAAACCTCCCAATATAAGACTTATAGCAAAGGTTGAAAAAACTAAGAATGTGATGTTTCCTTTGACTCTTAGAAGTCAAAATCTCTCACAGTCTTTTGCACA
The DNA here is from genome assembly GCA_031772625.1 of Pinus tabuliformis. Taxonomy (NCBI): domain Eukaryota; kingdom Viridiplantae; phylum Streptophyta; class Pinopsida; order Pinales; family Pinaceae; genus Pinus; species Pinus tabuliformis. The sequence goes on from CM062808.1 coordinate 672,158,464, forward strand.
CAATATGTCAAGAATAGATGAGTCTCAGCTATGGAATTCTAGATATGGCCACATACCATTCAAAAGTCTAATTCAAATTTAGAAATAGTCAATCTTCATTGGTCTCCCTATTATGAATGAAAAGACTATAATTGTGAAATTTGTGTTATGTCCAAGCATAAAAGAGTCAACTTTCCCACATCTTCCTCTAGAGAAAAAGAGCCTTTAGAGATTATCCATACAGATATATGTGGCCCAATACAGACATAGTCTATTGGTGGCAGTCTTTGTTTTTTGATATTCATTGATGATTATAGCAGGAAAACATGGGTGTGTTTTCTCAAAAACAAATCAGATACATTCCCAAGGTTCAAAGAATTCAAAGCAAAAGTAGAAAAACAAAGTGGAAATCCTTTGGAGGTACTCAAAGCTGACAGAGGAGGAGAGTTCAACTCCAATCACATCAAAGCATTTTGTCAACAATAAGGAATCATAATGCAGAACACGACAAGATATACTCCACACTAGAATGGAGTAGCACGAAGGAAAAATCAGTCAATCATGATCATGGCCAAATGTATGCTTCATGAGAAGAAGTTGTCAAACAATTATTGGGCTAAAGCAGTTTTGACAGCAGTGTATGTTCTCAACAGATCTCCAACAACCACTCTCTAAGATACAGTACCTCAAGACGCATGAGATGGTAAAAAGGTAAATGTATCTCACTTTAGAATTTTTGGATCAGTAGCTTTTTCACATGTTCCTTAGAAGCTAAGAAAGAAACTTGATGATAGGAGTGAAAGATCTATTTTTGTAGGCTATAGTGAGTAGTCAAAGGCCTATAGACTTTATAATCTAGTTACAAAGAAGTTAGTTTTAAGTAGAGATGTAAAAAAAATTGAAAATAAATCTTGTTATGATCATGTTGATGAAGCTTCAAGTCAGACTTTTTATCCACCATAGCCAGCAAGATTGCAGGTTGAAGAAGAAGCATACCATTCTGAAAATGGTATATCTTCAAGCAATAAATCCACTAGTGATTCAACATCTTCAGAACACAATAAAAAAACAAGATGCATTAAAGAAATATATGAGTTGGAGCATGAGTTTGAATAACAAAATATGTTTTCATTTCTTTCATATCAACCAACTCACTTTCAAGAATCAATTAAAGAAAAGCATTAGGTAGATGCAATGAACCGAGAAATTTCTGCCATAGAGAGGAATTAGACGTGGGAACTAGTTGATCTCCAAAGAGACAAAACCAGAATTGGTGTAAAATGGGTATATAATACCAAGCTGAATGAAAAAGGAGAGATTGAGAAGCATAAGGTAATCTAGTTGCAAAAGGATTATCAAAACAGTTTGGTGTCAACTATGGTGAAACCTTTTCTCCAATAGCAAGGTTATACACTGTCAGAACCATTTTGTCCACAACAGCTCAACACAAATGGAAAGTCTATAATCTTGATGTAAAATCTTCTTTCCTAATTGGCATATTGCAAGAAGAATTTTATGTAGAGAAACATCCTGGTTTTGAAGTTCCAGGATAGGAACATAAGGTATACATATTGAAGAAAGCCTTGTATAGTTTGAAACAAGCTCCAAGAGCTTGGTACAGTCGCATTGATACCTATCTCATCAAAATTGGTTTTTACAGAAGCAATCATGAGCCAACTTTGTATACCAAAATGCATAAAGGTAAAATTATTATTTCATGCCTCTATGTAAATGATCTTCTTTATACATGAAATATGATGTTAGAAGATTTCAAAGCAGCAATGCAAACATAGTTTGATATGACAGATCTAGGGGTCATGAAATACTTCTTACACATTGAAATTCATCAATCTGCTAATGGAATTTTTGTCGGCCAACAAAACTATGCCACTAATAGCATCAAAAAGTTCAAAGTGAGCAATTTAAAAACCTACAGATACACCAATTTCGTAAGGCACAAAACTGAGCAAAGAAGATCTAGCACCACCAGTTAATTTCACAATGTATAAAAGTCTAGTTTGTAGCTTGTTATATCTCATTTCAACTAGACCTGATATTATGTTTGCAGCAAGTTTTGTCTCCAGGTTTATGCAGTCACCTTAGATTTCTCATTTGAATGTCGCAAAAAGGATCTTAAGGTATATTGCAGGGATAATATACTATGGTTTGTTCTATTCACATTTAGAAAATTGTTCACTTTCAGGTTATACGGACAATGATTATGCCGGAATTTTAGATGATTTCAAAAGCACCTCATGGTATTATTTTCATCTTCGAATCAATCTGATTTCATGGGCATCCAAGAAACAATCAATCATTTCAATATCTTCGGCAGAGGAAGAATATGTAGCAACAAATTCAACAGCTTGTCAAGTTATGTGGTTGATAAGATTATTAAAAGATATTTCAAATATTTAGAAGTAGCTAACTCCAATCTATTGTGATAATAGTTCAATAATTTCTTTATCAAAAAATCATGTTTTCCACAAAAAGAGAAAACACATTGACACTCATTTTCATTTCATTGGTGAGCTTGTCAATGATGGAGACATAGTACTTGATGTTTGTGGTTCCAAAGATCAACTAGCAGATATTTTCACAAAGTTGTTGGGAAAGAATGTATTTGAATTTCAAAGAGAACAAATAATAATTGTAAGTGTCTCTACATGTAACATTTGAGATTAGGAGGGGATGTTGAGATATTAATCTCACTGTCAGTTAGTTGTTGTTTAGGTGTGATCACATTTGATTCTATTGTCTTCTAGGTGTCATAGGTAGTTCAGTTTTACTTGAGTTATACTCCATAGGTATCGAGTTTTACTTCAGTCATTTATTATTGATATTTACAATGTAATCATTTAGCCATTTTGAATGTTGAGAAGAGAAATCTCTACTCAACATTTTAATTTCATTCTTTGTCAGCACGTCCAAGGTAAAATAGAATTTTTTTTGTCTTCTCTCTCTTGGAAGGCAAATAAAGAGTTTCTTAAGCATAATCATATTTTTTTAAATAATTCAAGGCTCTTCTTATAATTTTGGAAGGAGTCATATGCTTAAGAGAAGTAGTGGCCTCAGTATGGGTTCATCTCTTCTCTCATCTAGAGGAATATTGGGAGGAGGTAACCTTTGAGGGCATCAATAATCTCATCGAAAACTTTGTGAAAGTATGAGATACTACTAAGAGAGAAAGGTACATATCATATACTCGAATATGTGTTTACGTGAACATCTAACCACCTCTTCCAAGCTCCTTAAATATTTATTATTAGGATAGTGTTTGGAAGTAGCCTTTACATTATAAACACATCCCCTTTAGATGGAGACACTCTCATGAATATGAGCATCTTATGAGGAATGCTTTATGAATATCAAGGAATTGCCTAAAATATACCCTTCTCCAAAAGGGAAGGATTATTTGGGAAAATTCGCACAAAGAAGAAGAAATTTGAGTCTTTAGGGTACCTCTAATCCTAACGAGATCCCTAGATATAGCAATAGGATCGAGTCTTTCCTATCTTATGGAGTCTCTAAAGGAGCACAAAACTCAATCAAGCATACAATTAGCAAAATTAAAATCCAATAACCCTCTATTGAATCTTACAGAAGCATTGAAAAAGTCTATCTGCGAGCGCCAAAAAAATCCATCACCAAAAGAAATTGTTAGATCCAATATGGAAGAATTTGAAGTAGAATCCCTACTAGAAGATATGGATCTAACTAATCCATGATTGATTTCCCTTGCAAAAGTATGACATGGAAAATATATGAAGGACATACGAGATCATTATGCTATGATTTTGTATAATGTCTATCTTTGAAACAAGAAAAGAAACCAACTGGGCTCAAATTCTTCATAGTTAGGTCTTGATGTTCAAACAAAGGATTTCAAGGTGGTCTCCAGGTAAGACAAAGAAGCGAAAAGAAGAGGATGCAAGAGTAATAAGGCAATAATCCAAGAAGATGTAGAAAAATCATGGTAATGTCAAATGCATTTCCCTCCTTGAAATCTTGAATCTTCAAGGAGTTTTCTATGTAGTAATGATTATTGGAGTTAATTTCTGATTGCCTATTATTAGTAGGCAACCTGCTAGTTTGAAAAATCTCCTAGATTATAGTCTTCTTTAAGAAATGTAAAATATATATAACCTTTTATCATTAATGAAAGGATCCATTTTCCATACTAAAAAAGAAATAATAATAATAATAATAATCTAAATAGTTGTATATTTTGTTTTTTTTTTTTAATAATTTATTTAAGTTTTAAAAATTAATATAATTATGAAATTTATAATTATAATTTATATTATTAAAAGTAATAACATTTTAGGGTAAAGATGAACTTAAAGTTTTGAAAAGTAATTATTTTAGATAGAAATTTAAATTAATTTAGCCATTAATTAAATATTAATTTTTATTTAAATAATATTCATTTTGAATAATAATATTTATTGTATTTATTTTCAAATTAAATATTTATTCAAAATTAATTAAATTTATATCTTACATATAGAACTAAATTTAAGCAATAAAGAAAACTAAACTTATAAGAATAATATTAGAAAGAAATAACTAAATTTAAGAAAAAAAAACTTATAACAATAATAATAATATTAGAAAGAAACAAGTAAATTTAAACATTAAAAAAAATCTAAACTTATAAGAATAATATTAGAAAGAAAGAATGAATTAAAATTACTTTCCACCCGTTTGTGAATCATTGAGAAAACCATTAAAAGTCTACAATTTAGATATTCTCATCCTTTTCATAATGGTAGCATACGATTATAATATAAGAAAGTAAGTTGTCTTTATTTGTTGGGAATCATCTTCTTGATGTGGTAGGAAGTTTTGAGTAGTTTTCTCTATGGATGTATTAGATTCGTGTCTTTTCCTTTTAATAAAAATTAATAGATTAAGGAAGACATCTTTAGTTTTAGTATAATTTTAACAAAAATAATACATTGAGGAAGACATCCATATTATTTTAAGGAAGACATCTTTATTTTTTATAATGTCTAGATTTGATAATTAAATTTATTATTTTGGTAAAATACATTTTGAGATAATCTTATTAATTAGGACAATTATCAAACTAAATATCGAAAGAAATTTGAGTTGAAATGTCTCTTTAATTTCAAAGTTATTTTTACCAATTTTAAGTTCTTCTCTAGTCTTAGTGAATTTTATTTTTCCAAATCATTTAGTGAAAATTTATGAAGTTAGATTATTAGATGGACAATATTCTTTCTCGACGATGTTATTGTTGATGTGATTTCTTTATGAAGTGATGCCTGGTGTAAAAGATGTTACGTTTTAATATGAAAAACTAAATTATTGGCCATTTTGATTGTTAGTGTATTAATAATAATAATGTTGTTGGTGATTTATTAATAGTATTAAGATTTTGTAAAATTATACACAACTTGAAAGTTTTACATGATGTTTCTAAAGAAAAAATATTTGGAATAATGTTTACAATAATATATAGGAAAGATTGAGTTGGTTGTTGGAGTTTTTGTTGAGATATTTTTTCAACAATATTCTTCTTATTTGAAATCTGTTGGATCTCATGTTCAATAATTATGTGCCTTATAGTTTGGCTTTGAAAGTGAATATATGAATTTTTTGTGTGCACCATGTCTTCTCCTCAAATTTCTTTCTTGGTATCACAACCCATATGGGCTTGACTCCCTCTCAAGAAAGAAATTTGCGTGGGCTTGACACTTTTGTAGTATCGTGGATGAATCCATTTTTTTTTACTTAAATAGATTAAAGGGATGAGCCTCCAAATATGAAACCATGATAAGAAATTATTTTCATAGCACTTCTTATTTGTAGTCATCTGTGTAGAACATTCTCATATATCAAGACTGTAATTCTGGAAATTTGAAGTCCATTCTGCCTTAGACGTGATCTTCCCCTGGAGCAATTTGTAGCTTTAGTTGGTCTCTCATTCTTTGAATAGTCTCCTCATTCTTTAGTTGCTTAGCAAGCAAGTAATTGGATAGCTTCTACTACGAAAACAAAAAAGAGTCAACCTATGTTGGAGTCGATGCCTGCGTGTGTTACATCAGATCAGTGAATGGGGGCATTTTGAAACTTCCTATGTAGAGGGATCCATGAAATCAATGATCTCTATGGTGTGCATGCTTTTGTGTCTTATTCTTGTGTACTACATGCTGCCAAAGTGAATCTACAAATTTGAAGTTGTCGCTTATTTTTCTGTCGATTTGATGTATAGGTGTAGAAAATGTGGCAATGTTTAGAATTTAGCTATTTATTTTGGTATGTAAATTTTTATAATAAAAAACCAATCAATGAATAGATTAGCATGATTGAAATTAGTGGTTCTCAATGTTATTCATTGCAAAGAGAATATATCACTAATTTGATTGTGTGAGTCTGTTATTGGTTGATGGATCTTGTTATGGTTCATTCTTCAAGAGCACTAGTTACATGTTAATTTTATGAGATCCATGTGTGTAATAAATGTTAGTTTCATAATTGATTGTTAGATACACTTACGTAGACAATTAGCCTATACAACTATCAAAACTGCAGTTCACTACATTTTGATAATTAGGAGTTTGTTTGTAGGGTGGTCTAGTATAGATATTATGTTTCAGGAGATCGAGAAGCATCAATTATACAAAGTTCATAAAATATGGTTAGAGGTGGTTATGTCTTAAATGAGTTGAATGGGAAGCTTGAAGATTGTGTTGGCGAAAAGAGTGTTGTCCACGAGACTTCAGAGTGGGGATAAGTGTCAAGGAAGACTAGTCAAACATATGTGACATGTGAAATGTAATTTGTCATTTTTGTAGTAATATTTGATTATGATGTAATTTAATCATTATAGTGGTGGACTTGGAATAATTCTTACAATAGTATATAGGTAGGATCGTGTTGTTGGTTGTTGGATTTTTGTTGAGAGATTTTCTCAACAATATTCTCCTTGTTTAGGATCTCTTGGATCTCATGATCACTATTTATGTGGCATGTAATTTGGCTTTGAGAGTGAAGATATGAATTGTTTGTTTGCACCATGTCTACTCAGATTTCTTTCTGAAACGTAATATTCATTTACTAAAGAAATTTACATTTTTTCCTACTTTTTACAACTACAAGAAACTTTCATTGAACCCATGTTCATAAACTAACATGATGTTGACATTCTATTATCAAAATCACCTACAGAATTTACATCTAAATATGGAACAAGTGTGAAGTTATTGTGTTTATTTTAAGGAACCAAAAATATTTTGTACCCTTTTGCTAAATTTTGATGGATATCTCTAAGCACTTTCATGAATCTAAAGAAATTTGATTGCATATGAAAAACCCAGACAACTAGTTTTCAAGTAAATGAGCCTTCCAATCAAGTGTTAATATCTTGTATTGTTTACTAATACCCCATAATATTTTGAAAGCTTGAGGTTTCTCCCTCTAGGAGTAAGAGAGGATTTATAGTCTTCCTTGTCAAAATATTCAACAACACTATAGAATATGTGGGTTTACTAAGGAATATTTGATGATCTTTTTATGAAACTTTGACTCCAAGATAATAACGATGTGGCACCAAGCTTGTCATTTGGAATCCATTTTGATTTTATTATATCCCCTGTATGATATTATTTTCATGATTCCCTATAATAATTTAAATAATCAACATAAAGAAATATGATGACTAATATTTTACTTTTCATTCTAAAATATAAGGTATTGCAAATTCGTCATGATGAAAACAAAATTTCTTAAGGTATTCATCAATTCTGTCACACCATGCTCTAGTTGTTTGCTTCAATCCATATAAATATTTGATAAGTTTCGAAACATTATGCATCTCCACTTTAACATAAATCAAGAGGGTTTAGTAATATATACCTCTTATTTCGAATCACAATTAATAAAGGAATCTTTCACATCCATTTGATGAAGTGTCCAAGCATAATGTGTAGCCAAATTTATCATCATCAATATTTTCTTCCATTTTATTTTTGGGGAAAATGTTTCTCCATAGTAAATCCCTTCTGTTTGAGAAAATACTTTAGAAACAAGTCATGGTTTATATTGATCTACTTCACCATTTTATTTATATTTAATTTGGTAAACTGATTTCTAGCCAATGGGTTTCACATTTGTCGGACAATAAAAACATTTGCATGTTCTATTTATAATTACTAGGTCAGATTCATTCACCATGGCTTGCTTCATTTACTTATGCCTCACTACTTCTACAAAAGTTGTTAGTTCAATGGAATCGTGAGCGAATAATGCAAAACTTGACTGTGTTGAACTTCTAGTCTTTGGTTTTATCTTTTTGTCATTATGAACATATTTGAGTACTTTAGTGGACCATACTTTATGCTATGTTTTCCTTGTCATGAAAATATTACAGTAGACTTGCCCTATGTTGAAGATTCATCATATGAAGAAGACTTCTCTATCTAGAGAATATTCATATTGGGGGTAACCCTTTCTCAACCCAATTTGATTTTCTTTGAGGAATTGATTTGTTTTCTTTTTATCCTAAGTGACGAAGGATATTATCAAGCTCTTGCACTATTTGAATTTCTGTCTCACCAAAGAAAACATTTGGACTAATAATAAATTTTCCATTAGGTAACAATTTGTATCCTTTCTTTCATCTAAATAGCGAAGAGGAATACATTTTGTACTGTTTTTTTATACCTTAGTCCTTTTTTCATTAGGTACTAAGACATAAAAAGTGGAACCAAAAACTAAAATAGGATTAGTTGAAGACTTACTACAAAATCAATCCTTTTATAAAGTAATTCAATCTGTGACTCATATATGGGAAATTGATTCCTTGGATATAATTTTGTATGAAATACATTGTGCTTAACCCCTTTAAAGAACAATATAATTTTGGTCATTTCCAGTAATGTGTAATTCATTCTTTCTGTGACTCCATTTTGTTGTGGAGTATCGTATTTGACTAATTTTCAAGTTGTTAGTTGCTATTATAGGGATATTACTTTAATATTTAAGTAGCATAGGTAATTTTTTTCTTTCTTTTGTTGATATTTCAAATATACACCTACAACAACAAGCCAAAAATGTTTAAGAGAAAATTACCATCTTGCACTAGTGTAAATGCTTAATACCTAATATAATAAGTGCAAATTGTCAATAGCTAAAATAATAAGTGTTTCATGGTAGCTTAGTCACTTCTGGATAAGTTGTAAAATCTAAAATAAATCATAAAATTTAATACAACTAAACACACAAGTAGCAAGCTTTCTTTTCTAGAATATAGTAAAATAATAAAAAACTATAATTTATTCATAGAATATAAAATAAGAAAAACATTATTTATTCATAGAATCTCTTATGGTAGATTGAACGGAAAGTAAAAGGATATTTGAATCCTTTGAAAAAAATTTAATGGGATAAATTATCAATTGCAAATCAGTATTGACATGGTCAGTAAAGAATACTTTCATACGGTCTCATATGTACTAGTTATTAATATTTTGTGTTATGCAACCAACTCACAAAATAGAAGAAAAGATAGATCAACACCTTTAAAATCAACCTTTTTGAGGGGGAAACCTCCTTTACATTAAACAAATGAATAATTCTTGGATGATACAAATGACAAAACCTCCTTTCTATATATAGTAGTCTAAAGGGTCACAATATAATCAAAACCAATATAAAAATAATAATATAAGGGCACAAAAATAACAATAGTGGTCTTCTATGGGGCACAATAATAACAATATGGGGATAATAGGGGAACAACAATAACAATAAGGGCTACAATGACAAGAGTAATGGGGGAATCACTAGTATTATAGGGACCTAACATGCCCCTCTTCTTCGAAAAGGTGTTTTCCTCAATGCTTGAGTAGTTCTGGATGATTTTGTATAAAATTCTCACCCTCCCATTTGGAATCTTCAGTGGGTAAGTTCTTCCACTTGATGAGATACTCCGAAATTGATCGATTTTGTAGTTGTCAAGTTCTCGTTTCTGTGATGGCTTCAGGTTCCAATATGATTTTTCCTTCTTCATTAAGTTCTGGCAGTATTGTTTGAATTGGGAGTTTGTCACCTATAACCTTCTTTAAGTATGAAGCATGGAAAACTTCATGCACTCGAGAAGTTGCAGGAAGCTCCAATTTGTATTCCATAGTACCAATCTTTTGCAACACCTTCTATGGACCATAATACTTTGGTGATAATTTATTATCATTCTTAGCTTGCTTGAGGGACATTTGTTTATATGGTTGTAGTCATAGGAATACCGAGTCAGCTACATCAAAACTTCTTTCACTGCAATGTTGATTTTCCTGCTGTTTCATTCTATTCTGCACCAAAGTGAGGTTATCCTTTAAGAGTTGGAGAACCTATTTTTTATGCTCGATGTGATCTTCTACTACTTGAACCTTAGAATTTTCTCTTAAATATGATGTGACAGATGGTGGATGATATCCATAGAGTGCCATAAATGGGATAATTTTTGTTGTAGTATGGAAGAAAGTGTTATACCATCATTCAGCCAGAGTCAACCATTTGACCGATTGTGTTTGTTTATCAGATACAAAGTAATGAAGATATCCTTCCAAACATTTGTTTACTATCTCAGTTTTCCCATTAGATTGAGGATGATAAGATGAGCTATGAGCTAACTAAGTACCAAGACAAGAAAATAATTATGTTCAAAAGTTTCCAGTGAAAATGGGATCTTTAGCGCTTAGAATAATCTTTGGGTTTCCATGTAGCATTTCAATTATTTCCATAAATGCAGTAGAAATTGTACTTGCTTTAAATGGATGTGATAATGTACAAAAGTGTGCATACTTAGTAAGCCTATCAACTACCACCATGATGACACTCTTTCCTTTGGACTTGGGTAAACCTATGATAAAATCCATTGAAGCCTCCTCCCAATGTTGGCTTGGAATGGATAATGTTTGTAATAGACCTGGGGTCTTAATTGTTTCAACTTTATTTTGCTGGAAAACCAAACATTCCACCACAAACTTTTGAATATATGATTTAAGGCCATCCCAAAAAATTCCTTCTTAACCCTGTGGTAATTTTTTTAAAATCCTCACTGCCCTCCTAAGGGAGAGATGTGCAATTCCATAAGAATCTTTTATTTGTGTTGGGATTTCTTACATAGGTATAAGTGATATTTGTACCATAACGAATAATTTTTCGAGCTAAATGTATCATATGTACTAGGATCTTGTTGTAACTTTTGAATAATTTCGCACATTTCCTCATTATTCTTCCATTCATCCCTTGTTTTGTTTATCCAATCTAGTTGGATAATAAAAATGGTGCAAAGCAATGCTTCCACATCCTCATCCCTTCTTGAGAGTGCATCTGCCACAACATTTTTCTTTCCTTTTTCGTAGATGAATTCAATGTCATAACCCAACATCTTTGTGACCCATTTTTTGTTATGAAACTAGCTCAAGAAAAGATAGAAAAGATAAATCCACGCCTTAGAATTCAACCTCTTCGAGGGGGCAACCTCCTTTACATTACATAAATGAACAATTCTTGGATGATTCAAATGACAAAACCTCCTCTCTATATATAGGAGTCTAAGGAGTCACAATATAACCCAGCCAACCTAACAATAATAATATAAAGCCTCAAAAATAACAATAGAGGGATTCTATGGGGCACAGTAATAAAAATATCGGGGCAATAGGGGCACAACAATGTTAATAAGGGATACAACTACAATAGTAATGGGGTAATCACTAGTATTATAGGGACTTATCATGCCCCTCTCCTTCAAAAAAAGTGTTGTCCTCAACGCTTGAGTCGTTCTGGATGCTTCTGTATAAAATTCTCATCCTCCCATGTGGAATCTTACGCAGATAAGTTCTTCCACTTGATGAGATACTCTGAAATTGATCGATTTCGTAGCTGTCGAGTTCTTGTTTTTGTGACTGCTTCCGGTTCCAATATAATTTTTCCTTCCTCATCAAGTTCTGGCAATATTGTTTGAACTGGGAGCTTGTCGCCTATAACCTTCTTTAAACATGAAACATGGAAAACTGGGTGCAATCGAGAAGCTGCAGGAAGCTCCAATTTGTATGCCATAGTACCAATCTTTTGCAATACCTTGTATGGACCATAATACTTTGGTGATAATTTATTATCCTTCTTAGCTTGCTTGAGGGACATTTGTTTATATGGTTGTAGCTGTAGGAATACCCAATCACCTACATCAAAACTTCTTTTGCTACGATGTTGATCTGCCTGTTGTTTCATTCTTTTTTGTGCCAACACGAGGTTATCCTTTAAGAGTTGGAGGACTTGTTGTTGATGTTCAATGTGATGTTCCACTGCTTGAACCTTAGAATTTTCTCTTAAATATGATGTGATGGATGGTGGCTGATATCCATAAAGTGCCATAAATGGGGTCATTTTTGTTGCTGTATGGAAGGAAGTGTTATACCACCATTCAGCCAGAGGCAACCATTTGACCCATTGTGTCTGTTTATCAGATACAAAGCAACGAAGATATCCTTCCAAACATTTGTTTACTATCTCAGTTTGCCCATCAAATTGAGGATGATAAGATGAGCTATGAGCTAACTGAGTACCAAGACAAGAAAATAATTCTGTCCAAAAATTTCCAGTGAAAATGGGATCTCTGTCACTTACAATAATCTTTGGGTTTCCATGTAGCTTTTGAATTGTTTCCATAAATGCAGTAGAAACTGTACTGGCTTTAAATGGATGTGATAATGCACAAAAGTGTGCATACTTGGTAAGTCTTTCAACTACCACCATGATGACACTCTTTCCCTCAGACTTGGGTAAACCTGTGATAAAATCCATTGAAACCTCCTCCCAACGTTGGCTTGGAATGGATAAAGGTTGTAATAGACTCGGGGTCTTAATTGTTTCAACTTTATTTTGTTGGCAAACCAAACATTCTGCCACAAACTTTTGAATATCTGATTTAAGGCCATCCCAAAAAAATTCCTTCTTAACCCTGTGGTAAGTTTTTAAAAATCCTGAGTGCCCTCCTAAGGGAGAAGTGTGCAATTCCATAAGAATCTTTTGTTTTAGTTGGGAATTCTTACAGAGGTATAAGCGATCTTTGTACCATAATGAATCATTTTTCCAGCTAAATGTATCAGATGTACTGGAATCTTGTTGTAACTTTCGAATAAGTGCCTACACTTCTTCATCATTCTTCCATTCCTCCCTTGCTTCATTTATCCAATCTGGTTGGATAATAGAAATGGCACACAACAATGCTTCCACATCCTCATCCTTTCTTGAGAGTGCATCTGCCACCACATTTTGCTTCCCTTTTTTGTAGATGATTTCAAAGTCATAACCCAACATCTTTGTGACCCACTTTTTTTGCTCTTCAGAGGATAATCTTTGTTCTAAAAAGTATTTAAGGCTATCATGATCCGTTTTTACCTTGAAGTGTCTTCCCATTAGGTAGGGTCGCCATTTCTTAAGTGCATGTAGTATTGCCAACATTTCCTTCTCATAAATAGCTTTGTGTAAAAACTTTCCCTTGATTGGACGACTTTCAAAAGAAATGGGTCTTTCATCTTGCATTAAAACAACACCAATTCCATTTCCTGAAGCATCACATTCCACAATAAAGGTTTTTGTGAAGTTTGGTGTAGCTAAGACCGGTGCTTGGCACATTGCCTCTTTAAGATGTTTGAAGGCCTTTGTTGCTTCTGGAGTCCATGAAAATGCATCTTTCTTCAATAATGTTGTTAGAGGTGCTGCTATTCTCCCATAATTCTTAACAAACTTGCGATAATACCCTGTCAACCCGAAAAATCCTCGCAGATGCTTTATGGATGTGGGGATTTTCCATTCCTTAATGGCTTTAATTTTGCTAGGGTCTACCTTAACTCCTTCATGAGATACAATATGACCCAGATATTCCACCTCTTGTACTCCAAAGAAACATTTGGATCTTTTTGCATATAATTGTTTCTCCTCCAATAGTTGTAGCACCCTGTCAACATGTTCAACATGATCCTTCCAAGACTTGCTGTAGATTAGTATATCATCAAAAAATACTAACACAAATTTTCTAAGGAAGGGTTTGAAATGGAATTCATCAAACCTTGAAATGTTGAAGGTGCATTGGTAAGGCCAAAAGGCATGACCAAAAATTCATAATGACCCTCATGAGTTCTAAATGCTATTTTGGAATGTCTTCAATCTTCATTCTGATTTGATGATATCCTGAACGAAGATCCAACTTGGTGAAGTAAATTGATCCATGCAATTCATCCAGTAATTCATCAATGACAGGAATGGGAAACTTATCTTTAATAGTGAGCTTGTTGAGCTCCCTATAATCCGGACACATGCGCCATGATCCATCCTTCTTGTGCACCAATACTACTGGAGCAGAGAAAGAACTTTGACTAGGTTGAATTATACCAGCCTCTAGCATTTCTGCAACCATACGTTCAATTTCACTCTTTTGGGCATAAGGATATCTGTATGGCCTGATGTTTGGAGGAACACTTCCTGGAATCAGATGAATAGCATGATCATGATCACGAATAGGTGGGAGACCTTTGGGAGTCTCAAATACCTTGGAATGATTGTCCAAGACTTTTTGGAGATCTGGAGAAATAGATGATTCCGATGTGGAAACATCTAGCGAACATAATTGTGCAATTACACCTCTTTGTTCCTTTTTTAGAAGCTTTGTCATACCGTTAGAGCTGATTATCTTTCCCGGTTTCCCTGTAATACCCCTTAATTCAACTTCTTTTCCTTCCGCAGAAAATTTCATGAAGAGTTCTTGAAAATTAAAAGCTATTGTACCCAAGGATTGTAGCCATTGGGCTCCTAATACAACATCAGCACCCCCCATTGGAATGGAAAGCATTGGGCTAGTCAATACATATTCTCCCATGGATAGCTTGATATTATGGCACTTTCTAGAGCAATTTATCATTCCTCCATTTGCAATCATCACTTGACACTCTGGTCCTGGATATAGGAAGCAATTCAATTCTTTTGCTACCTTACAATGAATAAAATTGTGGGTACTTCTCGAATCAATCAACACTATTACCTTTTTCTTCTTGATTTGTCCTTCTATCTTGATGGTTTGAGGAGTGGTAATTTCAGCCAATGCATTACAAGATATGGTTGGATTCATTTCTTCTTTATCTAGGCTTTGTTCTTGGAGTATATCCTCTTCCTTTGACCTTTATTGCTCCTTTTCTTCTTCCTCTTCACAATCTATGTAGAATAATTTCTTCTCAGCACACTTATGACCTTTAGTGTATTTGCTATCACAACTATAACAAAGCCCGTTTGCTTTTTTTTCTTCCAATTGTTGTGGTGTCAACCTTATAGGTTGTGGAAGGCTAGGAGTAACAACACTTCCATCTTTATAGTTGTGACTGGTATGCTTTATAGCTACCATAATTTTGCTTTCCATTTTTCTTGCTAACTTGAATGCCTTCTCTAATGAATCAGGTTCCCAAAGGCAAACATCATGTTGGATATTTTCCTTTAAAGTCCCTATGAACACATCAACCCTATGCTCCTCTGGAATATTTTTTACCCTTATGTTCAATTTTTGGAACTCCTCAAAGTGCTCCATTATTGTACCCTTTTGTTTGAGACTTGTCAATTGGCTAAAAAAAGTTTTGCTTTTTGTATCCTCATAATGTGCTGTCAATTCTTCCGTAAAAATTGCCCAAGTGATAATTTGTTTACAAGAGTAAAGCCATTGATACCATACAAATTGATTTGGTTCCAAATATAAAGTTGCAATACGTACCTTTTGTGTGTTTTGCACATTATTGAGATCGAAAAATTGCTCCATCTGTAATATCCATGTTGCGGGATCCTTGCCATCAAATTTCCTCATATCAATTTTTGGAATATGGTGGGTCTTCGATCCAACATTAGAGTCTATGGAATCATGATTAACATTTCTTTTGTTCACATCATGAGTTTCCTTTACAACCTTTTCACCATTAGTAAGTATTTCTTGTAGAAAATTTGTCAAATCTCTCTTCAAATCTGCCATGTCTGTCTTCAAATCTGCGATGTCTCTCTTCAAATCTGTCTTTGAATCATCCATCTTAGCTTCCATGCCCTTTATCTTAGATTCCATGCAATTTATCTTAGATTCCACATCATTTATCTTAGCTTCTGTTAGCTTTTGTGAGCGTGACATTTGTTGCACTTGTTCTTGTAATTTTGATATATCATGTAGCATTTCTTCCTCTTCTTCATGAGTCATGCTAGAGCTTTCAGGTTCCTTACTAGGTGTTTGCATTTTCTTTCCTCGGGGCATCAATTACCAATAATAATGCTTTACTATGCCCTTTGAATTCCTTCAAAAAAAGCTTACGCAAAAATTTAAAAAAAACTACACACCTTTTTTCACTTTGTAGAAGCCTGATATTGAATCTGATGTATCTCTGTAATTTCAGATCATCCAATTCTAAAATTACAATCTGTAGTAGCCTTCTGCATCCCCTTTCCAATGCCACTAGTCTGATCCAAATTGGATTCTCCAAGGAAGAGTTATGCAAAATCTCCCACAGTGACCTGCTTATAGACTAGTTCAGTAGAGAAAACTTGTACGACATGCCACGAGTCACTGTTTCAACCTTTGGCTCTGAAAAAATATATACAAGAAACTATAGTCCATCCTCTTTTTATACCTTCTTACGAAATTTCAATCTGATGCTCAGAAAGAAAGTTATGATGAATTTCCCCAGGTCACCTGTTTGGAATTTAATTCAGGAGTCTGCAAGAAGACCAAATTCCTCAGATCATATCACTGTAAATATAGTACGAAAAGTTTTGAAATTCGGAGCCAAGATTCAACGTGATGTCTTCTCAAATGGGTCTTTTTTCTAGCTTCTGAAATATCGCAGAAAAAAATTTATAGCGAAAATTCCACAATGACCTGTTTGGAGCAGCAAAACCCTAGAATCCAAAGCCTCTAATACCAAATGTTATGAAACTAGCTCAAGAAAAGATAGAAAAGATAAATCCACGCCTTAGAATTCAGCCTCTTCGAGGGGCAACCTCCTTTACATTACATAAATGAATAATTCTTGGATGATTCAAATGGAAAAACCTCCTTTCTATATATAGGAGTCTAAGGAATCACAATATAACCCAGCCGACCTAACAATAATAATATAAAGCCACAAAAATAACAATAGAGGGATTCTATGGGGCAGAGTAATAAAAATATGGGGGCAATAGGGGCACAACAATGTTAATAAGGTATACAACTACAATAGTAATGGGGTAATCACTAGTATTATAGGCACCTATCATTTTTGTTGCTCTTCTGAAGATAATATTTGTTCTAGAAAGTATTTAAGACTATCATGATCCATTTTTACCTTGAAGTGTCTTCCCATTATGTAGGGTCACCATTTATTAAGTGCATGTAGTATTGCCAATATTTCCTTCTCATAAATAGCTTTGTGTAAATACTTTCCTTTTATTGGATGACTTTCGAAAGCAATGAGTCTTTCTTCTTGCATTAAAACAACACCAATTCCATTTCCCGAGGCATCACATTCCACAATAAAGGTTTTTGTGAAGTCTGACGTATCTAAGACCAGTGCTTGGCACATTTCCTCTTTAAGATGTTTAAAGGATTTCATTGCTTCTGGAGTCCATGAAAATGCATCTTTCTTCAATAATGTTGTTAGAGGTGCTGCTATTCTTGAATAATTCTTAACAAACTTGCGATAATACCCTGTCAACCCAAGAAATCCTTGTAGATGATTTATGGATGTGGGAATTTTCCATTCATAAATGGATTTAATTTTGCTAGGGTCTACCTTAACACCTTCACAGGATACAATATGACCCAGATATTCCACCTCTTGTACTCCAAAGTATTATTTGGAGCTTTTTTCACATAATTGTTTCTCCTCCAATAGTTTGAGCACCTTGTCAACATGTTGAAGATGATCCTTCCAAGACTTGTTGTAGATTAGTATATCATCAAAAAAATACTAACACAAATTTTCTAAGGAAGAGTTTGAAAATGAAATTTATCAAACCTTGAAATGTAGAAGGTGCATTAGTAAGGCCAAAAGGCATGACCAAAAATTCATAATGAACCTCATGAGTTCTAAATGTTTTTTTCGGAATGTCTTGAGTCATCATTTTGATTTGATGATATCATGAATGAAGATCCAACTTGGTGAAGTAAATTGATCCATGCAATTCATCCAATAATTCATCAGTGACAAGAATGGGAAATTTATATTTAATATTGAGCATGTTGAGCTCCCTATAATCTAGACACACGCATGATAACCCATCCTTCTTTTGTACCAATACTACTAGAGAAGAGAAAGAACTTTGACTAGGTTGAATTATACCAGGCTCTAGCATTTCTGCAACCATATGTTCAATTTCACTCTTTTGGGAATAGGGATATATGTAAGGCCTAATGTTTGGAGGAACACTTCTTGTAATGAAATGAATAGCATGATCATGATCACGAATAGGTGGGAGGCCTTTGGGAGTCTCAAATACCTTGGAAAAATTTTCCAAGACTTTTTAGAGATCTGGAGAAATAGATGATTTCGATGTGGGAACCTCTAGCGAACATAATTGTGCAATTACACCTCATTGTTAATTATTTAGAAGCTTTGTCATTCCATTAGAGATGAATATCTTTCCTAGTTTCCCTGTGATAACCCTTAATTCAATTTCCTTTCCTTCTAAAGAAAATTTCGTGAAAATTTCTTGAAATTAAAAGCTATTGTACCCAAGGATTGTATCGATTGGACTCTTAGTACAACATAAGCACCACCCATTGGAATGGAAAGAATTTGGCTATTTAATACATATTCTCCCATGTATAGCTTGATATTATGGCACTTTCCAGAGCCATTTATGGTTCCTCCACTTGTAACCATCACTTGAAACTTTGGTGCTAGATATAGGAAGCAATTCAATTCCTTTCCTATCTTACAATGAATAAAATTATGCGTACTACCTGAATAAATCAACACTATTGCCTTTTTTTTCTCGATATGTCCTTCTACCTTGATAGTCTGAGGAGTGGTAATTCCAGCCAATGCATTACAAGATATGGTTAGATTCATTTCTTCTTTCTCTAGGGTTTTTTCTTGGTGTATATCCTCTTCTTTTGACATTTCCTTTTCCTTTTCTTCCTCCTCTTCACAATCTATGTAGAATAATTTCTTCTCAGCACACTTATGACCTTTAGTGTGTTTGATATCACAACTGTAACAAAGCCCTTTTACTCTTTTTTCTTCCAATTTTTGTGGTGTCAACCTTGTAGTTTGTGGAAGGCTAGGATCAAAAACACTTCCATATTTATAGTTGTGAGTGGTAGGCTTCCTGGTTTCCATAATTTTGCTTTCCATTTTTCTTGCCAAGCTGAATGCCTTCTCCAATGAATCAGGTTCCTAAAGGTGAAACTCATGTTGAATGTTATCCTTTAAATTCCCCATGAACACATCAATCATATGCCCCTCTGGAATATATTTTACCCTTATATTTAATTTTTGGATGTCCTCAATGTGCTCCATCATTGAACCCTTTTGTTTGAGATTTATCAATTGGCTAAAAAAGGTGTTTCTTTTTCTATCCTCATAATGTGCTATCATTTCTTTTGTAAGAAATACCCAAGTGACAATTTGTTTACGAGAGAAAAGTCATCGATACCATACAAACTAATTTGGTTCGAAATATAAAGGTGCAATGCATACCTTTTGTGTATTGTGCACATTATGAAGATCGCGATATTGTTCCATCTGTAGTATCCATGTTACAAGATCCTTTCCATCAAAATTACTCATAGCGATCCTTGTAACATGGTGGGCCTTTGTTCCAACGTTAGAGTCTATGAAATCATGATTAACATTTCTTTTGTTTTCATCATGAGTTTCCTCTACTACCCTTTCGCCATTAGGAAGCCTTTCTTGTAGCTTCCTTTTCAACCCTTCCATGTCTTTCTTCAAATCTTAAATATTGTCATTCTTGGAATCATGATTAACATTTATTTTGTTCTCATTATGAATTTAATCTACTACATTTTCACCATTAGGAATCCTTTCTTGTAACAACTTTGTCAAGCATTCCATCAAACCTTCCACGTCTTTCTTCCAATCTTCAATGTGTTCTTTCATACCATATATCTTAGCTTCCAAGCCTTTCTTTAAACCATCCATGTTAACTTTTGTTACTTTTTCTGAGAGTGAAATTTGTTTCACTTGGTCTCGTAATTTTGATATATCATGTTGCATTTCTTCCTCTTCTTCATGAGTCATGCTAAAGATTTCAGTTTTCTTACTAGGTGGTTCCATTTTTTTTCTTCGGGGAATCAATTAATGACAATAAATCTTCACTATGCCCTTTTAATTCCTTCAAACTAATTTTTCAAACCAAACTTATGCAAAATTAAAAAAAAAACTACACACCTTTTTCACTTTGTAGGAGCTCGATATTGAATCCGTTGTATCTCTGTAATTTTGGATCTCCAATGTCTAAAATTGAGTCCTATGGTAGCCCTACGAATCTTATTTCTAGCCCCATAAGTCTGATCAAGATTGGATTCTCCCAGTAAGAGTTATGCCAAACCTCCCATGATGACCTGATTATAGACTGGTTCAGTAGAGCGAACTTGTATGAAGTGCCACGTGTCACTAGGACCTGAAACCAATACACAGAAAACTACATTCTATCCTCTTTCTGTAAATGTTTACTAAATTTCAATCTGATGCTCAGAAAGAAAGCTATGATGTTTTTCCCTAGGTCACCTGTTTGAGATATAATTTAGGATCTTGCAAAAACCCTAAATTTCTTTGATCATATCTTCGAAAATATGGCAAGACAAGATTTGAAATTCAGACACGAGGTTTAGAGAGACTTCGGCTCAAGTTGTTTTCTTTTTAGTATCTAAAACGTCACAAAAAAAAGTTATAGCAAAAATTACACGACGACCTGTTTAGAGCAACAAAACCCTAGAATCCAGAGCTCTGGTACCAAATGTTATTCAACCAGCTCACAAAATATAAGAAAAGATAGATACATGCCTTCAAAATAAGCCTATTCAAGGGGGAAACCTCCTTTATATTACACAAATGAACAATTCTCGGATGATAGAAATGACAAAAGCACCTTTCTATATCTAGGAGTCTAAACAGTCACAATATAATTAAAGTTGACATAACAATAATAATATAAGGGCACAACAATAACAATAGTGGGCTTCTATGGGGAACAATAATAACAATATGGGGACAATAGGGGAACAAGAATAATAATAAGGGCTACAACGAAAATAGTAATGGGGGAATCACTAGTATTATAGGGACCTAACATTTTACAATCAGTAAAACGTAAAATAAACATATATCATATACTATGCTAATAATAAGCATATATAATATAACTATATTAATATTATATACATTAACATATATAATGTTTCCTAAAAAATGTCACAAGATTACTAATTTCAAGATTGCTAATATCTTTTAATTGTGACTTTTCTATTTTTTTTGTATTTTCTCATTTTCAATTAAGCTATGAAATGTGACTTCAATTATTTTCACCAAAAAGATAATACAAAGAAAAAAAACACTAATATACCACAAAAAAAATCATTTCCCTAATGTTATACATTATCAAATATGTAAATATTTATATTTAAAGGATATTATCAAACCATTCGACCCCTCTCATGTATATTATTTATTAATATATATAGCATTGTCATAAAATACAAATAAAATAAATATATATCATATGCTATGTTAATAATAAACATATATAATTAAACATATATAATTGTAATATCCTTTGTTCTTTATGTTAATGATTTGTTATTTTTAGACTTGGACTATTTTTAGGTTTGATGGCTAAGGAAGCCATGTTGAATTTGTGAAACAATATGATCAAATAGAAATTAATGTAATGTGATTAATATATTATATTAATAAATAAAATGTTGGAAATTACTCAAGGAAAGAGAATCAAAGTCAAAAGATTTCTTGCGAGATTGAAACATGTATGGATGGATAAATTCAAATTCCACCTTCACTCAAATCTCCTGAAAATTCCCAGCAAAAATAATTGGAAAATAGTAGATTTATTATGATGGGAGAGAAAGATAATAATAAACTACTTAGTTGTAGAAAGCGTCACAACCATATGGCTAAGTCAATGTTAAAGATATCAGGATTTCTTTTTTTAACCTTCCCTATAGGTTAAATGCTTAGCTTAATATCTATTTCATGATAATTGTATTTTAACTTAGGAGTAATTTGTACCTGAGAAAAAAAAGGAGAAATTAACCTTGAGACATCGTTATCAATATTTTACCCCTAAATAACTCCCCTCACGTGTCATAACTTTAAACACTACTAATTGATCATACTATGTAATATTTCAAATGTTGCATCCATCTCGAAATGCTAGTTTACTACTATAACCTGAGTACTAAGGGAATGAATTCTTCGTTGCTCACGGGACTTACTATAGAGCCCTTAATTACGAAAGAAATTACATTAATTGGTTTACCTTTAAATATTCTTTTTATTCTCGATGAATATGATACTACCCCCTCTAACACTTGTGTTTATGGGTTGATTGACTTTGGTATTATGCATTATGGTCCATTATCCATTTGTTAACATTTATTGAGTCCTTGGGAAGTGTTACTGAATTGGCACTCAAATGATTTCTTGCCATGTACTCCTTTCCATGTGAACATCACATGGGATCGCACCCTCTACCTTTGGACGTATAGGATCTCTGAACATGTTTGTACTGTTGATATGAAATCTTCCAAAACCCTATTCCTTGAATAGTGCCATTCTCTTGTTCCTCATTTTGATTTTTGTCTTTCGTTGTTTTCACTGGAAGGGTTCCATAGGTACCATTGAAATCTCAAATCCCTATCACTGTGGAATATACCACTCTTGGCAGCTGGACTCCTACGTGTAATTTTTGTGATTACACACCTCCTCTTCCATGAGTTAAGTACTGGCCAACAAATGGTAACCTACTCTACTTCTTAGTTTATTTATGCAGAACGATGCTCTCATGGTTTACTCGGTGTTTTTTTTTCCTTATTTATTCTTTTACTCACCCTTTATTGAATTTGTGTTGCAACTACCTTTTCATTGTGAGGGCTTACCCCCCAATAGTTCTAGCCGAAGAAATTCCTAACTTCCTCGCATTTCTGATAATCCTACCTTGGAATTTTCTTGGTTAACTAAATTAATTTCTTTTTTATTTTTATTTTCACTTTATTTCCTATACCGTAATGTGTTTTTATTAACAATCTAATGCATTATGGCCAATGTTTGTCTATCCAAGGTCTGGGTTTTTCAATCTTCATTTATGTGAGAGCTTTTTCACCCCAACACTAACTCGGTGAAGGCGATACACAGGTAGTTAGTAAGTATTGTGGTTATTGTTTTATTTTCTGTTTAGGTCATAGCCTCACCTCCATGATGTCAGCCTGTAGAGTCTTAAGCCTAGAAAGGTAAAATATACAATTTCCTTATAGATTTATATGTATGCACTTACAAAGTGTCTATTGCTCACACAAACTACCATGAACACCAAAACCATTTTCTCTCATAGGTTGTGTCATTTCATTGACGACTTACTTTATTTTTCTGTGATCCGAGGTTATTAAAATGGATTATATTTCCATTTTCTATCGTGGTTACCGTTCTGATAACATTTTGTTAGCTCTACTATTACAGGTATGTGCACGGTCCCTTTCATAGCTACCCCACTCAATAGTAACCTCCTCAACTACTAATCTCCACCTCTACTAATAGAGGTCAGTCCCTGTTGGTTCCCTTGTCGTACTTCTTAAGCTCAAACTTCTAATTATCATCTGTATCTAGCTTGGGAGAACTTAATTTCCCTCTTACCATAGAATGAGTGTAATGAGCGAAAGAAACCCCCATACGTGTGCAGAGGGTTTCTCCCGCTTATGGTTTTAGTCTTTTTGTTCCTCCTTTCATAAAATTTTTCCTTATAGGTCGGTTACCTTTTCTGTAATTCATTTTTATTATTAATGATACATATGTTAGTTGTACATACAATATTTCCATTAGTATAAGGGAAATGACATTGGGGATTTTGAACCATGTTGTTTTCTTATTCCAATTGTAATGACTTCTATCTCTTGAAAATTTCATGAATAATGGACTCAAAGTTGAGTTTCATTTCTTAGTTGTTAATTTGCATCTATAGTAAGTAATAATCATAGTCGTAGATGGGTGTCTGTTGAAATTTTAATTACCATGTACATGGTTTACGGTTCTAGAAATTCTTATGTAGACTCCACTTTTTTAATGTTGTCACTTGACTTCTGATTTAACTCTATCGAGATGTTTAGCATGACTATTTATGCATGGCTAATAATTGGTTTTATAGAACTTCTAAATGCACACATATACAACCTCTCCTAGTTTGTGTAATTTTTCCAAGTGTTGTTAGTATACGTATATACAATTATATCGTAGAATTCTTATCTAAATTTGGTTATTACCTAGATCTGGAACTATGGAATGAATGTAGCCAATATTGTATGTTTCTTATTGTCTTTTTTCACATATGACTTTTATATTTTTTTCTACTACGTATAAAATTAATCGTTGTGAATTTATTTCGATATGCATAGGTTTTGTCTTTGCACTAATTCCCCTCGCTAGTCATCAGAATAATTTCTACATTATCCCAGGTGTGAATTGCAGCGAGTTAAGCAGTAGTTAAGGTTATTTTCCACTAACTCTTCTGTTGCATCAATAATTTTGTTGTTTCTCTATATATATTGTTTTCCTATTTTCTCCTGGGAGTGGAAAATTCCCATTCTTCTACACAAAATAAACTCTAAAAATATTCTCAGTTATTTGATTCACCCCTCTTCCACCCAACTATGGAAAGGAGTTTCATTTAAATTTAAATCAATAATTTACCACATCAAATGTTTATTTGACGACTAAGATAGAACATACTTTAGCTTTACACAAATTATCACATCCACTCCTATATATATATATATATATTCCCTTGACGACACTACCGCTACTAATTAAATTATCCAAACCTATTCCCTTGACGACACTACCGCTACTAATTAAATTATCCAAACCGAATTTCGAAGGGCCTTACTGTACAAAATAATTCATTCAAGGAAAAAACTCAGACTAACAATTAGGTTTGTAAATCATACCTTTTGTAATATGTTATCACAAAAATCAAAGAAAAACCTACACTAGTCTTTTATATACAGAAGACAATTTAGGTTAATTAAATTCTCTAACCGTAATCTTTGTTGGAACTGCACTTGGATTGAACACTATCCTTCCGACCATAAATTGTTCATAAATTGTTCCTCCAATTCCCCCTGAGAAGAGATATGTTTTCCAACCAGACTCAACAACCTCTTGTGATTCCAGATAATGTATTTTAAACATTAATTCCATAGAAGAATTTTCCTTAGCACTGTCCCGCTTTTCATGGGTCTGCCAACCCATTGAACTAGGATTTTTTTTTATTTTTTCCCAGAAAGGGTATTTCCTCCTTTTTCTTTAAAGACTGTATTTCTATCCTGCAGCACTTTATTCCATTCTTACTCAATGTTTTTCTACAGCTAAGTGATTTAATATATTTTCTCTCCCATCATATTAAATATTGTTGATAACCTCCTAGGGATTTTTAGGAGTTATTTAAGGGAAGATTATTTTGATCTCATCCACCAACATTGGTTTCAAAATCATGGAAAAACTCTCTTAACTCTAGTGTTTCTTTGCCAAGTAATTTATACATTTTATTTTCATTAATAAAATTCATTTATTACATGATGATACTTTATTGTTCACCTTAACTCAAATCCATCATGGCTTTCTAGACATCACATCTAAAAATAGTCCACTCTAAAGATAGAAATATATTTACATAGAAACCGATGGGTATTACATCTTCACCCCCTTTTTAAATTAACACCACCCTCAATGTTTATTTTTCATATGTTTCATTCCTCGAAGAATGTAGGGTAAGATTCTTTCATAGCATCCTCTCACTCGCAAGTAGCCTCCTTGGGTGTAAAGTGCCTCCATTATACCTTAACCCTACCGAAAACTCGATTCCGGAGCAAGATCTCTTTCCAATCTAAGATGCAGAGTGGCTCTGGTAGAGAATATCCTTCAAGTTCCACCTGTATCAAAATATAATCAATTACGTGATAATTATTATGGACATAATTTTTTAATAAGGACACATGAAAAACATTGTGCACTTTAATATGGATGGGAAAAGCAAACTGATACGCTATTGGACCAACTCTGTCCAAGATTTCAAAAGGGCCACAAAATTGTGGTGCCGATTTTGGACATGTCCTTATTCTTAAGGTAATTTCCCTCAATTTTACTATTATGTAAAAATGGTTTCCAATCTTAAATTCTTTATATATTCTCTTCTTATCCGTATAACATTTATGCCCATCCTGTGCCATTTTGATATTTTTTCTAATCTTTCATACCACCAGTTCTATTTCCTATAAGGCATCAAGTCCTAATATCAATCTATCCTCCTATTCACTCCAACTGAGAGATGTATCAAAATTTCTACCATACAAAGCTTCAAAATGACTAATTTTTATTGAATTTTGGTAGTTGTTGTTGTCAGAAAATTCTACTAAATCCAAAAAATCCTCCCAATTGGTCAACCTATCCATGACATACATTCTCAACATATCTTCCAAAATTTGATTTGTTCTCTTTGTTTGTCCATCTGTTTGAAGGTGATATGCAGTGCTGAAATTTAGTTGAGTTCCAATGCTCCCAAACTAAGATTTCCAAATTTTGGAGGTAAATTTAGCATCGCTATCTAACACTACCATCTTTGGAACTCCATGTAGCAAAAAATTTTCTTCATGAAAATATTGGCAATATGTGTTGTTCCTTAAGTAGACTACACCAGTATAAAATGTATTGCATTACTTTAGGTGTCCACCACCACGACGATGGAATCATGTTGTCGTTATGTCTTTGGTAATGTTGTAATAAAATATAATTAAATCACTTCTTATTTCCATTCAGGAATGGTATGTGCTTTGATTAATCCAACTGTCTATTGGTGTTCCACCTTTACTTGTTGATATTCTAGACATTTTTCTAAGTATTCTGCCACCTCCTTTTTCATGCCTAGCCAAAACAATTCTTTCCGTAATGTTGTTATCATATTTTGATATCCGGAATGGCCTACATATATTTTCTTGTCATATTCATCTAGTATCATTTTCTTTAAATAACTCATATTGAGAACATACAATCTATTTATGGAGGTTAGCAATTTTTCAAAATTTTTAGCATATCCTAAAATTTTCGTTTGTTGCAATTTCCGTGGATTTTCCATATATTTATGATCTTGTTGTATTGAGTTTTTAATATGATCTACAAAATATATAGTAATACTACTAATAGATACTCGCATTAAATCATGTCCATGTCTTCATAAGACATACGCTATTTTATTTTCTTTTCCTTTTCTATGTTTAATATCAAACTCAAACTGACTCAGGAAAGACAACCACCTTTCCTATCTAGAATTAAGATTCAGTTGGATAGAAAAATAATTCAAGTTAATATGATATGTCACTAGAGTAAAACTTCTCCCTAGAAGGTACTGTCTCCACATCTTTAGAGCATGTATTATTGCAGCTATCTCTATTTCATATACAACATAATTCTTTTCATGTGTTTTTCATTTCCTAGACTCATAGGCTACTACTACATTTTCCTGTATCAAAACTCCCCCAAGGCGTTCCAAACAATCATCAGTGCAAATAACGAATTCCTTATTTGGGTCTACAATTTCAAGTTCTCAAAGATTTCCTGACATTTGGCTATCCACTCAAATTTTATTCGCTTCTTTTGCAAGGCTGTAATAGGGTAGACCATTTTAGAGAATTCTTTTATAAACCTTTGATAATATCCCTTGACTCCCAAAATGAGTGGAGGACCAACACATCCTTAGGTATGGGCCAATTTAAAATAGCCCTAACCTTCTCAGGATCAACAACCAATCCCTCCTTTGAAATGACGTGACCCAAATACTGTATTATGTCTTTATAGAACTCACATTTGCTAAGTTTTGCATATAGCTGATGTTCTCTTAAAGTTTGTAACACTAATTTTAGATGCTCTTTGTGATCTTCTTCATTCTTGGAATACACCAAAATATAATCTATAAACAGCAGTACAAATTTATCATGGTACTTATGCAGTACATTGTTAATTAAACACATAAAGGTTGTTGGTTCATTAGTAAGACCAAAGGGTAATACTACGAATTCAAAGTGACCATATATGGTTCTAAAATTTTTCTTATGAATATCTTCATCTTTTATTTGCAACTGGTGATAGCCAGTCCTTAAATCAATCTTTGAAAATATGGTTGCTCTCTTTCACTTGATCGAAAATATCATCAATACGGGGCAATGGGTATTTTTTTTATATTGTTCACTTATTCAGTTGTCAATAATCGATGCACATTCTAAATATGACATATTTTTTCTTGACAAATAGTACAAGGCCTCCCTATGGTGAAACACTGGGTCTAATATAACCCTTATCTAGCAGTTCTTGTTACTGTATCTGTTAGGCTTGCTGGCAAAAGGCCCACAAATGGATCCATAATAGGCCCTTGAAGTATCCAAATTTGCTTAGAAACGTGCCAATGGATCCATTAATGCCCTTGAAAATTTCAATTTTGGCTCAAAGATCATCTAATGATCAAAATCGGTGCAAGAGGAAAGCCCTTGGAAGGGTATAAATGCACTATCGGGAGGCTCAAAACACTCTAAAAAAATAAAAAAAAAAGCATTACCGCAGGCTTAAACTAGGCATTTCACAACCACCGTTAGATCTCGCTGATCAACGGCCAAGATCTAAGCAGCAAATTGCATATCAACTGGGCAGAGGTGACAGGCTTAAAGTGGGCACATGACACTGCCGATCAACGATCACCGATGATCGGATCGGCGGGTCGCATCAGTGGGGAGCTATGTTATATATATCAAGGGGCCTGGGCATTGAGCGATTAGTGATTGCGACCGGATCGCATCGTTGTATCGCATCGACGATATACCAAGGGGTGGGGCCTATGCACATACATATGGGTGACCTGAAGAGCTAGACCCGACGACATTATAGTTGTGAATTCATATATTTTGAGATCCGCGCCCAAGCAGTTTTCAATGTATTTGATATATTTTCGTTATATAACAAAAATACAAAGGAAGCCTGGTAGCGTCGATAGCGATGAAGCCCGGACCCAAGAGGATCTAGGAAGTGGAATATATGAAAGTTGAAGTTCGCCCAAAGCATTTTTCATGAATTTTTCAGTGTTTTCATTGTATAAAAAAAATACACAGGAACATGGCCGAACACGACTTGTGATGGTGACAAGGGTAGACCTGAGAGATTGATAAGCCGTATCTAATCATTTTTTAAGTCTGAAAAGGACATAAATGGGTAGGATTTTCACAAGGTTGCTGTGTTTTTCTGTGTTTAATAGAAAGAACAATCATTCTAAATATCTAAAGGGAGAACAGGGGCCCGATAGCTCTCTCTTCGCAGCATAGCTCGCCCTAACAGAAACAGTCATGGAGCATGTGCAACTAGCCTTAAAATAGAATCGATCAGGCAGCATAGACAGCATGACACAACCAAATCAAATATAAAAGGTCATGGAGCAGACAGCGCAACTCATCAAACAGACATCATGGAGCATCTTTGACTCAGGAGAACTCCCAGAGAGCGCAACAAGCTACCAAAATATCTGAAAGCAGTTACTCTACTGTCAGAAGCAAAAAAACTCTAATCCCATGCTTGCCTAGAGGGCATCAAATCAATTAACAATGCATATCAGGTAGACTAAGACTCTGAGACTCTTAGAGCTCAGGAGCATTGTAAACAAGCTATAAATAGCTGAAAACAAGATGTAATAAGGGTTCAACTTCTGGAGACTGTTGCTACTTTGTTCCGTCAAGCTCTTCATCTTTATTCTAGCAATACAAGCTTCTTTTGCCATCATATGTTCAACATCCATTCTATTTACTGTTTTATGCTTGCACTTGAACAGTTTGTTCATGTTTCCTTTGTGTCTAAGGTCAGATAACTATTATCTTATCTGTGCTTTGATAACTTAGACTTGTAAGCTTCTTTGTTGCTTGTAGCTAGTCATTCATTTATGTTTCTATATGCAATCTACTGATACAATTAGTATTCTCCATCTATCCATTAAATCTATAAACTATTTAGCATCAGTGGTTTAAAGCCTTGTGTTGCTGAGAGTGTTCATGCATGCCTTGAGTGGGAATAGAGTTGAAATGGTCATCTAACATGATCCAAACCATCATCCATTCCAATAGTTCTGAGAACAATATTGAAGATTATATGTTACCAGGCATCACCGAGCTACAACCTAGGAGAGTTTCCTGGAGTGCTAACATAATTGGCGTCATTGCCAGGGAGAGGAAATTGAAGCTCAGCTTCCCTGGGAAATGACATAGATCCAGCTTTGATGATAGATCAAGTCTGGGGACTTTTTTAGTTGTAACCATCAATCTAGTGACTCTACTAGAGGTTGAACCTCTTGGTGACTCCACTTCATAGTTCTGGCTTAGTTTGTGAGGCATACTTGGAGAAATCCTCAAAAGCTACAAGCTAACCCAGTGCCTGATCCTGAAAAAATCATCAAAGAGAGAAAGGTATTACAGAAAGGAACATCAGTTTCAGGTAAACCTAAACAATCTTCTATATCTCTTCAAGAAAGGCTTGTAATAGAGAAAATACATGTTGAGAGTATAGCATCTAATACTAGCAGTGAAGAAAAACTCTCAGAGATTCATAAAGCTCTTTATTCTTTAGTTTTTCATTTTGCTTTAAGCCCTAAGGAAACCTCACCTCCTATCCATCAGACTCCTTTAGTCCTACTAGTCACCCCTCAGCCCTCTATCATTTAGACTGCCAGTACTCTTTTAGCTACCATAGCTATGGCAGGTCCACAAGCACCTACCAAAATGGAAAGAATCATAGCCGCTAGGTATGGGCCTCTAATACTGCCTACTCCTTTAAATGCCATGCCTACTGGAGAATATTAGAAATATAGGCCTAAATTCACTGGCACTGAAGGTGTTACTACTGAAGAACATCTTGAGTCATTCTATAGCTATGCTGATAATCTAGACATTAGTGAGGATGATGTGTGGATGAGAGTCTTTGTCCAAAGCCTAGATAGGGAGGCTAGAAAATGGTTCAGAGAACTAACCCCAAGATCTATAGTAGATATTGAAGTTTTAGATGATGAATTTCTAAAGAATTGGGGGGATAAAAGGACCTCCTCTCCTACCACACTGAGTTTGGCAACTTAAAGAGAGAAAATGGTGAGTTGTTGTCTGATTTTAATAAGAGGTTTAACCGTATGTACAGTAATATACCAGCTGAAGTAAAACCCACTACTACCTTTGCTAAACTCACCTATGCCAGTGCTTTGGACTCTGACTTCTGTCTGCTATTGGGAGAGAGGCGATGTGCTACTTTGGCTGACATGCAGGATGCAGTCTTGGAAGTGGAATCAAACATCGTGGCTGTAGAGAAGCTCAAGGGAAATGTTGATAGAAGAAGACCGAGGGGCGAGTCTTCATCATCCTCTGATGCTAAGATAGATAAAATGACCAAGATGATCAAGTCATTAGCCTCTAAAATCTCCAAATTAGAGGTTGAGCAGCACCCAGGGAAAGGGAGAGCTCCTAATACTTTCGCTCCTTGAAATCCAAATCCAAATCCATATAGAAGAACTAATTAGCAGTTGCAGATTTTGCAAAGAAACAAAGATGCTAATGAAGACCAAAGGGTGAAGGCTCCTTTTCAAAATACCGTCACGGAAGAAGATCAGTTTGAAGAAGATGATGAGATCCATTGTTTGGAAGCCAAAGGCAATGCTTCCTTTTTGACCTTAGCTGCCTATGAAAGGTCATTATGTAATGACTAGATCAACCGAGAATTGGATGGTAAAGCTATTCTACAAATTGTAGATCAACAAAGATATAATTTGAGGTCAAAGATAAACAATGCCAAGGAAACTCCTGTTCAAAAAGTTGTTGTCCCTATAGTACAACAAGTTAATAAGAAAAAACAACCCGCAATTGATTCCATCATCCTCCAAGCTCTAGCTCATGATGTAAGAGGTCTTGAAAAGTCTCCTTCTCCTTTCAATTTTCAATCAGAAATTCAGAAGCTAAAGATACCCATGCCTCTAATTTAACTATTGAAGAATGGGTTGTTTAAAAGATCCATCCTCGAGGACCTTGAGCCTAAAGCCATCCAAACCTCCACTGACCATGTGAATCTCCAAGATGACAAGCTAGCTGTTATTCTCAGCCCAATGATTGAAAATTGTGAAGACAGATCCCCATCATTCTATGTCTCTCTGACTATTCATGATAAAATGCTTCACAATTGCCTTCTAGATACTGGAGCCAGCCATATTCTAATTCCCAAGGGTATCATGGATGAGCTGGGTCTAGACATTACCAAGCCTTATCATGACATGTTCTCTTTTGACTCTAGAAAAGAGAAATGTTCAGGATTAATCAAAGACCTAGGCATCACTTTGTCTCAGCTGCCCATGAAAAGCATGATGATGGATATTGTGGTAGCAGATGTACCCCCCAAGTTTGGCATGTTACTTTCCAGAGGTTGGATCAAGAGACTAGGTGGATCATTACAAAATGATCTGTCTTA
The DNA here is from genome assembly GCA_031772625.1 of Pinus tabuliformis. NCBI lineage: Eukaryota > Viridiplantae > Streptophyta > Pinopsida > Pinales > Pinaceae > Pinus > Pinus tabuliformis. The sequence continues at coordinate 672,191,247 of CM062808.1, forward strand.
TGCTACTGTCCCAATTTTCAGAGGTGAGAGCAAGAGATTATACAGAGAGGCACAATTGGCTTATGTAATCAGCAATGAAAAGAATCCCACCAATCATCCCATATATGCTATGAACACTGATTTTGGAGCTTGTATCCTTCATATTGAAGAATCTTAGTTGGCCTCCACGCAGCTCAGGAAACCAGTTTGCCAGATCGCTGAGGAAGAAAACCCACAGATTTGGGATATGTTTTTTGATGGGGCTTTCTCTAAAGAAGCTGCAGGGGCAGGCGTAGTCCTTGTGTCCCCAACACATGAATATATTCATTTATCTTTCAAATTGACCTTTTAGGTCACAAACAACATCGCAGAGTACGAAGCTTTGATTCTGGGCTTGAGCGCTGCTAAAGAAATGGGTATCAAAGGCCTGAAAGTGTTTGGAGACGCAAACCTCATTATTCAACAGGTAAATAAAACTTTCCAAGCTAAGCATCCAAGGCTGAAGGCATACAGAGATGAGGTATGGAGGCTCAAGGATTCTTTTAACGATTTTAAAATTTCTTATATTCCAAGAATGAAGAACCAGCTTGCCGACTCCCTCACTGTCTCTACTAGCATGTTTATTCCTCCTTTGCCTCCCAAATTGACATATGAAGTTCAGGTAAAATACAGACCGTCTCTGCCTAACAATGTCAAATATTGGAGGGTTTTTTAAGACGATGAGGAAATTAACAGGTTTTTGCAAGTCATTGGGGAATTTTCTGAAACGCGCATCGATCAGGAAAACAGAACCATTGAAGAATGTGGCCAGTCCAAGCTTAAAAGTGAAATCAACCAAAGAAGCATCATCCAGCTACCCAACAATCACATACCAAAAGGATTGGTGCCTCTAGAGAGGCTCTTTGATCATAACAATGTACCCTATAAGCCAGCCAAAACAGAGAATGAGTCTGTTGTCTGTAAACATAATATAGGCAGCCCAGCCTATCCGAAATTCATCAATCTTTCCACGCATTTGTCCTCTGCCCAGAATTCCAAGTATTGCACCCTCATGAAGCAATTCGCTGACATTTTTTCTTGGGAATACAATGATCTTAAAACCTATGATGCAGACATCATTCAGCATAAGATCCCACTGGAAAAGAATACCACCCCTTTTAAGTAGAATTTAAGACCTATCAACCCTCTCTTATTGCCTTTGATTGAGAAAGAAATCAAGAAGCTATTGGATGCCAAAATTATAGTTCCCCTAAGGTATTCAAAATGGATAGCTAACCTTGTGGTAGTAAGAAAGAAAAATGGAAAAATCAGACTTTGTGTTGATCTCAGAAATCTGAACAAGTGCTCTAAAAAGGATAACTACCCCCTGCCTAAGATGGAACACTTGATGCAAAGAGTTTCACGGGCTAGAGTCATGTCTTTCTTAGATGGATTTTCATGTTACAATCAAATTGTTGTACATCCTGAAGATCAGGAAAATACCACCTTCACTACTGCTTGGGGCACTTTCATGTACTCCAAGATGCCTTTCGGACTAATGAATGCTGGGGCTACTTTTTAGAGGGCCATGGACATAGCCTTTGAGGGAGAGAGGGACAAGTTTTTCCTTATTTATCTTGATGACATAACAGTCCTTTCCAACAGCCACAAAGACCATTTACAACGTTTAAAGAAGGTCTTCCTAAAGTGTATAGACATTTTGGAATATTAGTGAACCCAAAGAAGTCACAGTTTGCTCTAGTGGAAGGAAAACTTCTGGGACATATTGCTTTTGTTGAAGGTGTGAAGATTGATCCAGCAAGGGTCCAAGCCATTAAGATGTTTTCCATCCCAAGGTCAAGAAAGGACATCCAATCCTTCCTGGGTAAGATTAACTTTGTAAGGAGGTTCATTCCAAACTTTGCAGAGCTAGTAAAGAATATCACTTCCATGTTGAAGAAAGGATCAGAAATAAAATGGACAGCTGCTTCAAGAAGCTCTTTTGAAGCCATCAAGCAAGCTATCATGGAAGCTCCCACTATAATCAGCCCAGATTACACTAAGGGGTTTTTCATCTTCTCTTTTGCCTCTTATGATATGCTTGCAGTAGTTTTGTTGTAGAAAAATGATGAAGGCATAGAGCACCCCATGGCCTTTTTCAGCAAAACTCTAAGGGATGTTGAATTAAGGTATGACCTTATTGAAAAACAAGATTATGCTCGCATTAAATCTTTGAAAGCATTCAGAATTTATATTCTGCATTCTACAGTAATTGCATATGTAATTTCAGCCTCAATAAAAGATATCTTAACTCATCTAGATATTGATGGAAAGAGGGCAAAATGGATCGCAAAATTCATAGAATTTGACATAGAGGTGAAGCCCACTAAGCTTGTTAAAGGCCAGGGCTTAGCTAAGCTTATGGCTGAAGAAAATTGTAGCTTGATAGATATAAATTGCATAGGTCTAAATTCAAATAATGAACAAATAGAGGGAACAGCAGAAGAGAAAAAGCAGAATCAGTCTTTGGCTAATAATCTAGCCATATGTGAAAAATATTACAACATAGTTGATTTTTTGCAAAAACTAGAAGTCCCTCCAGGGCTTAGCTCAAGTCAAGCTCGTGCCATTAAACTCAGATCAACAAAATTTTGCATTAATAAAAATCTACTTTATTGGAAAGACCCATCAGGAATCCTCTTGAGGTGTTTAGATAAAGAACAGTCTGTAGAGGTCATACACCAGTTCCATTCTAGCATCTGTGGAGGACATCATTATTGGAAAACTACAGCTCACAAAATCTTGAGGGTTGGATATTATTGGCCTACTTTGTTCTCTGATGTGTTTTCTTTTGTGAAAGCTTGTGACAAGTGTCAGAGGTTTGTAGGAAGACAACAACTAAAATCTCTGCCTCTGAAGCTAGTACATGTCAATGGTCCCTTCTAGTAGTGGGGCTTAGAATTTATAGGTGAAATCAACCCACATTCTAGTGGCCAACACAAATGGATTTTAGTAGCCACCGATTATTTCACCAAGTGGATTGAGGCTATACCCACTCAGAATGCCAATCATCAAGTTGTCATAAAATTCTTGAATGAGACTATTTTCGCTAGATTTGGTTGGCCAACCATACTAGTCACTAATAATGCAACAGCTTTCAAGGCAAAAGAATTGATGGATGTGACTGAATCCATGGGCATTCAGGTGGTGCATTCTACCTCATATTATCCTCAGGGTAATGGCCTAGTAGAATCATCTAACAAAAGTCTGGTACGGGTAATCAAAAAGTTGTTAGAGGACAACAAAAAGAGCTGAGATTCCAAGTTAAAATTTGCACTATGGGCTGACAAAGTTGGCATCAAAAAGTCCATAGGGAATTTTCCATTCAAATTGGTTTATGGTAGTGATGCTGTTTTCCCCATGCAGCTCATTCTCCCTGTGGCTAAGTTCTTACAAGAAGAACAAGATGAAGAAAATGATATGGTAAGAAGAATGAATAACCTGGTTGAACTACATCAGATAAGAGAGTAGCTCATTGAGAAACCAAAGGCTCATTAGAAGACAATCAAAGAAACTTTTGAGAGGAAAGCAAAAGTGGACAAGTTCCAAGTTGGTGATTGGGTGCTTAAATGGGATGCATTTAAGGAAAACAGAGGTAATCATGGCAAGTTTGACTCCTTGTGGATAGGTCCTTTTGTCATCGCTCAAGTTTAGCACAATAATACATTCATCCTGCATAATCTGGAAGGAGGAGATACTTTTAGTAGCCTAATAAATGGGTGGTTCTTGAAACTGTATTTCATTTAAGGCCTTAAAGCCTTGGTATTGTAAATATTTTTTTCTTTTAGTTTTTATTTTTATGCTAAAAAGACTCTGTGCCCAATGGAACACTAGAAGGAAGATTTAATTTTTGTTTTACAGGAAAGGCATTGATCTAAAATCCTTGAAACCTCACAGGGAGGATTTCATCCCAAGAGGGAGCCAATGCTAGCCTTATTGGAAAAAGGCCCACAAATGGATCCATAATAGGCTCTTGAAGTCCCCAAATTCATTTAGAAACGTGCCAATGGATCCATTAATGCCCTTGACATTTTCAATTTTGGCCCAAAGATCATCTAATGATCAAAATTGGTGCAAGAGGAAAGCCCTTGGAAGGGTAGAAATGCACTATCAGGAGGCTCAAAACACTCTAAAAACATACAAAAAAGCATTGCTGCAGGCTTAAAATGGGCATTGCATAGCCACTGTTAGATCTGGTCGATCAACGGCCAAGATATAGTCGGCAAATCGTATATCGGTTGAGCAAAGGTGACAGGCTTAAAGTGGGCGCATGACACCGCCGATCAGTGATCGCCGATGATTGGATCGACAGGTTTCATCGACAGGGAGCTATGTTATATATATAAATGGGCCCAGGCATTGAGCAATCAGCAATTATGATCGTATCGCATCGCTGTATCGCATCGGCAATATACCAAGGGGTGGGGCCTATGCACATACATATGGGCGACTCGAAGAGACGGAGCCGGTGGCTTTATAGTTGTGAATTCATATAGTTTGAGATCCGTGCCCAAGCAATTTTCAATGTATTTGATACATTTTTGTTATATAATGAAAATACAAAGGAAGCCTGGCAGTGCTGATAGCATTGAAGCCCAGACCTGAGAGGATCCAGGAAGTGGAATATATGAAATTTGAAGTCCGCCCAAAGCATTTTTCAATGTTTTCGTTGTGTAAATGAAATACATAAGAACAGGGCCGAACGCGACTTGCGATGGCAACAAGGGTGGACCTGAGAGATTGATAAGCCATATCTAATCATTTTTTAAGTCCGAAAAGGATAGAAATGGGCGGGATTTTCACAAGGTTGCTGTGTTTTTCTGTGTTTAACAGAAAGAATAGTCATTCTAAATATCTAAAGGGAGAACAGAGGCTCGGTAGCTCTCCCTTCACAGCAAAGCTCACCTTAACAGAAACATTCATGGAGCACGTGTAGCTGGCCCTAAAACAGAATTGATCTGGTAGCATAGACAACGCAACACAACCAAATCAAACAGAAAGGGTCATGGAGCAGACAGCGCAGCTCATCAAACAGACATCATGGAGCATCTATGACTCAGGAGAACTCCAAGACAGCATAACAAGCTACCAAAATATCTTAAAGCAATTAATCTACTGTTAGAAGCAAAAAAACCCTAATCCCATGCTTGCCTAGAGGGCATCGAATTAGTTAACAATGCATATCAGGTAGACTAAGACTCTGAGCCTCTTAGAGCTTAGGAGCATTGTAAACAAGCTATAAATAGCTGAAAACAAGATGTAATAAGGGTTCAACTTCTGGAGACTGTTGCTACTTTGTTCCTTCAAGCTCTCCATCTTTATTCTAGCAATACAAGCTTCTTTTGCCATCATATGCTCAACATCCATTCTTTCTAATGTTCTATGCTTGCACTTGAACAATTTGTTCATGTTTCCTTTGTGTCTAAGGCCAGATAACTGTTATCTTATCTATGCTTTGATAACTTAGACTTGCAAGCTTCTTTGCTGCCTGTAGCTAGTCATTCATTTATGTTTATATATGCAATCTGCTGATACAGTTAGTATTCTCCATCTATTCATTAAATCTATAAACTATTGAGCATTAGTGGTTTAAATCCTTGTGTTGTTAAGAGTGTTCATGCATGCCTTGAGTGGAAATAGAGCTGAAATGGTCATCTAACTTGATCCAAACCATCATCCATTCCAATAGTTCTGAGAACAATATTGAAGATTATATGTTACCAGGCATCTCCGAGCTGCAACCTAGGAGAGTTTCTTGGAGTGCTAACAGTATCTTCAATTCTAATAACTCTGTTATAGTCATTCATTAAGGAGATCTAGATATTAGGGTGGCACCTGGTAGTAGATCGATGGAGAAATCCATGTCTCTATGGGGAAGTAAACATGAGATTTTCTCTCGAGAAACATCTTAAAATTCATTAATGATTGAAAGTGTATCTAAATTTTCCTTGTTTGTTTGTTGTTTATTTGTTTCCACCTGCACTAGGTATAACTGACATCCTTTCCTTACATTCCTTTTCAACTATAAAGATGTCTGACTAATATTGATTTTGGTATACCTTTAATTAACGAGGTTTCCCCATCTTGGCTCACACAACCTCCAAACAGTTTACAATCACTCCCTGTTTCTCCAACGAGTCCATACATATTAACACATCATAGGACCCTAAAGGAAGAATATTGAAATTTACTTATGTGGAATATCCATTTAATTTAATGGGACAATGTCTTACTTCACTTATTACCTTTCGTTTTGTGCCGATTGTTAACTGTACCAACCATTTAGTCTTGAATTTTTCATATTTTAACTCACACTTTTCCATAAGTTGGGGACTAACGTCACTTAATCTAGCCGTTGGATCAATTGAGACATAAGAATATTGATTTAAAATGGTACCTTCAATCTCAATCATGTTAGATTGATGCTCAACTTGTATATCATCCAGCGCAACACTGATCCTAGGAATGTTTCTGGCGACGTCATTCACAGTTGTTGCTTTGTGGATAGCTTGAATATTCTAAATGGATCAAGGATTATGCAGGCAGTCTCTCAATAGGTGTGGTTCACCACATCCCCAACACTGCATTGGTTCTCTCTACTTGACAACACTGATCCTTTTATTGTTCATATCCATGGGTTTTGACCCAGTTTGAGACTATGCTCGCTGATTTAAATTTCCCTTGCTGAATTTCTTCCGCTAATGGTCCTTCCCAAAATTCTTAAGATAAGAGGGTTTCTGTCTTTTTGTACTCATTACAGTTTTATTTATGTCCTTACCTTTCCAAGGTTTTAAGCCTTCACCTCTATTCTTGAACTGCTAATAGCACAATCTGGGATGGGTGACCTCCGGGAAGTCCTAGTTATTAGGTGCGAGCCACGGAAGTGATGGTTGACGATATGTGATTCATTTCACTAGTTTCAATCCCACTTCTTTAGCCGTGTGACCATCATTCGATGTAATGAGTTCTAAGTGGACTATTCAAAAATCGTGAGAAAACAGTCAATTACAACTACCTCTCATGGAAATGGTCATAGATGAATGAGTTACTTAATTTCGTTGAATCCCAAAAAATGATATCTAATATATTAATGTTAATTTTAAGACTAAAATTAATACTAATACTAATATCACTATTAACATTAATATTAATTTTAATACTAACATAAATATGATGATTAATATTATTAGTATTATTTTTACTACTAATATAATTAATATTGAAGCTCATATTAATAATACTAATATTAATAATAATATTTATATTACAATTTTAGTATTAATGTTATTATTATAGAAATAATATTCGAATTTAATGTTGATGTTTCAAGTCTTTATATATTAATATTAATCTGGATACTAACATTTATATTAATATTGGTATTAATTTTAGTATACATTAACAATATTATTAACAATAACACTAATATTGATGACGATGATGATGATGGTGATTAACATTATTAGTATTAATACTAATATTGATTATGCTAATTTTAATATTAACATTATGTTGATATTTCAAGCCTTTGAATATTAATAATAATCATATTAAGATTTAACAAATATTCTGATGTGATATTAATCATTATAAAAAAATATTATTAATTGAATATATTATATTTATATAATATTGATTTATTTATCATATTATTATAATGATTTAATATATCTGTACATTTATCTCATATGATTTATTATTAGTTATATTACAAATATAACTAATATTGTTTTTTCACAATCAAAATATTTTAAATTTTAAACTTTTGTGGTCATTTTTTGGAAAAATATGACCCGGATTATCCACAGTATCTTTTTCATCATGTCGACATTTCGAACCCCAAAGTGGATCCATCAGTAGGATAGAAAGTGATAGATTGAGAGAAGAATTTATCGATCAGAATAAATACATACTATTAAATTAAAATAGAAGCCGACTAATTTATAAGACTAACATATATAAACTATTCAATTATATTTGTTTTATTTCATATTTTAATTTAACCTAATAAGAAATACTAAATAATAAAACTGATTAATTCTAATAAATATCATAAGGTTATTATTTCATTGTTTTAAATATAACCTAATATGGATTATCAAATATGATTCAATTTATTTTAATTTTAATTTTAATTTTAATATTAATTTGTATTTGTATTTGTATTTTTGTAACCTAATTAAATACAATTAGCTTATTTTGATTTTAATTTTTACAAAATAAATAAATCTAATTAATTCTTTATTTTTATTCTTATTTAATGAAATAAATCAATAAATTAAATTAAATATAATTCATTAAATACATACTAACTGGTAATAAATAATTTGATTTAATGTATTATTTATTTATTAAATTTATAGTTTAATTAATTTAAAGTTTTTATAGGATTATGGTTAATGTTAAAACTTATGCCACTAATTAATTCTAAATAAATAAATCAGTTTACTATTTTATTGTCTAAATATAACCTAACACCTATGCCACTAATTAATTCTAAATAATTAAATCAGTTTATTATTTTATTGTTTAAATATAACCTAATATTGATTACCACATATAATTCGTTTATTTTAATTTTTATTTTGAATTCTCATTATATTTTGTTATCTATTTAAATATAATTAGTTTATATTTTGATTTTAATTTTAATTTTTATTGAAATGAATAAATTAAATATAATTCATTAATACCTAATAGATAATAATAAATAATTTAGATTTAGATTCAAATTAATATATTATTTTTAATTAATTTATAGATTATTTATTTAATTTTTTTTATCTTATTATTGTTTAATGTTTAAACCTAAGTCACTCAGTGTTAATTTTTATTTTTATTTATCTATTAGTTACTTAATTTATTTATTTTATTATTTTTATAATTAATCATCTATATTAACTTAAAATATTCTTAATAATAATTATTTATTTATTATTAATAATACTATTTATTTGTTTATCTGTAACAAATAAATGGTCATTATATCAATTAAATAATTATTAAATCTTATTATTATTATTATTATTATTATTTTAATTATTATTATTATTATTATTATTTTAATTATTTGATTAACTAATTAACTAATTAACTAAGAGAGATGCTAGTAATTAAGAAAGGGGTAAGGGAAATGCGTGTGATACTATACCTCGAAAGATCTAGAAGGATTGATATGTTTAATCAAGGGGAGCCAGTTTCCACTAATCTCATTCCCATTGTCCCTGTTGAGGTTATGTGGAAGCTTCATAATTTCAATAGCCTCTTTGATTTTCCTCTTTTGATAATGATCTTCTCTTGCAATAATTCTAGCGTTTTCCAAACACACATGATGCTTGGTTTTGGATGAGTGTTCCGCAAGGGCTAATGTACGAGATCTCACATTCTTAATATCAGCGTCGTTCTCTTTAAGTCTTGTTTTCAAAGACTGCCCTGTCTCTCCAATATAACTTTTGCCGCATGAACAATCAATATTATACACACCCTTGAGTTGTTGATGATCAACGTTATCCTTAACTGACTTCATTTTCTACCTAATCGTTCCACATGTTGAAAACTGAGTGAATATGTCCTTCTTCCTTAAGATCTTAGCGATTTCATCTGTAACCCCTTGAGTGAATGGAAGGCATACTTTCCCGCAATTTTCTTTCCCATAGTTTTCTTAGGGACCCTTGGAGAGGACCTTTTCTTGAGCCCTTTTTATATCTTTCTTGATATTAAATTCCTTGTATCTTATATCCTTAAAAATAGAGGTTAAGTGCTTAATTTCTTCATTAAGGTGATCAGAGTCAGAAATTCTAAGAGCTCTAATAGTAAGAGTGTTTAAGACGCCAAATTTTTGGGAAGGGTGATGGTATGAATCAAAATGAAGATAGCTTTATGTATGCATTTTCTTCCTAAAGACCTGGTGTCCCAAAGTACCATCCTCCCTTCTATTAACCAGGACATCTAGAAAAGGAATTTTACCATTTTCTTCAAGCTCCATAGTGAACTTGATTTCGGATGGTATCGAGTTTAGATGATTAAAAAATTTCTCAAGCTCAGCCTTGCCATGAGTCCATTTTAAGTTGGTGTCATCAACAAATCTATTCCACCATGCTGCTTTCAAAGGGTATGAGTCAAGGGATTTCCTTTCAAAGTACTCCATATATAAGTTGTCGAAAATAGGTAAAAGTAGGTATCCCATGGCGACTCCCGATATCCACTCATAACAATTGTATTGAAAACTAAAGAAAGTGGAACGCGAATAGATTTCTGCATGTTTAGTTGTTTCTAGATCAATGACTTATGTTATAACATGAAGAACTTCATCAAGAAGAATATTTGTAAATAAAGAAACAACATCAAAAGTGACCAGAATATCATCCTTATCAACCCTTTCATTCTTGATGAGTCTTACAAAGTCATTCGAGTCCTTTGTAAAAGAGTGTGTTTCCAACTAGAGGCTTCACGATTTTAGCTACATATTTAGCCAATTCATAGGTGGGCTAACCAATGGTGTTGACTATTGGTCTAAGAGGGATCCCCTCCTTATGAATTTTTGGTAATCCATAAATTCGAGGTATAACCTCACAGGATGGAATCAACTTCTTTTTCATTTTTTCTTCAAGGTTCGATCCTATGATAGCCTTCTTAACCTGTTTTATAACCTTAGGAATGGGGTTAGAGTTAAGTCTTCTATAACTACCACAATTTAAATGTTCGTTCATTTTATGAATATAGTCATCCTTATCTAAAACAACAGTTGCTCCTCCTTTATCAGCCTTAAGCACCACTATCTTGTCATTATTACGAAGCGACCTAAGAGCAACCTGCCCTTCCTTATTTAAATTACCCTTTGGCGGCTTAGCTTTCATCATTATAAGGGAGCACTCCTGTCTTAATACTTCCTTGTCATCTAATGAAAGGCCTTGAGTCCCATTCTCAATGTTGCAGATGATGCTTTCAAATGGAATGTCCTTGGGAGAGACTGTGAATCCCAAGCCTTTGCTAAGAGTATTAATTTCTTTAGGAGTGAGCACTGAGGAAGAAAGATTAATAACCTTCTTACCAGGCATTAGTTTTGAAACCCTTATATTCGAGACACTGTTATCCAGAATCCCCAAATCTTTACTAAAAATAGACTTATCAATTCCGCACTCTTTACTATCCCCATCCTTACTTTCACTGGATTTTTTCCTAAATTGAGTATCAAAGCTATTGGCATTGTTCCTATCTATCTTGTCATTAAATCTACGCTCACCTATCAGATTTATAGTGCTACCTATCTTGTTATTAAATCTGTGCTCATCTATCAAATTTTTAGCACTGCTTATTCACTAATAAACATTGACTCCAGGAACATAGGAGCTATCACCCCCAACGTAGTCGCAATCAACAATCTCATAACCGATGTTTCCTCCTAGATTTGTAATGTTGTCGCTATTACTATCGTCATATACAGCAACATCGTATTCCATACTCTGCACACAATTCTTGGTAATTACACTGTAATCTTTGGAAATGATATCCATAACTGGGTCATTCTTTTTACCCTACTCACTGCAATCCACAACCCGGTCATTCTTTTTAACCTACTCACCATCCTCGCTGACACTATCTCCCTTACAAGCACAATTGCCAACATTAAGAGGAATGCTGGAAACACTGTGGGAGATAGCAGCACTACTCCTCAATGGATTTCTATTCACTGCGCTCACACCGTCTACTATGTGAACTTCATCCTCCGCCTTATCTGTTGGTTGACAATCTAAAAAAATTGCCTTCTCACCTACTGAATTAATTCCTACCGTACTAGACTTAGCTGCATCCTCAACATTGGCTACCAGCTGTCTTCTACTTATGAAATTTCCAGGTTCTTCAGAAGCCAAAACCGTTGGACCTTTTCTTAATTTTAAGAGTTTTTTGGAATGTCTCTCATGGGCAATTCTACCTTCTTTCTGGGCTTTTATGGCAGCCTTAGCATCAATTGTTCTCCATAGATCAAAGCTGATCATCCTGGCTAACTTCAAGTGAGTGGATAGTGCAGAACAATTGAGCCTATCCAATGTAGCCCAAGTTTTCTTTATTTCACTATGGATGAGAGCCAGACTTAATTTTAAAAATGAATTATTGTTATATCGATTAAGAAGTCTATGTTTTACTTGAGAAAATGGAGGTATGATCTTATTGTCTCTACATTGTTTCAGAAATTGTAGGTCGGCAGCTCTTCTTTCAATCTTTATCCTTGAAATTTTGAGAGAACAGATCTCATTCCATGTATCCCCTCCGTACAGGGAAGTTATGTTAAATTTTAAACTTCTGTGGTCATTTTTTGGAAAAATATGACCCGGATTATCCACAGTATCTTCTTCATCATGTTGACTTTTCGAACCCCAAAGGGATCCATCATGAGGACAAAAAGTGATAGATTGAGAGAAGAATTTACTGATTAGAATAAATAAATACCTACTGTTAAATTAAAGTAGAAGCCGACTAATTCATAAGACTAAAATATATAAACTATTCAATTATATTTGTTTTATTTCATATTTTAATTTAACCTAATAAGAAACACTAAATAATAAAACTAATTAATTCTAATAAATATCATAAGATTATTATTTCATTGTTTTAAATATAACCTAATATGGATTACCAAATATGATTGAATTTATTTTAATTTGTATTTGTATTTTTGTAACCTAATTAAATATAATTAGTTTATTTTGATTTTAATTGTTACAAAATAAATAAATATAATTAATTCTTTATTTTTATTCTGATTTACTGAAATAAATGAGTAAATTAAATTAAATATAATTCATTAAATACCTACTAAATAGTAATAAGTAATTTGATTTAATGTATTATTTATTTATTTATTTAATTTATAGATTAATTAATTTAAAGTTTTTATATTATTACTATTAATGTTAACACCTATGCCACTAATTAATTCTAAATAAATAAATCAGTTTATTATTTTATTGTTTAAATATAACCTAATATGGATTACCACATCTAATTCATTTATTTTAATTTTTATTTTGAATTCTCATTATATTTTGTAACCTATTTAACTATAATTAGTTCATATTATGATTTTAATTTTTAGTTTTCCTGAAATGAATAAATTAAATATAATTCATTAATAACTAATAAATAATAATAAATAATTTAGATTTAGATTTAAATTAATATATTATTTTTAATCAATTTATAGATTAATTTATTTAAAGTTTTTTATATTATCACTGTTTAATGTTTAAACCTAAGTCACTAAGGCTTAATTTTTATTTTTATTTATCTATTAATTACTTAATTTATTTATTTTATTATTTTTATAATTAATCATCTATATTAACTTAAAATATTATTAATAATAATTATTTATTTATTATTAATAATAATCATTTATTTGTTTATTTGTAACAAATAAATGGTCATTATGTCAATTAAATCATTCTTAATTCTTATTATTAATTAATTAATTAATTAGTTAATTATTATTATTATTATTTAATTTTTTAATTAATTGATTAACTAATTAACTAAGAGAGATGCTAGTAATTAAGGAAGGGGGAAGGGAAATACGTGTGATAGTATACCTCGAAAGATCTCGAAGGATTGATATGTTTAATCAAGGGAAGCTAGTTTCCACTAATCTCATTCCCATTGACCCTATTGAGGTTATGTGGAAGCTTCATAATTTCAATAACCTCTCTGATTTTCCTCTTTTGATAATGATCTTCTCTTGCAATAATTCTGGCATTTTCCAAACACACATGATGCTTTGTTTTGGAGGAGTGTTCCACAAGGGCTGATGTACGAGATCTCCCATTCTTAATATCAGCACCATGCTCTTTAAGTCTTGTTTCCAAAGATCACCCTGTCTCTCCAATATAACTTTTGTTGCATGAACAATCAATCTTATACACACCCTTGAGCTGTTGATGATAAATGTTATCCTTAACTGACTTCATTTTTTTCCTAATTGTTCCACATGTTGTAAACTCAGTGAATATGTCCTTCTTCCTTAAGATCTTAGAAATTTTAACTGTAACCCCTTGAATGAATGGAAGGTATACTTTCCCACAATTTTCTTTCCCATAGTTTTCTCGGGGACCCTTGGAGAGGACCATTTCTTGAGCCCTTTTTTTAGCTTTCTTGATATTAAACTCCTTGTATCCTATATCCTTAAAAACATTTGTTAAGTGCTTAATTTCTTCATTAAGGTGATCAAAGTGAGAAATTATAAGAGCTCTAACAGCAAGAGTGTTTAAGACGCCAAATTTTTGGGATGGATGAGGGTATGAATCAGCATCAAGATAGCTTTCTGTATGCATTTTCTTCCTAAAGACCTGGTGTCCCAGAGTACCATCGTCCTTTCTACTAATCAAAATATTGTTAATCATAGTAAAACCATGGTTACCTATCATCAATCATATTCAAACCATAGCCAAGATATCATTAACGATAGCCAAGTGTATTCAAGTAATGGTCAACTATAGTCAATCATATTCAGCTATGGTTGAACATAGTGTTATCGGGAAAACTAGTGTCCATTTAGAACTGCTAGTCCCACTAAGACGGGTAGCTATCTTAGAAACAAACAAAATAAAGTTACTTCTGTTTTCCTTTATGAGAGATAGATGAGAGAGAAGGAGAGAGTACCAACCTTAGTCTTTCGCTACTCTCCTTGTTTGTTTCCTCTCTTCTTTGATAGAGCTTTCACCACTCCTTTCTCACTTGTCCCGCTTCAAAGAACACCTATAGAGTCAAAGCAACAAAATACCATCAAAGCATAGAGATCTATAACCATAAACAATGTAGGATCAGATGTACATTAACCATATAAATGCATATACAAATACAAGATTCAGAGATATACAAGCATATGGAGGAAAACTCAAATAGCTTTATTGATTGAAGTATTAGAAGAGAGGATTACAACCAGGCTGTCTGATCCAGCATCATCCTCCTAGCATGAAAGCCCTCTTCACCTCATACAAAGCAAGATCACCCAACAATGTCTTCAAAGAGAAACCAACAACACTTCCTTGCAAATTACAAAATTCCAGGCTCTGGATCTCTAGGACGAGGGATCCATATATAGATGTTTGCAGGAGAGTGAGTTAGCTTCTGGGATTTTGATTAGTGTCATTTCACTGATAGTTCTTGGTTCCACTTGGAGATTTCATGATCTGTTACTCATCCTTGGGTGAATTCAGAGAGGAAAGTGTCATATGAGCAGTTTCTAGAAGATTCTCTGGGTTTCCACCTAGCAAACTGCTTCTGCCATTTGTCTGCCCTCTCTCATCGTACCCTACAGAAGGGCTTTCCAGTATGCATAACACCACCCATGTGTAATAGGTGAGATGCATTGCACCCTATGCATGGAGCAGTCTATATGGTCCAGTTTTGACCAGTTCTGAGTAGTTTCTCATGGAGAACTTCTGGGAGATGATATAATCAGCTGACCTTGTTCCTTTAGGGTGTGAAACAATAATTTGAGGGGTTTAGAAGCCCTTGGTTTATGGACATATGTGATTGGGGTTGCAGTGCCCAAATATGTCTATAACAGTTGACCCCTAAAGCGTGAGGTCGTAAATCTTTTGATGTAGGTTGAAATGCTTTATAATGAGGATCTGAGGTTTTTTGAACTGGAAGGTGACATGTAATAAGATACAATACAATACATTATCTTCATAATATTTTCATGATCTAGCTGAGCCGGGCATTCCCATGATCAAGTTTATAAATTCATATTCATTTACATAAGACAGACAATCGTCTGTGTGGTAGACTAATGATTCTGGTAGAGCCATCATCCTTTAGTTTGGATGATTATCTGTGTAGCTGTGATGTACATTTGATGTCTTTATTTTTCTGAATATATCACAGCCCGAATGGATGAAAATAGATCCGGGGTCTTCAAACTCGTCCAATCTTCGCCCTTAAGTACAAGTCGATCCATGTGAAAAGATGTTCTGATGTTGAACATGGAAAGACATCGCCTGATTACCAGCCAATGATGTAAGCTATTAACAGACGTGAGAGGAATCACCGATAATGATAATGACCCTCAAGGTATTGCAGTCCAATTCACGTGGTGTGAATACATGAGTTGATGTCGAACACCATGAAAAATCTTCCGGTCGAAGGCCATTGATGTAAACCTGTCGCCAGAAGTGAGAAACTTTCCATTGAGGCATGCAAGCTTCAAAGTACTGATAGAGTTGTTCCTAAGTCAACTTCTTGGATAATGAGCTGATGTCGACAAGAAGTGACCTGTCGTAGGAGGGCCTTAATGAATCCCACATCTACGACACGGAACAGAGCAAATGATTTTGTGGAGATGAAAATGATCTGATGATACAAGGTTTAGGGTGGCGGTCATGAAAAATGGAGAGTGAAGGTATTGCAGCGGATGAGGTGTTAGCTAGGTTGGTGAATTCTCTTAGCGACTTCTCTTGAACATATCGGTGACACTGAAATGGATTGGTAGCGTTAACCCCAAAATGGATGGTATGGTGGACCAACGGTGATATGAACGGTGAACAGAAAAACCCAACCCAACTCAATCATGGTGACGGAGTGAAAGTGTCATGTTTAAGAGCGACCTGCTACCAATGAAGCTATTCAAGTTTTCTTCCCTTTTTCCCCAGTCATTACTGACTAGTACCTCTTTATTTTTGTCAATCTTGAGGAGGATAACATATGCTTGTTCAATAATTTTCCCTTCGGGCAAACCTATCGTTATGTTTTAACGAGCCTAGCGACAGTGAAACTCACTCTTGTCTACATGGACAAGTTTGTCGCTATTGTTTTAACGAGTTTAACGACAAAGATAACTCGGTCCTTTTCAATTTTAGAGAGTCTAAAAAGGGATGGAAAGGCAACTCCAGTAGTCCTTTTTCATAATGTAATCCCTTAAATCCGAAAAAGTATAAAACAATATGAAAGGGATGACTTTTTGATAGTTTTAATGAGCCGAAAAAGACAAGTGCTCGATCTTTTTGTGTAATGAGCCCTTAGGTCCAAAAAGATTAAAATCTAAAATAGGGATGGCACTTCCAGTCACTTTAACGAGCTAGAGAGGCCAATTGCTCAGCAATCTTTTCATATTTTATGAGTCAGATGAAAAGAGTTTAAAGGAGACTCATTTTTTGAGGAACGAGTGATTTTTTTGGATAGCAATTGGTTCCAGCTAAGCTTTGGAACTTTTCAATCATGGCAGTGTAAAGAAGGTGGCTAATAGAATCACTTGTTGCAGCTATTCCTCAAAAGGGTAAACAATCAAATGGAGGTGTATGATCGGCTAAAAAAGAGTGGAGGTGATGGTAAGAACGTGACCAAGGTTCAAAAGCTGATAGTCATACGTTTGCAATGGTTATTTACCGAAAGTGGGTTCATTTTTTAATGAGCTTAAACTTTGGGGGAACATTTGCTCATTTCTAGGTTTATTTTTTAACAAGCTTGAACTTCACGTAAAACTGCTCATGGCAAGGTTTATTTTTTAACGAGCTTGAACATTGCGTAAAATTGCTCATGCCAGTCGTATAATAAGGATGTCTCATCAGTAGGTTCATTTTTTAGGGAGCTTGCCCCATGCGCAACTTTTCTCTTGAGCCTTTCATTATGCAAGCTAGGAACGACCAACCTATGAGTTTAAAGGGTTAAGAGCCTACAAACTAAGAAAATAAATTGTCACTTTTCACTTACATGCAAAAAGGTTTACATGTCCCCAGGTATAAAGTAGAGTTTCTAGGTCACCATATGGAAGTTCTCGCATTAGCAAGATTGTTCCATCTATGTTGCAGACAAAACACTTCCCTGGTGATCTCCATCAAAATGGACAAAGGTGACTGTTGTTAGTCCCAATCACATAACCTTTGACGAGGGAATCCTTTTCTAGTCCAAATCCATTTTCCTAAACGGACAGGGGTATCAGACTAGTCATATTCCTACACAGAAACCTACCTTATATTTGGAGTTTTCCTGCCGAAGCAGACCAGGGCGCATGCCTCCTGGGTTTCAGTCACAATCACCAAATCACTCGCGCTCATCAGGTGGATGGACTGGAGATTGATGAGACATTCCTAAAGACCAGTTATGGATGGTATTTGACTATTAGCCGTGTTTGAACCAGGGAATGAAAGCTGTTCTACGAGCTTGACCATTCTACCTTCATGTGGAAAACACATCACTCGAAAGAGTGAGGAAACAATAGCTCCCATGCTATAAATGTAGTCACATCCAAGGAGTAGATTGTAATCTAGAGGTCCTTGGACTACCATCACATTTAGATGAATGTTTTTCCTTCTCAAAGTTATAGGAAAATTTGGAAGGATCCCCAATGGTCGACTGGTTCCTTTGTTGAAGCCTGTCAGATTTTGAATCTCAGGTAGAAGCAATGGCGAACCAAGCACTTTCCAAGCAGTTGAGGAAAGGATACTCACAGAAGCCCCTTCATCTATGATAGTACCAACCATGATCATTCTCTAAGCTTGTACTATGATTTGGAATGGTACATTAGATGGTAGGCGGGGTCTGCCTAGTAGATTCCAATCAAAGGAAACGACTATATTGCTTGGAGGAAGGGACCAAATAAACGGTCGGTTAAAACTTTGACGAACTTCCTTCCTACGGTAAAGGAATGGGTAGATTGCCCCCATATTCATCGGAGTCTATGTTTACAAAAGGAATTTGAACGGTGTCGTTCTCATTCTCTTTAGTGACAGTATCACCTGAAGGTGGACTCTCTGAAGACAAGATTGGGTTGACTATTGTCTCGACCTATTGAATTTGGTCCAATGTGGACTCTGAGGGTTTATCTTCAATGATAGGTGCTTCGACCGACAACAAAGGTGTGTCAGTCGGATTTTCAATTAGCGATGGACTTGGTAAGAGTTTCTTGTATCCAGGAGGAAGTCGCTACGGTGAAGTACAATGGTTATCCAAGACTCTTTTAGCTTCATCTAGGGAAGGAAAATGGTGGAGGACATGATCACCTTCACACAGTCTACAAGGAAATTTGGATCTTCCTTTCTTTCCATTGGCTTCATTTTCACTAGTTGACGGTGTGCTCTCAACATGATCATCAGAGGTTGCAGACACCAGATTGTGCAAGCGGGAGACCAGTCCCTCAAGATTCGTGGGATACAGGGACAATCTCGATGATAGTGGTCTCCCTTGCAAATGACACATGGATATTTAGGTTTGGAAGGTGCAGTGTGTGGATTTTTGCCAGATGATGCACGATTGCCCCCTTTTGCTATTGGATTCTTCTTCTTTTTCTCCTTCCCTTTCTTCTTCTTCTCAGTTACTTGGTTTTTAGCGTTACTAGCTTCACCAAGCAAAGAGGAAGAAGGAGAGGGAGAAACAAATGAATTAGAAGGTGGGGGAGCAACTTCAGTGTCATCTGGTTGCTGATTTGATTGCTAAGGAATTGCGGTGTTTTGAACGACATAGGTCGCGAAAATCCATACTGGCAGGCCAATTGTGAGTCCTAGAAGGGACAATGTAGCCATGTGTGGAGCACCAACATCTCACTAAGAGGAGAAGGGACTAGGATTTCCCCCAAGGGAAAATACTTGATTGGTAGACTCCATTTTCTCAACCTACGACCAACGAGGGAACAGTGACATTATTCCGATTAAAATAAATTTTATGACACTTTGACACAACTTTCTTTTTCCATTTTTAAGAGTCAAGAAAAAGCTAAATATGACTCTAGTTGCCTTCGATTTTTAATGAGCCTGAAGTGACAAGTGCTCAGATGGACCTTTTCTTTTAAGGAGTCTGAAAAGGAACGAAAGTGACTTCTCTGGAAATCTAGACAGAGGGATTACCAAACCAATCGCAAAACTGTAGAATACTTTTTATTGTAGGCAGTCAATCTTCCCGAATGCTGTGTTCAGTGCATTGCGATCGATAGGGTGGCAGACACGGCTTCCTATGGATAAAGGATGTAGCCTATTGTGGTCTCCCAATATATACTCGATGGTACGTGGGAGCACAAGTCCGTACTGGCACTTGTCGCCTCAAAGAGGAGGAATCACCCAACCTACGATGAAAGCAATAGTTACCAGGTTTTACAACGCCAGAATACGTCTCTAGCCTAGACTTCTAAATGTTGTGCGTTAGGTTCCAAAGCATTTTTATGTTCATTGAGGTTTATTTTATAGTTGATCTTTCTTAAGAAGTTTGCCTTTAAGGTTCACCGCTTGATGTAGAAATACAATTCCTAAATATGCAATCTAAGATGATAAACAATCGTTTACTTTCTCTTTGCAATGAAAATCCTAGCTACTAAGGAAAGAGATATGAAATTCTTTCAACGTAGAGCAGAGAGCACACACTAGATGCACTTTTCCGAAATTAACTTTAGCATGTAGTCTTAATGCAAATGCACATGCATGTATTGTTTTTCAGTTTCCTTAATGTGAGAATGACAAAAATAAAACTAAGTATAGATATGAACTATCTTCTTCCAAAGTGATAGTACTAACAATTTCCTCTTCAAAAAACGAAAGGAAGACTAAGACGACAACTTACGATTTTGAATTAAAACTGCTTTTGACACTTGGAATACTAATAATTTCAAATCAAATACAATGGCAAAAGTGTAGTCGACTACCTAAAAGAGGAATGCTTTGTGACACTCTTTTTCTTGACTGAAAACGACACTTGCAACACTTTCAAATCAAAAGATGACAGTTCGATTAAGCTACTATTTGCAAAGGAGAATTCTAAATGATGAAAAATACATAAAAAACATTCACAATTCCTTCTGATGGAGGCTGAATAATGCAAAGGAAGATGGTTTCAATAGAGATATACTGATCATAGACAGTAAAACTATTGAATAAAGCTGAAGATAATGAAGAAAAAACCAAAATCTGGAGGCAGAAACAGTCTCATTCAATCATCGCACCTGTAACACAGGGAAACAGGGATGCATCTCACCTGCAACACATGAGAGGTGCGATGCATCCAAGTTGCCAAGAAGAGATAGTGCAATGGTCCAGGGATGAGACTGTGTTTGGTTTTCAGTCACAGTTTGTAGCTAAGTTCAGGGATTTAGGCTGAGCTAATGATTGTCAGTAAACACAAAGTATAGGGGCTGATCTAATGAGGTTATTTGAGCTACCACCAGGGCACTTAGGATGTTTGCAAGTCAGATGTTCAGTTCATAAACCAACCCGAAGATTGACTGAAGCAGCGTTGATCTACTTTGCAGTTGCATAGCAAAAGCAGTTCGAAGGCTAGTTGGCTTAACTTCAGGCTCCATCTGTGGTTTATAAAGCAAACAACAATAATAAAACAAACAAACTATTCGCTCCCCAGTGGAGTCACCATTTTGTTATCAGGAAAACTAGTGTCCATTCAGAGCTACTAGTCCCACTAAGACAGGTAGCTATCTTAGAAACAAACAAACTAAAGTTACTTGTGTTTTCCTTTATGAGAGATAGATGAGAGAGAAGCAAAGAGTACCAACCTCAGTCTTTCGCTAGTCTCCTTGCTTGTTTCCTCTCTCCTTTGATAGAGCTTTCACCACTCCTTTCTCACCTGTCTCGCTTCAAAGAACACCTGTAGAGTCAAAGCAGCAAAATACCATCAAATCATAGAGATCTACAACCATAAACAATGTAGGATTAGACGTACATTAACCATATAAATGCATATACAAATACAAGATTCAGAGATATACAAGCATATGGAGGAGAACTCAAATAGCTTTATTGATAGAAGTAGTAGAAGAGAGGATTACAACCAAGTTGTCTGACCCAACATCATCCTCCCAGCATGAAAGCCCTCTTCACCTCATACAAAGCAAGATCACCCAACAATGTCTTCAAAGAGAAACCAACAACACTTCCTTGCAAATTACAAAATTCCAGCCTCTGGATCTCTAGGATGAGAGATCCATATATAGATGTTTGCAGGAGAGTGAGTCAGCTTCTGGGATTTTGATTAGTGTCATTTCACTGATAGTTCTTGGTTCCACTTGGAGATTTCATGATCTCTTACTCATCCTTGGGTGAATTTAGAGAGGCAAGTGTCATATGAGTAGTTTCTAGAAGATTCTCTAGGTTTCCACCTAGAAAACTGCTTCTACCATTTTTCTGCCCTTGCTCATCACACCCTACAGAAGGGAATTCCAGTATGCATCGCAGCCCCCGTGTGTAATAGGTGAGATGCATCGCACCCTATGCATGGAGCAGTCTGTCTGGTCCAGTTTTGACCAGTTCTATGTAGTTTTTCATGGAGAACTTCAGGGAGATGATGTAATCAGCTGACCTTATTCCTTTAGGGTATGAAATGATACTTTTAGGGGTTTAGAAGCCCTTGGTTTATGGACATATGTGATTGGGGTTGTAGTGCCCAAATATGTCTATAACACATAGTCAAACAATAGCCAATCATAGTCAAACCGTGTTCAACCATAGTCAAACCACGATCAACCATTGGCACACAATCACTAACCATATTCATTCACAATCAAAAAATATTTAGCAATGTTTAAATATGGTGAAGACAGACAACTATAGTCAACAATGCTCGACCATAGTCAAATAATTGTTAAACATAACCATGTTCACCTAATTATCACATAATTGATTAAACATGATCGCCTACTATTGTTACTGATATAATATCACTCCATTGTATCTACCACTCTATGTTATCATGCCAGACCTAAGCTAAGACTGAGTTATAACAAAAAATCTAGGTCAGAGGTATAAAAATGAGAGTAAATCTTTTATTACCAAATAAATAAAGATAATTTAAAATGCGTGGAAAACAATACATCAGGAGATAAGATTATTGATAAATGAAATACCATTTGTAAATGAGAATGGGTAATTCTTTCATGATAAGACCTCTAGATTAAATTCTAGATAATCTTAATGGAATCAGAGATAAATATCCATTAAGTTACGTAGCTGGAGAAATATGCTAAGCTTAAGAAAAAAAAAAAATTCTTGCAGGAGAGAAGGGCAAGATTTTATGGGAAAAGCCTCGCAGGAGAGAAAGGAGAGATTTTTTGGGAAAAGCCTAGGCAGGTGAATAAAAAGATCCACAAAAGTGGGACACCGCTAAAGGAAACCATATCACAGAAGAGGGCATTAAATTCCCATTGAAGAGATAAACACGAGGTAGTTAATCAATGGACAGGAACTCTCGACTGGGGGGTGAATTGGAGGAACTCAATTCTAGGTTGGGTGGTGGTGCTCGATTTTCCAAGTGACATTCTCACAAAAACTATGGTTGGATTCAATTGCATAGGATGTTTTGTATGTTGGTGCCTTACTCTTTGTGTTGTCGAATATTTGATCATATGAGTATATTTTCATGTGATATCCTTAGTTATAGGATGATTGAATACTTATGCATGTGGCAAATATTGAATATAAATTTAATCAAAGTTAAATTTAGTGATTGGATCATAGTAGGTGGTTATTAGTATTGTGTCAAGGAGGTATGTGATAAATGGTATCGGAGCGCTAAGTCCAAATATTGTGGCCTATGGGCCAACCCACATTTGTAAGGTATGAATGAGTTGTAGGTCCTAAATTATGTCGTAAACAAATAAGAGGTTTCATTGAAGGGTTCAGTCATCAAATTGCTCTAACAAAAATATTCCAATGAGTTCTAGAGTAGTTCCCTAAGGCCTTAGAATCCATAAAGGCTGAAACTAAATTTAAAAATGATTTATGGATTTTGAAAATACCTAAAGTTTTAT
This sequence comes from Pinus tabuliformis, assembly GCA_031772625.1. Classification (NCBI taxonomy): domain Eukaryota; kingdom Viridiplantae; phylum Streptophyta; class Pinopsida; order Pinales; family Pinaceae; genus Pinus; species Pinus tabuliformis. The sequence continues at coordinate 672,214,999 of CM062808.1, forward strand.
ATTTTAATGAAGAGTGAAATATCCTATATTGCTTGACAAGAATGTAACTATTCATGTTTCCAATTGCACAAAGGGATCACTTAAAAATAGAAGCAGTCCAGAACTCTGATTCAAATCACTAGATATTGAAGAAAGAAGGGTAGAATCAGTTTACATGCCTATAATGAGTTTTTTCCCAAGAAATTTTTATATATTCCAATGCATTTGTTTTTCTTATAATTGCTAATGATTTTGTAGTTGTAAAGAATGCATGGTGATAAAATAGATTGTGGATTTATTTTCTATAGTTGTAAGTAAGTATTACAGCTCTGCTTCGATGATCTAAGTATCTATTTAGATAATATCAATAATGAAATATGTCATAATTGTGGAGTATGTATGAATAAATCAACACATAACAGCCTGAGGTGTGGGTTATCTATCATTTATTTGAAATTAGAATGGCCACGACCACATTTACATATAATAAAAAAAAAATTGCACTTTAAGTTTGCAGTATTCAATGTTTATTATACCTCTCCACTTCATTAGAAAATTTCAGCGAACAAAAGAGACTCATAAACGAGTGACGAGGAAGTATACTGTGCATGCGAAAGAAAACAATTATTATCACAAACAAGACCGTTATCGATTATCGATACAATTTTATAGCCATGATATGAAGGTTAAATATATATAATATATTTCTTTAATTTAAAGAACATACAGGGGATAATATAGCATGTAAATCTTTATAAGTTACGAGTTTGATTCGAAAATAGGTTGTGTGATGAAATAAATCGAGTGTGCATGGACCCGAGTTGAAATCCTAAGAAAATAAAACGAGGAGCAGCACCCAAAGGATTATGACCATGTCACTATGGTGTATCCACAATTCCATACTTGCTCATCACCTTAAATATTGTCTGAAGAATTTCCACAAAACTTGCCCCTCCCTCTAGCCTCAAGGTTTCAACACGGCTTAGGTAGTTGAATAGGCTTAACAATATATATCAAGAAGTGATTGGGTAACGTATTCTATCTTCAGGTAGTCATGTAGAACTGCAACAAAAGCCAAGCTATGGAACCCCCTACACCTCTTTGTACTAAATGTGAAATACATATGCAATTCACTCGTGGGCTCCTCCGTTCATTTATCTCTTGTTGTGTTGGCGCTTAACAGGTAGCTTGGTTTGACCATCGATGGAATGAAGTATAAAGCGTGGTTAAGATTTTAAGTTAAGCTTGGTTTGACCATTGATGGAATATGGTGTAAATCTGAGAAGCCGTGACACTTCATGCATTGGTTGAGAGAGTAACGCCTTTCTCAATTGTCGTAGAATTGAATTGTTGCTTGTCATACAGCGCAGGAGCATTGATAAAACCCACACCATGGATCTATGTGGCATGATTGATTATGGAAGAGAGTTAATTAGATTAATATTAATTCCTATATTAAATTATTAGGAAATAGAGTTCTTATTGATATTAAATTTTATTGATTTATATTTAAAGAACTCGAGTTTATAAATGAAAATGGTTGTTAGATGGTGCTTATTATTGGTAGATTTAAAGCACAACAACACCTTCCCAATTGGATTGATGGAGAAAATCACATTAAGGATTGTTGTTTCCCTTTTGATCTACAATGTTGCCTTTCTGCTTGCCTTATCCACTGATCTGGAGGTGTTCGATCGCTGATTGAGTTGCCCACAAAAGCATTTGGTTGGGATAATGGTTATCCTTATGGTCACACCCATAAAATCATTTAATTTTGATAGTGTTTATCCTTACTTGCATGTGGAAAGGTTACATTGAGAAAGCCTCATTAATCTCATCTTCTCCTTGCGTTGAGGTTACATGTACATGGTGTCTGCTAGATCATCTTGATCGATTGGTAGTTTATTTGAGTGTCATCTTTCGGAGAAGTATCAGGCATTTCTTCTGACCCCTTCATGTAAATTACATTGAGACATGTCCACACCTACTTCTTATTCAGTAAGACTGACAACTTAATCCACTTACCTTACCTTAGGTGGAAGGCTTCCTACTTGGCAGAGCTAGTGGAAGATAATAATACATTTATTTCCCTTAGGGGGAAACTGCTTTTTGCTCCTTTTATGTTAAAATAAAATAGATACATAATTTTGAGAGGAGTAAGTGGAAGTGAGGGGAAGGCTGGTGGTCGGGCTTCAAGCAAAGTGTAGAATATAGAAGAGCTTTCGATTTGCCAATTTTAATCGATGAGCTACCTTTTTTGTGAAATTTCTTTACTTCATTCCTTTGGTGGGTATTTAATGGCTTCCAAGGAGAATGAGGAGAATTTTATCCATACATAAGATAAGAATAAGAGGAGTTCGATAATGAAGCTAGGAGGGGTGGGGTATGATAAGGAATCCTCCCTAGGTGTGGTGCCGTGGATGTCGAATTGTGTGGTTAGTTTTCGATGATATTCCATAATAGGTAATAAGGACCTGAAGCTTTGGCCTTGAGCCCAATAATAGATACTAAGAAGAGTTCCCCACGGGTGGTTAAACTAGCGAAGGCCAACCAACCATGACAGGCATGCAAAGGACACATAATTTAAAATTTGGACTAGTCAAATTCATGCAGTAAGTTGACCGAGAAAGGTCAAACTATCCTATTAGCCTATAAATGGAAAAATGTTTTGGGAATGAGGTAACCTGCATGAACATAACCATCATTCCCCCAACAAGATGATGGCAACATCGACAACAAAACAATGTGACAAATGTGTTAATCGCGTTATATAGGATTTATCGACTTTTCATTCATCCGCAGAGAAATTTTTCGTGGTCAAGATATGTCTTATTGAAAACGACAGTAAAAATAATGGAAGGACCAACAAAAATGTCTCTATGGTCCAACGAGAGTTACTCACTTTGAAATCTAGAAGAATTCAAAGACTATCAATTGAATGGATTATTCCCCTATTTCCAGCAGAGTTGAGGCATAATGTTGTGTGCTCGGTATGCCCCAGGTAGAATACCCAGAAATATTAAGCCTTTTTAAATTTTCGCTTCTCTAAAGTCCCACAATGATATTATTTCCATATTTTTTGACATAATTATTATTAAGTTGTCATTATGTAAACACAAGATTAAATGATATCTTGGCACTTCGTTTAACGTCTAGAATTGGTGATAGATTATGGATGTACAAAATGTGTATAAAAAAACTACATAGACATGTGAGTATATTTATATGAGTTTTTTTTCTAATACATAAAGCATCTCATAAGAATATGAATACCTTCTGAGTTTCTTGATTTATATTAAGTTTTGAAGGCTCTATGCTTATCCTTCTCGTTTACATATGATGAGTTCTGTGGATGAACAAGGATAATGTCCCAAACTCATGATGTGATTACATACATGGATGACTTAAATTTTCATTATTCATGTGCTTACCTACATGAATGGCTCATTTGTGTGCTTTCATGCATAGATGGCTCATTATGTTATTACGAAGAGGTGAATTTATATGCATGTAAATTTGTGTTCTTACATGCATGGATGGATCAAAGTTAATATTGGTTTAATCTTAGATGGTTATAGTCGAGCTTAATGAATGAACAAATTTGTAATATTTGTAAAGTGTGGTTATTGTAGTGAATGTTTGGATGATGGATTTTAGTGGTGTGATAATCATTTCATATATTATGAATGCAAGTGTTGAAACGAGTAATGGTGGCTAAAGAAATTTTAAATCCTATGTTTAAACTATATACTGTCATCATATTACTTTTTTGATATTAAAACTAAATTATGAGTTGTACAATTTCTCTGCATTGTCTATCCAATGACATAGCTTAATAAAATACAAACTAATTCCAGTAAAAATAGTCCATTCAAGGATATAGCTTAATGGAATAAAGGTTATAATCCTAGAGATATTAAGAAACGATGAATATGAAGGGAAGAAATGTTGAACTCTTATGAGGTAACTCACAAACAAAAATAGATAAAATGTCAAGTGTCCTTTCCATAGATCATGGCCAATACGGGGAAAGATCAAAATAAAAATATATAGATGGAATCTATATAAATCACATGAAATAAATTCATTAATTAAATTGTCTCCATTATAGAACAAACTCTAAAGGTTCTCCTTATTTGTATCTATTCATGAAGTTTTCCCATGAAATATCGTTAAGCCCATGAAAGACAAGTCTCTGTACGTGGCATCAGACTATGTATTTTTATTATTTATACTTGTATTTCAATTTAATATTTTTTTTTTGATTGGTGCACCTACATGTAATGATGCAAACCATTTTGGGATGTGGTTTTTCCAATGGTTAAACCATTTAATTCACCTTATTGGGAAAATGCTCCAAATTGAAGGGAACTAAGCTGTATCAGGTCATTAGTTTGATATTCAATAGCAACATGCATATTTAATAAGTTGGAACCTACAGGTTTCTTTTTGAATAAAGAAATATCCCAATAATTGTAACTGAGATATGCAAGAGGTACAAAGTATATTTCCAATCTAGACTAAATTAGGGTCAGAGCTGTGAAGAGTGTGCATAAATGCAATACCACTCACTGTATTCATGCTAGAGAATACATCATAGATTAATAATTTATGAATATAATAATAAGGTCAATGATACTAACATGCAAAAGCACATCTAGTGTAAATACTTGATGGGAGTGAAAAAGACGCTCCTAATGCCTCTCGATTAATAGCATAAAGAGAATATTAAATACAATTCCTAGGGTACATTCTAAAGTTCACTCAAATTCCAATGTGTCAATTACTGTAACTAAAAGTATGAAACCTAAAACCCCAAAACCTGGAGGTGCATATCAATCCAAATATTGATGGGTTCCTCACAAATAGGGACCTTTCAAAATGTGCAGCAAGAAACAGATGCCTCAAGTAGAATTATTGTAGATCTTACGAATGAACTTCATGTGGAAATTGATAAGAATGAAATGATTTGTATACTATATCTATAAAAATTATGACAAATATATTAGATATGGTGGTGCTAGATGCACTTGAAGTAGAAATAGAGAAATTTAGAGTAGCCTAATGACTAACAAAAAATGTACACTAGATTGAGAATATGAATTGTCTGAATTAATTAACAATTTTTTGGTAAAACAAAATTCTTCGCATTAATAGAGCTAATGATCGTCTAAGGATCTTATGCTAGTAGTAAAATAATGCATGCATCAAGTAAGGGTGACACATAAAAGGTTCTAGGTGATGAAGAGAGACAATAGAAAACCACACAAAAAATTGTTTTTAAATTAATAGGATGCTCCAACCATATTGAATGGTTAAGTGGTACTGGTAATCGTGATTATTGTGCAAAATGATAATTGGGTTCGATAAAATCCTATTTAGTAATCTATCCAAATTAATCGTACAATATGGGATGCATATTTTGTACCACTATTTCTTATCAAACATATGGGATAAAGGTACTTGTCAGATTGCATTAATAGTGTTGTCTGGTTTTGAATATGACAACATAACAATTATTGCATTAACTACATTGGAAATTATTTTAATGAATTTAATAATTGATTTGGGTTCCAAGAAATGAATTATATTCTACCAAGTCATGATCTAGTGTTAAGGTGGGGTATGAACATGCTAATGACCTAGGTTCACACCCTAGTACACATAGTACCTTGGAAATTAAGAGATTGGGGAGTGTGAGAACATTGTAACCTTCGATTATGACTCATGTATAGGAGGTGTATGTACTTGCATACTGATTGTTCGATTGGTTTTGGATATACATTGAATTATTCATGGCCAATAAGGTGTTGGGAGTAGTCGTAAAAAGAGAAAGCAGGAAATCGTATGGCATAAATAGATTATGTGTGATGTACTTCTAAGTACCAAACAATTATTTTCTTCACTAAAGACAAGGTTAATATTGTTAAATATTAAAATTCAAATATAACATTGAAGTCCGTACTAGACTAACTATCATAATCAATAGCCTGCTTTATGATTAGGCAGAGGTCATATTCCAGTGTTATTAAGACCTTGTCTAGTGACAGAGTCAATCCCAAAACCAAAATTTATTGGTATTGTAAAGTTGTATTATTCATGATTACCTCTATGTTATTATTTTCTCTTATTGTTGAAATTTTCATGCAACCACAAGATATATGAACATGGTTAGCTCAATAATACCACTTAATGCTTTGACATGAATTTATTCAGTTATGCTCTGGTTTCAGAAGTTGAACAGGTCCATCAATTCTCTATTCTCCAATTGACAAACCCAGCATGGTTTGATTTGACTTACCCAAAAGTAATGTGAGTAAATAATTGAAGGAATTTTTGGAATAATACTAACATTGTTGAAAGCATGTGGATGAGGTACATGTCGTTCATGTGATGTTATGGACATTTGGTATTGTCTACACATTGTGCCGATGGTACTGTGTACATGTGCTACATATGGTACTGGTGTGGATGCATGTATTGCATGATGTTATATGTGATGTATATCACCATATGTGTGTGATGCACACTATGTGTATGAACACATGGTTGAGGACAAGGCATTGGGTGATTATCCGGTGTGCCAACCATTCTAGAGTGCATACAAAAGGAAGACAAAGGTGGAAGCTAAGGATTGATTAAAGTATAAGTATCAATATTTTATTTCTATTTTAGTATGCATGTGATTTATGATTTTGGTCTATGATGGTTACATGTGATCTATGAATGGGTTATGATGGTTATAGGTGAGTTATGATTTTGGTGGTTACATTTTGAGCTAACCTGCTGTGATATTTTTATACATCAAATGTGCTAGTTTGACTTGTTGTGACTAATGCAAGGAGACTACAGGAAGAAAATGTTCGGCAAGAACACAAATGCATTGGAATAGCATGCATTTCTTCCTATTATTTAAATACAATGAAATTGAAAAATAAGGAATCATAGTTAAATGGCTGGAAATATTAACCTGTAGCTACTCAAATAGTAATATTGTTATATCAAGTTATGATATTAATTGTGGCAAACAAAATTGAGCTTTCTTAAGACATGTGAAGTCTCTCACAAAATTGATTGAAATAAATGTTGCAAGTAGAAGTTGAAGGATATATGCTAGAAGAACTCCTTTGTAACCTATAGATTAGAAGATTTGATTCAGGTGGTAAGGCCATGGGAACCAGTAATTTCAAAAAGAGCTACCTCAAAACGAGGAAATAAATTGTAAGATGCAGTAATACACAAAGGACAGTGTAAATCTAATGGGAGAGTATGTAACACCCCTCCACTGTATGTAACACTCTGTGTTATCATGCCATACCTAAGCTAAGTCTGAGTTGTAACAAAACAACTAGGTTTGAGGTGTAAAAATGAGAGTAATATTTTTTTACCAAATAAATAAAGATAATTTAAAACGCTTCGAAAAAAAGACACCAAGAGATGAGATTCTTTCCAAATGAAATCCCATTGGTAAATGGGAATGGATAATTCTTTCATTATAAGACATAGATTAAATTCTAGATAAGCTTAATGGAATGTGGGATAAATATCCATTAAGTTTCTTAGCCTAAGAAAGATGCTAAGTTTAAGAAAAAAATAAAAGCCTTGCAGGAGAGAAAGGTAAGAGTTTATGGGAAAATACATAAAAGCCTTACACGAGAGAAAGGAAAGATTTTATGGGAAAAGCCTCATGAGAGAGAAAGGTGAACTTTTTTGGGAAAAGCCTAGGCAAGTGGATAAAAATATCCACAAAAGTGAGACATTGCTAAAGGAAACAATATCATGAAAGAGGGCATTAAATACCCATTGAAGAGATCAACAAGAGGCAGTTGATCAATGGGCAAGAAATCTCAGCTCGAGGGTGAGATGGAGGAAGTCAGTTCTAGGTTGGGTGGTTGTATAGGATGCTATGTATGTTGGCTCCTTACTCTTTCAATTGTAAAATATTGAAGCATATGAGTATAATATCTTGTGATATCCTTCGTTATAAGATGATTGAATAATTATGCATGTGGCAAATATTGAATAATGGAGGAAGTAAGTTCTAGGTTGGGTGGTTGTATAGGATGCTATGTATGTTCTTTCAGTTGTCAAATATTTAAGCATATGAGTATAATATCTTGTGATATCCTTGGTTATAAGATGATTGAATAATTATGCATGTGGCAAATATTGAATATAAATTTAATCGAAGTTAAATTTAGTGATTGGAGCATAGTAGGTGGTTGTTAGTATTGTGTCAAGGAGGTATGTGACAATTTATTAACATTAATAGTCAAAAATAGTCAACCACATTAGTCAAACATAGTAAAACAAAGTCAACGTTTATAGCCAATGTTGAAATAGTTGATAATGATCAACCCTTCTCAGCCATATGTTTACCATATTTAAAAAGAGTCAACCTTGTTCACTCATAGTCATCCTCAGTCAACATAACTCAATCATATTTAATTATAGTTAACCATGGTTGACCAAAGTAAAACATTGTCAATATTAGTCAACTAAGGTTATCCTTGGTTGGTCAAAATCAAGATTTAAAAATGTTTAATAAAAACAATATTAATACTATTAAAGTTGACTAATAATAATAATATTAAATATTTTAATATTGTGACGTTGAAATGGTACAAAAATCTAGCTAATGTGGCAATGTGATAAATATTATCGCAATGCTACATTACATTGCAATGCATCAACATTGCAATCTAACAATACAAAATTATAAATATATCCAATGCCACAATGTGACAAGAATTGTTGCAATGTTACATTACATTGCAATTTATCCAACGCTGCATTAAGACACTACAAAATTAGTCAACTACATTTACTAAAGTGGTTGATTATGCTTTACTATGTTTGATAGGGAGCACTCTTCAACTTTGTGCAAATGCAATCGCCTATTATTCTTATTGATTAATATTAATGGTCAAGCATGGTTAAACACATTAGGCAAACATAGTAAAATAAGTCAACCTTTATAGTTAATTTTTAAATAGATGACCACAATGAAATATGTTCAACCCTATGTTTGTCATATTTAACAATACTCAACCTTGTCCAATCATAGTCATCTTCAGTCACATAACTCCATTTTCAATTATAGTCAACCATGATTGAGAAAAGAAAAAATTGTTAGGCTTAGTCATATAAGGTAACCCTTCATAAGCTAAAATAAAGATTTAAAAATGTTTAAGAATAAATATATTAACATTAATAAAATTGACCAATAATTATAAAAATAACAATAATAATATTGTGATGTTGAAAGGTACATAAATCTATCCAACATTACAAAAATTATTTAACCATAGTTACTAATGTGGTTTACTATGATTGAATATGTTTGACAGTTAACACTCGTCAAGTTTAGTCAAATATAATTGCACATTAATATTAATGATTAGCATTAATAATAAAACATGGTGTGTTGTCGGAATGGTACATAAATATATCAACCGTCATAATGTGGCAAACATTGTGAAAATGTTACGTCACATTGCAATTTCTCCAACGTTGTAATGCAACATTATAATAGTAGTCAACAACACTTTCTAATGTGATTGAATGTGTTCCATTATGTTTGAATATGTTTGATAGTGAATACTTTTCACTTTTAGTCAAGCATAATCACCTATTAATATTATTGATTAATATTAATAATCAAACATAGTCAACCGCATTAGCGAGACATAGTCAAATAGTGTCAACATTTATAGTCATTGTTTAAATAGTTGACCATGTTTAAACATGGCCAACCCTATGTTTAACATTTTTAACAATAGTCAACCTTAACATATTTAACAATATTCAACCTTTTTCACTCATAGTTTTCCTTAGTCAATGTAACTCAATCATAGTCAATTACGGCCAAGAATAGTTGACCAAAGTCAAACATTATCAGTCTTAGTCAACTAAATTCATCCTTGGTTGGTTGCAATCATGATTTTAAAATGTTTAATAATAATAATATTGATATTAATAAAGTTGACTAATAATAATAATAGAATAACAAGGTTGACTATATTACTACTATTATTATATGAATATAATATTAATAGCTAGTCATGATATATTCAAGTATAATCAATCATGGTTATTTAAAGTCAAACATTGTGAACCTTGATGAGCCAAGCTTAACATTGGTAGGTCATAGTCAACATTTAATAATAATAATAGGTTATTATTAGGGTGTGTGAATAAGGTTAATATTAAATAATAATATTAAAATTTATAAATAAGGTTTAATAATTAATAAATTTTGATAATGCTAATATTAATATAAAGGTTGATATCATTATTATCATCATCATTATTATTATTAGTTTACCATGATGTAACTTGGCAAACTCTATGTTTACGATATTCAACAATACTCAATATTGTTCATTCATAGTCATCCTTAATCAATTGGACCATTTTTAATTATAGTCAACCCTGGTTGACCAAAGTCAACTAAGGGATTTTTTTATTTGTCATAATCATGTTTTAATTTTTCTTAATAATAATCATAATAATTTTAATAAAGTTGAGTGCTAATAATAATAATGATCCGAATGGAAAGTGGCATCAACCCATGGTACTCATCCACCCATATTATTCATTAACCCATGGAATTTACCCATGGTATTGTAAATGGCATCTGTCCATGGTATTGTAAAATCCACCCATGGTATTCATTCACCCATGGAATTGACCCGTGGTATTGTAACTAAAAAATACTATAAGTAACAAGTCACATTTTGTAAAAGGAAAGATTTTCCACCATAATGTAGCCTTTACAGTTCAGAGGCATGTAGCCACACATCTCTTCTCAGAGATAAGCTACCATCGCCCTAGCTGGTTTATCAAGCATTACTATTTTAAATAAAAGTTTCTTTGTGGTTTTGTTTATTGGGCATTCTCCTATTTTTCTAGAGGTAATTCAACTTTTCAGATCTTGGGGGTCTCTACCCCAAGATCCATTTCAATTTTTCAGATCTTGGGGGTCTCTCCCCCCGAGATCCATTTCAATCTTTTAGATCTTGGGGGCCTCCTCCCAAGAATCCAGATCAGTGGTATCAGAGCAGGTTATGATTCCATGGGAATGAGGGTTTGATGCATATTTCAGTTTCAAATTTTGCAGCAATATTCAACAAACTTCAAGCATGTGCTACAACCGCCACAAAGCACTTTCTTGGGTCAAGCAGGGAGAATTTTTCTTTTTTTATTTTTTTGCAGGAATTTTTTTCTTTGGGCGGCGACTTTTCAGATCAGATCTGAAACATATGGCACAAAATTTACAAAAACAAATACCAGATCTGGATTCCTCTCGAAAAATCACCCAATTTCAAAAAAAAAAATGGGTCGAATTGGAGTCCGGATGTGGGAGATATCGCTGATTTAAAATTAGCTATTTTATCAGAATTTTTGTGACGGCGGAACTGTTGCAGCGTGAATCTGAGATCTCAGAGTGTCCAGATAAGGATTTCCAACTCATGGGAAGATGCAAAATGATCCTTCTGCTTCTAAAAATAGGTTATAATAAATATTCTAAGTTATATTGGCTGAGTTATGTCGATTTTAATTATGAAGCAGCATTCGGAGTGGGTTCCCATTGGAGATGTGCCCTCCCACCCGACTGTAGTAGGCACCTGCTTCACATTCATCAATTTCAACATAGCAGCATTCGACTTGGGTTATTTGGAGACATGCCCTCCCACCCCAGGCTATGTAGGCACCTGCTACTTCATCAACAACCAACATCACGGTTATGGGTCAACTGCATAAAATCCTTGTCATCGAAGTCCATTTGCTAGGCCGCACACTGTTAGTATCACAGTCGGTCACAAGCATTACAGGGTATCTCTATCCTCGGATCTTAGTTTATCAGGGTTTTGGGTTAACCACATAAAACCCTTATCTTCAGTGGCTCTTCATATTCAACAAAGGCTTCACAGGAGGGAACTTTACGTAATGGGGACCATTGCTTCTTAAGGAGGGAGGAATGATTCGAATGGAAAGTGGCATCAACCCATGGTACTCATCCACTCATATTATTCATTAACCCATGGAATTTACCCATGGTATTGTAAATGGCATCCGCCCATGGTATTGTAAAATCCACCCATGGTATTCATTCACCCATGGAATTGACCAGTGTTATTGTAACTGAAAAATACTATAAGTAACAAGTCACATTTTGTAAAAGGACAGATTGTCCACCACAATGTAGCCTTTACAGTTCAGAGGCATGTAGCCACACATCTCTTCTCAGAGATAAGCTACCATCGCCCTAGCTGGTTTATCAAGCATTACTATTTTAAATAAAAGTTTCTTTGTGGTTTTTCTTATTGGGCATTCTCCTATTTTTCTAGAGGCAATTCAACTTTTCAGATCTTGGGGGTCTCTACCCCAAGATCCATTTCAATTTTTCAGATCTTGGGGGTCTCTCCCCCCGAGATCCATTTCAATCTTTTAGATCTTGGGGGCCTCCTCCCAAGATCCGGATCTAATAACATTAATAATATTATTAGAGTTTATATTATTATTATTATTATTAAGAATAATATTATTATTAAATAAACAATAATAATAATATTACTATTACTATTAGCATTAACATTAATGTAACATCAATTGTAATCAACCATAGTCGATAATAATAAATAAAATATTTTACCTTATTATTCAATAACATTATATATATATATATATATATATATATATATATTAACAATAACATTTTAATTTAACATCAATATTGGCATTAACATATTAATGTTAATATTAATACATATATTAATATTAATATTTTCAACATTAAAATTATTATCAAATTCATCACCCCTCTTCCATCATGATCAACCAATCAACCATGGTCAATGACTAAACCCCACAATTGTTGAATATCAACTAGCATAATCACATTTACAATTTCGTTTATATACATAGATCTACACCATTTTCCACCTTTTATAGACGTCAATAAACATATTAAAATAAGGCCAATCAACATATATCAACCACATTATTAAATTTGGTTGTACTAATTTCTCTTTTAATCTAAATATTGAGTTTAACATTTGTATTGATGGACAATGTTGCCATTGTGCAATTGATAGAGCTCTTTACTTTCTTTTTCCACAGGCATTGTCACATCTCCCAACATTTCAAAGAATTTTTTTTTTCTATATAAATGTCTATATTCAACTCTACTATACATTATCATTTTATTTTCTTCCACGATCAATGATTCTAAGGTTTTCTCTTATGTAAATTATTCGTAATTTACCATAAGCTAATTAAAATTCCTTTATAGGAAACATGTTTTTGAGGGAGTTCTTCCTTTTACTAAAATTTGCGTTCCCCCAATTGTATATCCATACCAAAAGTCGAATTACTTAGAGTATGTCTTAGCCTTCTAGGGGGTACCCTTAATGGAATAGGGTATCCATGTTTTATGTTGATGTGGTGGCAAAGATTTATACATTCAATTAATAATTTATGTAACTCGGTTGCCTCTATAATTGTTACTCAACTATAGGTGTTTGGCCCTCTGAAATTTCTGACATGGGTGGGTGATTCGCCTGACATCCTCTTAGTATGATCCCATCGTGGAAATATTCTACATGTATTCATTTCACTCTTCACGGGCTAGCCATGTGCCCTACCCTTGCGTATCCCATCGACGATGGAGGATGTGAAGTGGTGATCCAATGGTTAATGGAGATCCTTAGTTTTCCCACTTAACCTTAGTATGTCTTTTTCAATGAAATTTTCACTATTTCACCTTTTTTGTTTTACAGAGTACCCATTTCTGTACGTCAGGGTTTTTGCTACATAGGTGAGTCTTTATAGACACCCATCTACCTCCTCTTAGTGACGATGAGAGGCTTCAACATTTGTGTTCATAGAGTTAGGTATGCCGATTGTTGTTTACTTTTTTATCCTATTAATTATTCTTTAAGTATAATTGTTAGTATGACACTGAATTCAAAAAGGTATAATAAGGAATTCCATCGGATTTCAAGAGTTGCTTCCAAACACACTATTTTTTTACTTCAGAGTAACATTATTGTTTTTTCTTTTCGTTGCAAAGTTTATCTATCCATTGGTTTCCAGAGAAAATGCAATTAAATGTTACATATCTCCTACCCATCAAGTAATTATTGAAGGTAACTCTCCTTTCCATGGTTATGTTTCTTTGGCTAAATTTCATGCTATAGATTTATTAAAATTATGCATCATGGTGGAATAATTTGAGACTTTCTCGTTTACACCTATAACTTATTTTGTTTAACATTTACCCTCGGTCGTTTCAGCTAGTAACCAGGTCGAGAAGGAGGGTTGGAGAATCCCAGAAGACCTTTTATGAATCCCCCTTCTATCCACTACACTTCTCAAGTAATCCTCTTTCCTTTTTTTATTTTCTTATATGTTCCAGTTACCCTTGGCGTAGAAGGGTTCCAAACTAAGAGTGAATTTATGGGTATATGAGGCTTCACACATTCTCCTCACAGTACGGATGTTAAATGGGTTTATAACATTTTTTTCTTTCCATTCTTCTCAATGCTCATACCATCGAGTTTATAATTAGGCTTTCGGAGTCATGGCATAAAGAGAAGTAACGATGTTGCTTATTTTTCTTAAACTAGCTTCGCCCAGAAATTAGATTGTTTCAATGGACTAACGATAACTTTGTGGGGTTTTTTATACATGCTTAGTGAAGCATTTATGGAAATACCCCCAGGTAATCCTCCATCACATATCGTCTCGCATTTCTAAGATGCAATTTCAGAGAAGGGTTAATTTCTTTCTTAACCGTCGCACCAATCCTCAATTTTTCCATTCATTCTTATTTCTGGTACACATAGTTCGACCTAGTTCGCCCACATGTCCCTAATTTCTGATTTGGATGAATCACCGATGGATAACTCACCTACTTTGGAATTCCTTTTCTAGGTGGGCACCCCAATTTAAATTCTTGTCTTCCCCTTGGTATTCATGCTCTGATTTCATAGTGGAAAAGATATATATATATATATAAATGTATATATGTGTGTATATATATGTATGTATGTATTAGTGTTTTCACCATGAATACATATACATCTATCATTATTTAGTTTTAGTTATATGTTTAATTTTTTTCTATTGTTACAGTTTTAACCAGATTCAAGAGTGGACGAATGCCTAACTTCTTTTTCTTGCCTGTAACTATTGGTTACAAAAAATATTTGATTTTCTTAATGCCTCACCAAGTCAGAGCTTGTAATTATTCATTTGAGGTTTGAATGAAGAATGGTAATCACAGTTTTAGCTACCGAGATGGGTATTTTATTTGAGTTTACTCCGTGTACAACTTTACTTGTTTTTACTATTATATTATGTTGTCATTTTGGCATTAAATTATGAATGGACCAAATATTATTTTGTATTTATTTTTGTACTTGTAATATACTTTGTCTGTAAATTGGACTTACATTCGTTTACAGAATACACAGTCATGTTATCTTATTATCATGAGGTTCTCGGTCATTCATATGTTGGAACATTTATTTTCTTCTCAATTTGGCATTGAAATTGAAACTTATTGTAATAGATATAACTATATTTAAATTAGTATTATCATGGTTACCCCCAATAGGTTTTGATTGTATTAGTTATGTTTCTTCTCAATACCATTGTCCTCATTCCCAACTTGGTAGGTTTTTATGTTTTTCTCCATTTGTTGTATAAGGTCGAGGAACTATAGTTTTTTTTTTAAAAGGTTTCATAACACGGCATGGAGTCACACATCACCCCTAACTGGTTCCATATTAGTATCTAATTATGTTGAATAATGAACTAATGCCTACTTTTTAACTTTTTCCAAGAATAAGGAATAAGATTTATATATGGCTAAAGTCTCCATATTCTCTTCTCGGCGTGACCTAGCTGTCCAAATTCTAAATGATGTTCACTCTAAGAATTCAACATTCTAAGTAAATGGGCCAAAATGTGTTATTAACCTAATAAGATAGGTGCATGGTATAAAAGTAACTAAACTTACAATAACTAATCAACTATATATATAATTTCATGCTCATAAAATAGAAGCATATTCTTACATACTCTTTTCATTTTATTTTTAAAACCAGGTTCCATGCCTACATAATATACCTTACGTCATTCTACTATATTATTATACTTATAGTATATGCGAACCTAAGTCAATTTGACGGAAAAAAATAAAAAATAAAATTCTCATAAAACCTATTGTTAACAAAAATTTAATATATCATACATACAAATACAATTCACTTATATCATAAATGATTTGTATAGCATTGTAAATTATTTTCTAGAATCGATTAGCTAATATCTCCATCAAATCAGTAATCACTATGCAATCACATAAAGTAACGGAAGCAGATTTCAATTTTAAACACATATACCTCCTTTCTACTAATGAGAAAATCATAAACATAAATTCTTACCATAAGCACTATTAGTGAAACACTTGGAAAATTGCATCGTTCCTCCCAACATTAAACTAAATTATTTAGTTTCCCCTAAGCTAAAATTATCTTTCTAGGGGAATCAACAACTACTTGATTCCAAAATATTGTTTTCTCGATTCCCATCTCATTAAATTTTATTTATTATCTCATAGGGATTTTTCGAAGTCCATTTTAGGGAAGATTTATTTTATCCTCATCCATCAAGGACGATTAATTTCCAAATTTGGCATGAATCTCTTTACTCTATTGCTTCTTTCCCAAGTAATTTCCATTTTTTTCCATCTATTAAGAAAATTTATTTATTTCATCATAATACATCCCTATTCATATTCATTCCAAACAATCATGACTTTCCTGCCATCAAGTTTATAAACAATATATTCTAATATTAGCAAAAAATAATCATAATGACATAGGGGTATTACAACTCCGCCCCCCCACCCCCCCCAATTTTATTTAACAATGTTCTCAATGTTCATTATTCAATAACTTCAATTTTGAAATAGTGTTGGATAGGCCTCTTGTATTTTATCTTCCAACTCTCAACTATCATCTTTACGTGTAAAGTCCTTCGACTACACTTTAACCCGAGCGATGACTCAATTCTAGAGTAGGATCTCTTTCTGATCTAAGATGTGAAGTGGCTCTGCCAGTAAATCTCCCTATGGTCATACCTATACCAAATTCCAATCAATAATGTGAAAATTGTCATGGACATATTTCTTTAAAAAATACACATGAAAAACATTATGTACTTTAATATCGATGGGTACTGCTAGTTTATAAGCCATTGGCTTAATTCTCTCCAAAATCTAAAAAGGCTCACCAAAATTGTGGTGGAAACTTAGTACGGGTTCGTGTTCTTAAGGTACTTTTTCTCAGTTTCACCCTTAAGTAAACATGGTCTTCGACCTTGAATTGTGTATGTGTTCTCTTTCTATTTGCCTAACTTTTCTTCCTATCTTGTGCAACTTTAATGTTTTGTCTAATTTTCCATACCACTTTACTAATTTCTTGCAAAGCATCCAGTCCTAATATTAACTTGTCATCTAGCGGACTCCAACTAAGCGGCATATGGCATTTCCTGGCATACATGACTTCAAAAGGACTCGTTTTTATTGAAGTTTGGTAGCTTTTGTTGTACACAAATTCTACCAAATGCATAAAATCCTCCCATATAGAAGGTCTATCCATGAAATATGCTCTCGTAATGTCCTCCAAAATCTAATTTCTTCTCTCCATTTGACCATCTGTTTGAGGATGGTATGCAGTGCTGAAATTTAGCTGCGTTCACATGCCCCCAAATAGATATTTCCAAAACATGGTGGTAAATTTAGCATCTCTATCTAACACCACCATCTTGGGCACTCCATGTAGTCAAAAAGTATCTCTCGTGAAGTTATTGGCAATTTGTGCTATACCATGCATGGACTGTACAGGTATGAAATGTATTTATTTACATAAGGTGTTTACCACCACCATAATGGAATCATATTTTCTTTTGGTCCTTGGTAGTCTCGTGATGAAATCTAGGCAAATTACTTCCCATTTCAATGCAGGGACAGGTAGTGGATTCAACAAGCCAGCGGGGTGTTGGTGTTCTACCTTCACCTGCTGACATTATAAACATTTTGATAAATATTTTGCCACCTCCTTTTTCATACATGGCCAAAAGAATTTTTCCTTAATGTTATTATCATCTTTTGATATCTAGGTTGTCTCACATATGGTTTCTTATGGTACTCATCTAATATCATTTGTTTCAGAATATTTACATTCAGAACATATAATCTTTTCCTATAAATTAACAATTTTTCAATATTTTCAACATAGCCTAGAATGTTTCTTTGTTGCAGTTTTTGTTGAATTTCCAAGTATTTAGAATCTCTAGCTATTGAGTTTTTAATATGTTCTACGAAATTTGTATTATCACTGCTAATAGATACCCCCATTATGGTATAGGCATGTTTGCTTCGAAATCATATGTTGTCATGTTTTATTTCCCTTTTATGTGTTTAATGTCGAACTCAAACTCACTAAGAAACACCATCCACCTAACTTGTCTGGTATTAAGATCTGGTTCGATGAAAAGATATTTTAAGTTGATATGATATGTCATCAAAGTGAATTTCTTCCCTAACAGATAGTGTCTCCACATATTTACGCCATGTATTATGGAAGCCAATTCTAAATCATATATAACATAATTTCTTTCATTTATTTTCATCTTCCAAGACTCATAATTTACAATTGGATTTCCTACACCAAAACTCCCCCTAAAGCCTCCATACTAGCATCAATACAAACAATAATTTCCTTATTTTGAAGTGCAAGTTTAAGGATGGGGGCTAGTGTGATTAAATGCTTCAATTTTTCAAAACTTCTTGACATTTGGTTGTTCATTCAAATCTTTCTCCTTTCTTCTGTAAGGATGCAATAGGGTAGGCTAGTTTGGAGAATCCTTCAATAAATCTTCGGTAATATCCCATTATTCCCACAAACCAACAAACAATAGGCACATCCTTTCGTATGGGCCACTTTACAATGGCTCTAACCTTCTCAAGATCAAGAACCAATCCCTCTTTTGAAATAGCATGGCCCAAATATTGTATTCTATTTTTATAGAACTCGCATTTGATAAATTTAGCATATAACTAATTCTCTCTTAATGCTTTCAACACTAATCTCAGATGTTCCTTATGTTCTTCCTCACTCTTGGAATATATTAAAATGTCATCTATAAATACCAACACAAATTTATCAAGATACTTATTAAGTACACTATTCATTAAACACATAAAGGTTGTCGGTGCATTAGTAAGGCCAAATGGTGACACTACAAATTCGTAGTGACCATATCTAGTCTAGAAGGTTTTCTTGTGAATATATTCATCTTTTATTCTCAACTGGTGACACCCATCCTTTAATTCAATTTTTTAAAGAATAGTTGCTCCCGTTACCTGATTGAAAGGGTCATCAATATGGGGCAATGGGTATTTGTTTTTAATGGTTAACTTATTTAATTTTCAATAACCAATGCACATCCTAAATGTGCTATCCTTCTTCTTGAAAAATAACACAACAACCCCCCACGGTGATACACTAGGCCTAATATATCATTTGTCAAGTTGTTGTTGTAACTTCATTTTCAATTGTATTAACTCGGGTGCACTCATTATGAAAGGAGCTCTAGGTACTGGGGTAGAACATGGTACTAAATCATTGGGAAAATATATATCTTTGCGGGGAGGTAAACCTAGAGCACGATCAATTTTTTCTTTTGTTCTTTTGTTTGTTATTCATTTATTTCTATATGAACTATAAATAATTGGAACCCCTTTCGTGCATTATTTTTCATTTGTAAGGCTGAAATATGTCTAACTGATATGGAGTTCAGTATTCTTTTGATTATTTGAGTTTCTCCATTCTGATTCACACAACTCACTATTTTTTCTAAACAGTTTATGATAGCCCCGTTCTTGTCCATCCAATCCATGCTTATCAACACATCATAAGATCCTAAGGGGAGTAAATTCAAGTTTATTGTTGTGGAGTAGCCATTTAAGTCAAGTTGGCACTGTCTCACTTGGCTAGTTACCCTTCTCTTTCTACAAATTGCTAACTATACTAGCCATGCAATCTGATATTTTTTAGTTTTAAGTTTACATTTCTCTGCAACCTGTGGACCAATGTAACTTGAACTAGATCATGGATCAGTTAAGACAACAATAGATCAATTTAAAATGGTACCTCCAATCTTGATCATCATAGATTGATGCTCAGTCTGTCTTTCCTCCACCGCAACACTTATCCTAGGAATATTTCTAGAAATGTCATTCATAGTTGTTGCCTCATGGATAGCTTGAATATTCTTAATGGATCTGGGATTTTGGAATGTGCAGCAGTCTCTCAATAGGTGTGGTTCACCACACCCCAAGCACTTTAGTGGTTCCTTCTCCTTGACCCCACTAGTATTTTTATTGTTCAGGTCCATAGGTTTGGACCGATTCTGAGACTGTGTCGGTTGATTTACATTTACCTTGCTAAACTTCTTCTGCTAATGGGATTTTCCAAAATTCTTAAGATACACTACTTTTTGTCTTTTTGACCTAGTTGCATTTTTATTTTTGTCCTTGCCTTGCCAAGGCTTTAAAATTTCTCCCATATTCTTGAACTGCTAATAACATAATCTTGGTTTCCTTACTACCTCATCCATTGTCTTAGGATTATCGAACTCAATCCTTTCTTTGTAAGGGGCTGGTAGGCAGTTGAAAAATCATTGTAGCTAGCTTTATCGTCGTTAATATAAGGAAAAAATCATAGAAAATTGGTAAATTTTACTAGAAAGTCGTCCATTGTGAGCTACCCCAGCAATAATTCATGAAATTCCTTTGCTCTCTCGTCGTAATACCGTTCATTTAGATATCAAGACTAGAACTGTCTTTGGAATTTCTTCCAGAACACTACCTTCTCCTCTAAGGTATGTACTCTTTTGGCCTCTTCCCAATAGAGAGTAGTTTTACCTTTCAACTGGTAAATAGCCAATCTAGCTTTTAAATTTCTCTCACACTCATAAACTTGGAAATACATGTTCATGTTGAGGAGCCAAGACTCTGCATCCTCTTCCTTCTTGCCATCAAAATTAGGGGGTTTTATTTTCCTAAAATCTCCTTGTAGTTCCACCTTCTTCTTTCTTTTTTGGTTTCTTGGATAAATCATGTCTGAATCACCTTGACTTTTAGACTTCTCTCACTCCATTTCCACACTCTTCCTTTCTGGAAATTATGGCTCTATTATTTTATGACTAGACTTTTCTATCAACTATCTTATCATTCTTTATTTCTCCTCACTAACTTTTAATAGAAGTTCGTTATTGTTTATGAGGTGAGCAAAGTCTTGCTGCAATTTTTTTATGATATCCATAAACTGCAAGATTTGTGGGGTACTTTCATTTCCCAACTCGACATATAATTCCTCACCTATTGTTATAGTTGGAGGGGGGTCTTCTGCTATTCTGTTGTAGCCTTATTGACTTGATTACCTTTTATTCAAAACACAAAAGGTACTAGTTATGAATGACTTATTATTGTCAATTCTAGTTATTAATGTGGTGGTTCCATCAAACCCCGTTTTCAACTTGTGCTCTAATACCATCTGTCCCATCTCCCAACATTTGAGATATATATAATTTTTCTATATAAATGTCTATATTCAACTATACTATACATTATCATTTTATTTTCTTCCATGGTCAATGATTCTAAGGTTTTTTCTTGTGGAAATTATTCGTAATTTTCCATAACCTAGCTAAATTATTTTACATGGAAAGTGTTTTCAAGGGTGTTCTTCCCTTTCCTAAAATTGATATTCCCCCAATTATATATCCAAACCAAAAGTCCAATTACTTATAATATGTCTTAACCTTCTAGGCGATATGATGTTCAACCCATAATGCCATAGGGTATATATGTTTTATGTTGATGTGGTGGCAAATATTTATACATTCAATTAATAATTTACATAACTTTGTCACCTCTATAATTGTTACTCAACCCGAAGTGTTTGGCCTTCTGAAATTTCTGACATGGGTAGATGATTCACCTCACATCCACTTGGTATGAGCCCATCATGCCAAGCTTCTATAGGTATTCATTTTGCTCTTCACATGATAGTCATGCACCCTAACCTTGTGTCTCTCATCGACGATGGAGGATCTGAAGCCACGATCCAATGATTAATGGTGATCCTCAGTTTTCCCACCTAACCCTAGTCTGCATTTTTTTTATGAACCTTTTGTTATTTATCCTTTATTGTTTTATAGAAAACTCTTTTCTATAAGTGAGACTTTCTTCTGCCCGGGTGAGTCTCTGTAAGCACCTGTCTACTTCCTCTTAATGACAATGAGCGGCTTCAACATATGTGTTCACAGAAGTATGTCAGTTGTTTCTTTTTTTCCCTATTAGTTCTTTATTAAGTCTCATTGTTAGTGTGATACTGAATTCGAAAAGGTATAATAAGGAATTCCATCGGATTTCAAGAGTTACTGCTGAGCACCGTATTGTTCTTACTTCAGAGTAACATTCTTGTTTTTTTGTTTTCATTGCAGAGTTCTTCTATCCTTTTGTTTCTAGAGAAAATATATTTAGTTGTTTCGCCTCTCCGTTCCTCTCGACTTTGAACTAAATTATCCCATTCCCCTTGAGGTGAAATGAGCTTGTCAAGGGAATCAACAACTTCTTGATTCCCAAATAATGTATTTTATACATTTTCTTCTCTAGCATATTTTTCCTTAGCACTGTTTTACTTTTCTTGGGTATGCCAACCCAATTGCCTAGGTCATATTTTTTTCTTCTTTTTTCTGTTTTAAAGCTCATATTTTCCTTTGTGAATCTTTATTCCACTCATACTTAGCATCTTTTTCCAGCTAAATGATTTAATGGACTTTTTTCTCTTATCTCATTAAATTTTATTTATTATCTCCTAGAACTTTCTAAGAGTCGTTTTTAGAGAAGATTAATTTTATCGTCATCTATCAAAAATGATTTTTTCCAAATTTGACAAAATTCTCTTTACTCTAATACTTATTTCCCAAATAATTTCCAGTTTTTTCAATGTGTTAATAAAATTTATTTATTGCATCATAATAAAACCATATTCATATTCATTCCCAACAATCATAGCTTTCCCAACAATATAGTCTAATATTAACAAAACATACTCATAACAACAGAGGGGGTATTACAGCATAAACAATATAGTCTAATATTAGCAAAACATAATCATAACGACAGAGGCGTATTACATGCATGATAATTAGAGATGGAATTGCAATGTGACAAGCAAATTAACCATGACGTGATGATGATTTCTCAGCGAAAAAAAGTTAAAAATGACAACAAAAAAAAAAAAAAAAAAAAAAAAAACTAATCAACTTTTAATTTCGGAGATTATCAATATCAATAGCTGACTCGTAGCTTACCTTTCTCTGTAACTTCATTATCATTTAAAGTGATTGCTGGCCACGTCAGATTGCCGGAAACTATCAATATCAATATCAATAACTGATATGCAGTTTACCATTCTCGGTAACATTATTGTCATTTAAAATGATTGCTGGCTGCGTTAGATTGCCTGAGACTATCAATATCAATAACTGACATGTAGTTTACCATTCCCTGTAACATCATTGTCATTTAAAGTGATTGCTTCTTATGTTATATTTCCTGTGCTATATGGAGGGACATATATCCAACCATGTGATTTAATTATTCAAATTGATTCAATAACCATCGTTGTATAGCACTCTCACAACAACGGCACCTAAATCAATTGCATTAATATTGCTTTGATTTTTGTAATTTCCTACCGCACTTGATTTATAATCAAAGTTGAATTTAATTTGATTGCACATTTTAGAAATAATTTACAATTTGATGAAATTTAATAAACAGAAATAAAGCTAATTGACATTATTCTTTGTTTCTCAAATTCCTAGAACCCGCTATTCACAAAAAAAAATCGATGCATTAATATAATTATTTGTGCATTATTGAAACCAAAACTAACTATCCATTTCTATAATTTCATTTCATTTTAACTACCAAAAAAATATAATTATGTTTGGTTTTTCTCATATTTTTAAAAATATAATTTTGAGAAAAATTTTATTTTCAATATTAAAATAATTTTTTTAAATATGAAGTTTGTTTGGGTAGTTTAATTGGCAATGGTTGTCCAAATAAAATTCCCATTTAACTAGAAGTTTTGAGTTCAAATCATGTGCGGGTTCAAATCTTGTGCTATCTTTCTTTTAATTAGATATTTGTAAAATAAATCTGTAAAAAGTATTTGTAAAATAAATCTTTAAAATGTAATTGTAAAATAAATCTTAAAAAATAAAATAAAACATAGGATATGGATATATTAAAATCTTTAATCACATAAATGTTTCCACATCAAAGCTGTAATATTTGAAAAATATCAATTTTGATATATTCCATCTAAAAACATTTAATATTAATATTAAAAAAATAATATTAATACCAGACTAAGCCTATCTTAATTTCAAGAGGGATCAAATCTCTTGACATACAAACCTCTTTTACTATAAAAAAATATATGTGATCCTTTTCGTGGTTTCATATATCCGGTGTTTGAGGCTTCGGCCTACTATGGTAGAGATGTTGTAATATCTTGTCATGTCATGAAAGCATTTTGGCTAAGTAAAATAAAATTAAAATTAAAATTAATACACTGAAAACATTTTTACTTACCCAAAATAAAATAAAAACAATATAAATTCATGTTATTGACCCATGGTATGAAAATTCATGGTATTCATAGAGAATATAGCTTATTTAAAGGGGAATCAAACCAGCCTCGATTCAATATTAACTATAGTTAGTGATATACAAGCATCTTTTAGAGTAAAAAAAAAATAATCCTTTTTTCCACTTGATAGATTCAAAATTAAAATAAATCTAAAATAGTTTTAACATCTTCCTAACATATTTTAGTGAATTATAAATAAAAAATATTTTACACACAATTACAATTTTATTTATAAAATACCACGTTAATATATATATATATATATATATATATAGATATATATGTATGGCACAGTGGTACACCCTCTTTGCTGTGGAACGTCTGGAAAGCTAGAACCATAACTATGGTCTATAAGTTGAATATTATCTCACTTGATGCAAACTATGATTGGGACACTAGAAATCAAGGTGCAAATAAATTTTGTTGCCCCGAAATAAAACATAGATTATTAGCTTATAAGAATGTTTTGGAATTTACGCAAATCGTATATATTTATATATATATATAATTTTAAAAAATTTGGAGAGAGTCTCGAACAGTTCATTTTTAATCAGTAGATTAAGCATTAAAAACAGATATCAAAACAATGTTACTGAAAGGAAAAATTGGAAAGTATAGTAAATTTTGAGAAATGATGAATATGAAGGGAAGAAATGTTGAACTTTTATGAGGTAACTAACAAACAAAAATAGATGAAATGTAAATGTAAGTGTCTTTTTCATAGATTATGGTCAATATGAGGAAAGATCAAAACACCAATATATAAATAGAATTTATATAAATCACATGAAATAAATTAATTAATTAAATTGTTTCCATTCTAGAACAAACTCTAAAGGTTCTCCTTATTTGTATCTATTCATGAAGTTTTCCCATGAAATATCGTTAAGATCATGAAAGTCAGGACTTTGTACATGGTATCACACTATGCATTTTTATTATTTATACTTGTCTTTCAATTTGATATTTTTTGTTTTGATTGGTGCACCTACATGTAATGATGCAATCCATTTTGGGATGTGGTTCTGCCAATGGTTAAACCGTTTAATTCACATTATTGGGAAAATGCTCCAAATTGAAGGGAACTAAGATGTATCAGGTCATTAGTCTGAAATTCAATAGCAACATGCCTATTTAATAAGTTCGAACCTATAGGTTTCTTTTTGAATAAAGAAATATCCCAATAATTGTAACTGAGATATGCAAGAGGTCCAACGTATATTTCCAATCTAGAGTAAATTAGGGTTAGAGTGTGCACAAATGCAATACCAATCACTGTATGAATGTTGGAGAATACACCATATATTAATAATTTATGAATATAATAAGAAGTTCAATGAGACTCACATGCAAAAGTACATCTAGTGTAAATACTTGATGGGAGTGGAAAAACAACTCCTAGTGCCTCTCAATTAATAGCATAAAGACAATATTAAATACAAGCCCTAGGGCACATTCTAAAGTTCACTCAAATTCCAATGTGTCAATTATTGTAACTCAAAGTATGAATCCTCAAACCCCACAACCTCGAGGTGCATATCAATCCATATATCGATGTGTTTCTCACAAATACGGACCTTTCAAAATGTGCAACAAGAAAAAGATGCTTCCAGTAGAATGATTGTAGATCTTATGAATGTACTTCATGTGGAAATTAATAATAATGAAATTATCTGTATACTATATATATAAAAAAATTATGAAAGTTATATTAGATATGGTGGTGCTGGATGCACTTGATGTAGAAATAGAGAAATTCAGAGTAGCCTAATGACTAACAATAATTGTACACTAGATTCAGAATATGACTTGTCCGAATTAATTCACAATTTCTTCATAAAAAAAAAGTCTTCACATTAATACAACTTATGATGGTCTAAGGATCTTATTCTAGTAGTAAAATAATGCATGCATCAAGTATGGATGACACATAAAAGGTTCTAGGTGATGAAGAGAGAGAATAACAAACCATGTAACAACTCGTTTCTAAATTAATAGGATTCTTCAACCATATTGAATGGTTAAGTGGTACTAGTAATCATGATTATTGTGCAAAAAGATAATTGGGTTCGATAAAATCCTATTTAGTAATCTATTCAAATTAATCGTACAATCTAGGATGCATATTTTGTACCACTATTTCCTACCAAACATATGGGAGAAAGCTACCTATCATATTACATTGATAGTGTTGTCTGGTTTTGAATATGGAAACATAATGATTATTGTATAAACTACTCTGGAAATTATTTTAAGGAATTTAATAATTGATTTGGTTTCCAAGAAATGAATTATATTCTTCCTGGTGATGATATAGTGTTAAGGTGGGGGTATCAACATGTTAATGACCTAGGTTCACACCCTAGTACACATTATACCTTGGGAATTAAGAGATTGGGTAGTGTGAGAATGTTGTAACCTTAATTTATGATTCACATATAGGAGGTGTATGTACTTGCATACTCATTGTTAATTGGTTTTGGATATACACTGAATTATTCATGGCGAACAAGGTGTTGGGAGTAGTGACAAAAAGAGCAAGCAGGAAATCATATGGCATAAATAGTTTATGTGTGGTGTACTTTTGAGCACGAAACAATTATTTTTTGCGCTAAAAACAAGGTAGATATTGTTATTAAACTTCAAATATAACATTGAAGTCCATACCAGACTAACTATCATAGTCAATATACTTGTTAATGATTGGGCAGAGGTCATATAGCAGTGTTATTAAGACTTTGTCTGGTGACAGAGTAAATCCCAAACCCCAAATTTATTGGTATTGTAAATTTGTATTATGCATTATTACCTCTATGTTATTATTTTCTCTTATTGTTGAAAATTTTCTACAACCACAAGATATATGAACAGGATTAGCTCAATAAAAGAACTTAAATTCTTTGACATGAATTTATTCAGTTATGCTTTGATTGCAGAAGTTGAACAGGTCCATTAGTTCTCTATTCTCCAATTGTCAAACCCAACATGATTTGATTTGACTTACGTAAAAGTAGTGTGAATAAATAATTGAAGGAATTTTTGGCATAATACTAACATTTTTGAAAACATGTGGAGGAGGTACATGTCGTTCATGTGATGCTATGGACATTTGGTATTGTGTACACAGTGTACTGATGGTACTGTGTAAATGTGGTACATATGGTACTGGTGTGGATGCATGTATTGCATGATGTTATATGTGACATATATCACTGTATGTGTGTGATGCACACTATGTGTATGTACACATGGTTGGGGAGAAGGCATTGGGTGATTGCCTCATGTGCCAACCATTCTAGACTGCATATAGATGAAAGACAGGTGGAAGCTAAGGATTGATTAAAGTATAAGTATAAGTATTTTATTTTAGTTTTAGTATGCATGTGATTTATGATTTTGTTCTATGATGGTTACATGTGATTTATGAATGGGTTATGATTGTTACAGGTGAGTTATGATTTTGGTGGTTATGTTTTGAGCTAACCTCATGTGATATTTTTATACATGTTGATTGGTCAAATGTGCTAGTTTGACTTGTTGTTACTAATGCAGGGATACTGCAGGAAGCAAATTTTTGGCAAGAACACAAGTGCATTGGAATAACATGCATTTCTTCCTATTATTTAAATACAATGAAATTGAAAAATAAGGAATCATAGTTAAATGGCGGGACATATTAACCCGTAGCTACTCAAATAGCTATATTGTTATATCAAGTTATGATATTAACCATGGCAAACAAAATTGAGCTTTTTTAAGACATCTGAAGTCTCTCACAAAATTGATTGAAATAAATGTTACAAGTAGAAGCTGAAGGATATTTTCTAGAATAACTCCTTTGTAACCAATATATCAAAAGATTTGATTCAGGTGGCAAGGCCATGGGAACCAGTAATTTCAGAAACAACTACCTCACAACGAGGAAATAAATTGTAAGATGCAGTAATAGACCAAGGACGGCATAAATCTAAAGGTGGAGTATGTAACACCCCTTCGTTGTATGTAACACTCTGTGTTATCATGCCATACCTAAGATAAGATTGAGTTGTAACAGAAAAGCTAGGTGTGAGGTGTAAAAATGGGACTAAATATTTTTTTACTAAATAAATAAACATAATTTAAAACCCTTGGAAAACAAGATACTAAGAGATGAGATTCTTCCCAAATGAAATCCCATTGGTAAATGAAAATGGTAATTCTTTCATTATAAGAATTATAGATTAAATTCTAGATAAGCTTAATGGAATGGGAGATAAATACCCATTAAGTTGCTTAACTAGAAAAAGATGCTAAGTTTAAGAAAAACATAAAATCCTTGTAGGAGAGAAAAGTAATATTTTATGGGAAAATACATAAAAGCCTTACAGGAGAGAAAGGAAAGCTTTTATCGGAAAAGCCTCGTGGGAGAGAAAGGTGAGATTTCTTTGGGAAAAGCCTGGGCAAGTGGATAAAAAGATCCACAAAAGAGAGACACTGCTAAAGGAAACTATATCATGAAAGAGGGAATTAAATACCCATTGAAGAGATCAATAAGAAGTAGTTGATCAATGGGAAAGAACTCTCAACTTCAGGGTGAGATGGAGGAAGTCAGTTCTAGGTTGGGTGGTGGTGCTCGATTTTCCAGGTGACATTCTCACAAAAAATCTGGTTGGATTCAATTGTGTAGGATGTTATGTATGTTGGTTCCTTACTCTTTCAGTTGTCAAATATTTAAGCATATGAGTACAATTGCTTGTGATATCCTTGATTATAAGATGATTGAAAAATTATGCATGTGGCAAATATTGAATATACATTTAATCGAAGTTAAATTTAGTGTTTGGAGCATAGTATGTGGTTGTTAGTATTGTGTCCAGGAGGTATGTGACAATTGATTAACATTGATAGTCAAACATAGTAAAACAAAGTCAATGTTTACAGTCAATGTTGAAATAGTTGACAATGATCAAACCTTCTCAACCATATGTTTACCATATTTAAAAAGAGTCAACCTTGTTCACTCATAGTCATCCTTGGTTAACATAACTGAACCATATTTAATTCTAGTTAACCATGGTTGAACAAAGTAAAACATTGTCAATATTAGTCAACTAAGGTTATCCTTGGTTGGTCAAAATGAAGGTTTAAAAATGTTTAATAAAAACAATATTAATATTATTAAAGTTGACTAATAATGATAATATTAATAATATTAATATTGTGACGTCGAAATGGTACAAAAATCTAGCTAACGTGGCAATGTGATAAATATTGTTGCAATGCTACATTACATTGCAATTTATCAGCATTGCAATCTAACATTACAAAATTATAAATATGTCCAATTCCACAATGTGACAAGCATTGTTGCAATGTTACATTACATTGCAATTTATCTAGCGTTGCATTATGAAGCTACAAAATTAGTCAAGTACAGTTACTAAAGTGGTTGATTATGCTTTACTATGTTCGATAGTCAACACTCTTCAACTTTGTTCAAAGGTAATCAACTATTATTATTATTGGTTAATATTAATGGTCTAGTATGGTCAACCACATTAGCCAAACATAGTAAAATAAGTAAACCTTTATAGTTAATTTTTAAATAGATGACCATGATGAAATATGGTCAACCCTATGCTTACCATATTTAACAATACTCAACCTTGTTCAATCATAGTCATATTCAGTGGCATAACTCCATTTTCAATTATAGTCAACCATGATTGAGAAAAGTAAAAAATTGTCCCTCTTAGTCAAATAAGGTAACCCTTCATAAGTTAAAATCAAGATTTCAAAATGTTTAAGAATAAATATATTAACATTAATCAAATTAACCAATAATTATAACAATAACAATAATAATATTGTGATGTCGGAAGGGTACATAAATCTATCCAGCATTGCAAAAATTAGTTAACCATAGTTATTAATGTGGTTTACTATGATTGAATATGTTTGACAGTTAACACTGATCAAGTTCAGTAAAATATAACAACCTATTGATATTAATGATTAATATTAATAATGAAACATGGTGTGTTTTCGGAATGGTACATAAATACATCAACTGCCATAATGCGAAAAACATTGTGAAAATGTTACGTTACATTGCAATTTATCCAATGTTGTAATGCAACATTATAATAGTAGTCCCCAGATGCGAGTGCATAGACAGTTGGTTAATGTGATGGGACAAGGGTGCGATGAGGTAGGACGACACGTGCTTGCCCTATACCACTTGGTTTATCGCCCGACGTAGCATAAACAGGGGCATCAGGTTTCACTTGGTTTCATGTCATTTGGTTTGTTCCGCCCAGCCTATCCTTAGATTTCTCCATCGCCTCCGCATGCTTTGGTCTGAGCTGGGCCTCGGCTCTCTTTAATGCTGGAGTAATGGCAGGTGCAATCCGAGGCAGGGCGGAGAGTGTTAAGTACAGGCTCAACTTTGGGATTGTTTTGAAGTCTCTGGTGCTTTGCTGGTTTGGTAAAGGTATGGTATGGTATGTTGCTTTGTTATACTCTGTCGCTATGTTATGTTCGGCCAATTCTGCGACACTGCCTCTGTCATCTCCTAAGCTTCGTTTGGAGGCCTCCAGCCTGAGTTTGGATGCCCATTTGAATAGGCCGAGCTCTGAGGAGGTGGTTGAGTGGTTTGGTTTACATAGTGTTGCTATGGTCCTCATTATGCCCCGTCTTCACCATAGAATGAGGAGCCCCAGGGGAACTCCTAGGCATGTGCCCTCCTGCCCGTCCTCCAATTCTCCCTCCGTCTCCAGTGATCTCTCAGTTGGCCATTACCCTTGCAGTGGGAGAGGCCATTACCCTCCTAACTTCTCATCGTCTCCCTCTTTTGGCTCGGCGATTTTCACCTTCAATTGTTCCCTGAATCGCCCAAGAATCACTGCTCACGTCTCGGTGTTTTTTCATGAAGAAGACTAGGAGGTAGGAGAATCCAGCTCTCATCAGGAGGACCCTGCCTTTGTCTTTGCACAGATTCCCTTCTCTATGCAGGTTCCGGAGGTCCCAACTCACAACACCTTGGACATGGTGATGGAAATGGAGGCTCCTGGTCCTTCTGAACCTGAAACTGCTTGTGCAAGGGATGATATTGATGCTACTCATGCAAATGCTCTGACTGAGTTCGGTTAGTGCTGAATTGTGGAGGAGCCTCTAGATGCGTAGTTCCTTCTTTGTTGCCTCTGTTTCTTGTCATGCGGAGTTCTTTCTCTGTTGCCTTTGTTACTTGTCACACGACCCTTAATAGCGGGTAATTTTTGGTTTAGGATGCAAATTTTGGTTCACTTCTGCAAGATATGGTTCAATTTGTATGCTCTTTGAATTTTTGCAAGCTTAGTGAGAGAGTCAATACTTGTTCCCCTGCGTGGGATTTGAATACCAGCTCTCGGCTAAGTTCACTGTCATGGGCAGTGTTTCTGATACTCTCTGCTGCTTCTATAG
This sequence comes from Pinus tabuliformis, assembly GCA_031772625.1. Taxonomy (NCBI): domain Eukaryota; kingdom Viridiplantae; phylum Streptophyta; class Pinopsida; order Pinales; family Pinaceae; genus Pinus; species Pinus tabuliformis. Next base: position 672,247,230 of record CM062808.1, read on the forward strand.
GGCAGTTGTTTTTTACTACGGTCTAGACGTAATTTTACCCCCCTTTAATGTTAATAGAGTAATTTTATTTAGAAAAAAAAACATTATAATAGTAGTCAAGAAAACTTTCTAATGTGGTTGACTATGTTCCATTATGTTTGACTATGTTTTATAGTGAATAATTTTCAACTTTAGTCAAGCATAATCACCTATTAATATTATTGACTAATATTAATAATCAAACATAGTCAACCACATTAGCCAAACATAGTTAAATAGTGTCAACCTTTATAGTCATTGTTTAAATAGTTTACCATGTCCAAACATGGCCAGCCCTATGTTTAACATTTTTAACAATAGTCAACCTTAACATATTTAACAATAATCAACCTTGTTCACTCATAGTTTTACTTAGTCAATGTAACTCAATCATATTCAATTACAGTCAAGAATAGGTGACCAAAGTCAAACATTATCAGTCTTAGTCAACAAAATTCGTCCTTGGTTGGTCGCCATCATGATTTTAAAATGTTCAATAATAATAATTATCATATTAATAAAGTTGACTAATAATAATAATATAATAACAAGGTTGACTATATTACTATTATTATTATATGAATTAAATAATAATAGTTAGTCATGATATATTCAATTATAATCAATTATGGTTGTTTAAATTCAAACATTGTCAATTTTAATCAGCCAAGCTTAACCTTGGTAGGTCATAGTCAACATTTAATAATAATAATAATAGGGTATTATTAGGTTTGTGAATAAGATTTAATGTTAAATAATAATATTAAAATTTATAAATAAGGTTTAATATTTAATAAATTTTGATAATACTAATATTAATATAAAGGTTGATATCATCATTATCATAATCATTATTATTATTAGTTTACCATGATGTAACTCTATGTTTATGATATTCAGCAATACTCAATATTGTTCATCCATAGTCATCCTTAATCAACTAGACCATTTTTAATTGTAGTCAACCGTGGTTGACCAAAGTCAACTAAGGGATTTTTTTATTTGTCATAATCATGCTTTAAAAATGTTTAATAATAGTAATAATAATTTTAATAAAGTTGAGTGTTAATAATATTAATAATAACATCAATAATATTATTAGAGTTTATATTATTATTATTATTATTATTTTTCTAGTTAAGACTAACCTAAGTACCCACAGGGATTTGAACCGGTGACCTATCGCAAGGAGTGCCTTAACAGCGCACCCATTCACCGTCAATCCAAAGCCCCGTGGGCATTATTATTAAGAATAATATTATTCTTAAATAAACAATAATAATAATATTACTATTAATATTAGCATTAGCATTAATGTAACATCAATTATAATCAACCATAAACAATAAATAAAATATTTTACCTTATTAGTCAATAACATTATTTATATATATATATATATATATATATAGATATATATTAAAATTAAAATTAACAGTAACATCTTAATTTAACATCAATATTGACATTAAAATATTAATGTCAATATTTTTTTTTTCTGAATAAAGACTAATTCTATTAAGATTAGAAAAGTATAGTACAATCAAGCTTGCAAGCAAGCGAAGCAAAAAAGCAAGGGAGCCAAAGGTGAAAGGCTATCCACCTTGCTCCAAAGAGACAAACAAGGAAAGGGCCATAGAAACCACGGAAATACAAAAAGCTAGAACTAGCAGATAGAACTACACGACATTTTTTGCCTTTTGTCTTGCTTACTTTGACCCATCCAGAGGAGCTTGGCTGAGCCGTGACAAGTCGTAGACTATTCTACCCTGGCGGCGGAATATCCTTATCAGAGTCTGAGGACGAAGATAAATGAGAATGTTTCTGAGAGATCTGAGATGCGGAGCGGTTTGCCGGATCGACCAAGGGAGCATCCAACGGAATATCAGCATTCTGCCCATCTGCTACAATTTCCTCCTCATCTGAACTAGAGGAATCTGTATCGTCCATAGGAGGGGGAGGCACACATGGATTCCACCTTTTAGATTTGGGTTTGCGATTCAAAGACTTCTTTTTATCGAGGAACTGGGTACAGGAACTCTGGAGGTGCCCTGTTTGATGACAATGGCGGCAACGAAAGGCTGTATTCTCATAATCCAAGGTTTGAGTCCAGTGGAAATCTCCAAACTTGAGATTAATCTGATCCGGCAGTCCTTTGCTAATATCTATTTCTGCACAAATTCTACCATAGGTGTAGAGTCCATTTTCCTTCCGTGAAGAATCTACAGCCAGGTAGCGTCCTAAGGTGTCTGCAATGGCTAAGAAGACAGAGATATGCCATAGATGCGTCGGAAGATTCGGGAGCCTGACCCAAATGGGAATCTTGGTGATGACAGCTGTAGAAGGGTCGAAGTCTGGAAACCAGGGGGTGAGGAAAAGCCCAGCCGAACCCCAGAGCCACGGGCCTCCCGTTAAGGCCTTCTGGTAATCTTCATTTAAGTCAAAAACCACAATGAAGAATCCTTTTGAACATAAGTAAATCTCGCTTTTTTTAGTCCAATTGGTATGGATCCATTGGTATAGATCTGATGTGCGAGGCCAGATCCTATTAAATCTGCATATGAGTGTGGATTCTACAAAAAGCTGATAGCGATCGTTAATCCCAGGATGAGAGAGATTGATGGAAGGAATTTCCTCTGATTTGTCTACTAAAAATGGCTTTGAAGTCCCAGATGGTTGCACTGCTTTCGCAGAGGGCTGCGGTTGGGTAGCGTTTTTGCGGATTGCATCTTTATAAGAGAAAGAAGGGGCAGAGGAGGTCTGCCTAAAGGAACCACCTCTTAAACGAAAGGTAGCCACAATAGAAGCGTCCTTATGAATGCTGTAAGAGGAGAGAGGAAGGGGATTCATAAGTTTCTTACCCTTATATAGTAGTCTGAGATAAGAGGAGGGGATCCCCAGCTGGCGTTCGAGTTTTTGCAAAAGATCATGCACGAGATCTATTGCGCGTACCCATTGCATTGTTGTTTTGCCCGAGAGATTGACTTGGATCTGAAATGCATGTGTTTCTTTAGGCAGATCTGGCTGGTTCAAGAGAGGAAGCTGCTTCAGATTTGTGCCCGTCTGAGATTGCCGCCTGACGGTTGCATGCCCACAGATCTGGGTTTTTTAAGGCTTCTTGTTCTTCTGGGCTTCTGATCTGTTGGTTCAGCGGCAGATCTGAGCAGCGCAGTATCAATGCCTTGAAGCTTGCGAGCTCTGGCCACGTCTGCGATCAGGTTTCCCTCCACACAATACGTCGTCCCTGCAACACCCTCGAGAATCTTTATGCGCGCCCTGGTCTCCTCGCACATTTTCTTCACAAGCTCTCCTTTCCGCCCAATGATACTCCCCACCTTTTGCACCTGAACATTCAGCCTGAACCCCGTCTCCCCGGGCCATCCAGGCCATTTCTTGTCGGCCGGAGCGTCCCCGAACTCGACCTCGCAACCTCGTTTTTGGCCCACTGAAGGGTTGCCGCTTGGAGCGTTGGGGCTGGAACTGAACTGCCCTCCTCCCGAATGCTGTCCTAAGCCATTCTTGCCCTCGTGCGCGGCTGAGGCCATTTGTTAACAAGGCATTGTTCGAACCTGCAACCTCCTTGATTCCAAATACCCATATTAATATTAATATTTTCAACACTAAAATTATTATCAAATTCATCACCACTCTTCCATTATGATCAACCAATCAACCATGGTTATTGACAGAACCCCACAATTGTTGGATATCAACTAGCACAATCACATTTACAATTTGGTTTATATACATAGATCCACCAATTTTCCACCTTTTATAGATGTCCATAAACATATGAAAATAAGGCCAATCAACATATATCAACCATATCGTTAAATGTCGTTGTACTATTTTATCTTTTAATGTAAATATTGACTTTAACATTTGTATTGATGGACGATGTTGCCATTGTGCAATTTACGGAGCTCTTTACTTTCCTTTTCCATATGCATTGTCACATCTCCCAACATTCCAGAGATTTTTTTTCTATATGAATGTCTATATTCAACTCTACTATACATTATCATTTTATTTTCTTCCATGATCAATGATTCTAAGGTTTTCTCTTCTGGAAATTATTCATAATTTACCATAACCTAACTAAAATTCCTTTACAGGAAAAGTGTTTTTAGGGTGTTCTTCCTTTTCCTAAAATTTATGTTCCCCCAGTTGTATGTCCATACCAAAGTCCAATTACTTACTATGTCTTAACCTTGTATGGGATATGACGTTCAACCCTTAATGGCATAGGGTATCCACGTTTTATGTTGATGTGGTGGCAAAGATTTATACATTCAATTAATAATTTATGTAACTTGATTGCCTCTATAATTGTTACTCAACCAGAGCTGTTTGGCCTTCTGAAATTTCTGACATGGGTGGGTGATTCACCTAACATCCTCTTCATATGATCCCATCGTGGAAAGCTTCTACAGGTATTCATTTCACTCTTCACGTGCTAGTCACGCGCACTACCCTTGTGTCTCTAATCGAGGATGGAGGATGTGAAGTGGTGATCCAATGGTTAATGGAGATCCTTAGATTTCCCACTTAACCTTAGTATGTACCTTTCGATGAACTTTTCATTATTTCTCCTTTTTGTTTGATAGAGTACCCATTTCTGTAAGTGAGAGTTTTTGCTACCTGGGTGAGTCTTTGTAGACACCCATCTACCTCCTTTTAGTGACGACGAGAGGCTTCAACATTTGTGTTCATAGAGTTAGGTATGTCAATTGTTGTTTTGTTATTTTTCCTATTAATTATTCATTAAGTATAATTGTAAGTGTGATACTAAATTCAAAAAGGTATAATAAGGAATCCCATCGGATTTCAAGAGTTACTTCAAAGAACACTATTTTTTCTTACTTCGAAGTACCGTTCTTGTTCTTTTCTTTTCGTTGCAGAGTTCATGTATACATTGGTTTCCAGAGAAAACGTAATTAAATGTTTCATATCTCCTACCCATCAAGTAAGTATTCAAGGTAACTCTCCTTTCCATGGCTATGTTTCTTAGGCTAAATTACATGCTATACATTTATTAAAATTATGCATCATGGTGGAATAATTTGAGACTTTTTGGTTTACACCTATAACTTATTTTGTTTAACATTTACCCTCGGTCGTTTCAGCTGGTAACCAGGTCGAGAAGGAGGGTTGGAGAATTCCGGAAGACTTTTTATGAATCCCCATTCTATCCACTATGCTTCTCAGATAATCCTCTTTCCTTTTTTTATTGTCTTATATGTTCCAGTTACTCTTGGCGTATAAGGGTTCCAAACTAAGAGTGACTTTATGGGTATATGGGGCTTCACACGTTCTCCTCAAAGTAGGGATGTTAAATGTGTTTATAACATTGTTTTCTTTCCATTCTTCACATACCATCGAGCTTATAATTAACCTTTCTGAGTCATGGCATACCAAGAAGTAGCGATACTGCTTATTTTTCTTAAACTAGCTTCACCTAGAAATTAGATAGCTTCAATGGACTAAACGATAATTTTGTGGGGTTTGTTATACATGCTTGGTGAAGCGTTTATGGCGATACCCCCCCTAGGTAATCCTCCATCACATATCATCTTGCCTTTCTAAGATGCAATTTCAGAGAAGGGTTAATTTCTTTCTTAATCGTCGCACTAGTCCTCCATTTTTTTGTTCATTCTTATTTATGGTACACATAGGTCGACTTAGCTCACCCACATGCCTCTAATTTCTGATTTGGACGACTCACCGATGGATGACTCACCTCCTTTGGAATTCCTTTTCCAGGTGGTCACCCCAATTTAAATTCCCGTCTTCCCCTTGGTATTCGTGCTCTGATTCAATCTTGATATTAATGGCACTGGGGTATCTGGGGAGTCGTTTTCCTTGTGGAAAAGTGTTCCCTCTTTTTTCTGCTAAGAATTTTCATTCTTGGTAACATTCAGAGGCCTCACTCCTCTCTGATGTATAAAAAATCAAAGGATATATATATGTATGGGTGTTTTCACAATGAATACATATACATCTATCATTATTTAGTTTTAGTTATATGTTTACTTTTTTTTTCTATTGTTACGGTTTTCACCCAATTCAAGAGTGGACGAATGCATAGTTTTTTTTTTTTTTTGGCTTGTAACTATTGGTTACAACAAATATTTGATTTTGTTAATGCCTTACCAAGTCAGACCTCGTAATTGTTCATTTGAGGTTTGAATGAAGAATGGTAATCACAGTTTTGGCTGCCGAGAAGGGATTTTTATTTGAGTTTATTCTCCATACAACTTTACCTGTTTTTACTATTATATTTTGTTGTCATTTTGGCATTAACTTATGAATGGACCAAATATTATTCTCTTTTTTTTTTTTTTTTTTCTACCTGCACTATACTTCTTCCATAAATTGGACTTACATTCATTTATAGGATACATAGTCATGTTATCTTATTATCATGAGGTTCTCGGTCATTCATATGTTGGAACATTTATTTTCTTCTCAATTTGGCGTTCAAATTGAAACTTGTTGTCATAGATATAAGTATATTTAATTTGGTATTATCATTGTTGCCCCCAATGGTTATTGATTGTATTAGTTATGTTACCTCTGAATACCATTGTCCTCATTCCCAACTTGGTCAGTTTTTATCTTTTTCTCCATTTGTTGTATAAGGGATGAGGCACTATATATATTTTTTTAAAAGATTTCATAACATGACATGGAGTCACACATCGTCCCTAACTAGTTTCATATTAGTATCTAATTCTGTCGAATTATGAACTAATGCCTACTTTCTAACTTTTTCCAATAAGAAGGAATAAGATTTATAGATGGCTATAGTCTCCCTATTTTCTTCTTGCCATGATCTAGTTGTCCAAACTCTAAATATTGTTCACTCTAAGTATTCAAAATCCTAACTAAATGGCCCAAAATGTGTTATTAACCTAATCAGATAAGTGCACGATATATAAGTAACTAAACTACAATAACTAATCAACTATATATATAATTTCCTTCTCATAAAATAGAAGCAAATTCTTACATACTTTGTTCATTTTCTTTTTAAAACCAGGTTCCATGCCTGTGTAATATACCTTAGGTCATTCTACTATACTATTATACTTACAATATATGCGAACCTAACTCAATTCAACGGAAAAATAATATCTTTTCCCATAAAACCTATTGTTAACAAATGTTTAATATACCATATGTACAGCTACAATTCACTTATATCATAAGTGAGTTGTATAGAATTGTAAATTATTTTCTGGAATCGATTAGCTAATATCTACATCAAATCAGTAATCACTATGCAATCACATAAATTAACGGAAGAAGATTTCAATTTTAAACACATATACCTCCTTTCTACTAATGAAAAAAACATAAACATAAATTCTAACCATAACCAATATTAGTGAAACACTTGGGAAATTGAACTGTTCCTCCTGCTCTTAAACTGAATCATTTAGTTCCCCCGAAGCTGAGATGATCTTTCCAAGGGAATCAACAACTTGATTCCCAAATATTGTTTTCTTGATTCCCATATCGTTAAATTTTATTTATTATCTCATAGGGATTTTTCGAAGTCCTTTTTAGGGAAGATTTATTTTATCCTCATCCATCAAGGATGGTTATTTTCCAAATTTGGCAAGAATATCTTTACTCTAGTGCTTCTTTCCCAAGTAATTTCCAGTTTTTTCGAGTTATTAATAAAATTTATTTATTACATCATAATATTTTAGTTTATAATCGTGGTGGAAACTTAGTATGGGTTCGATCTATTAAGGTAATTTTTCTCAGTTTCACCCTTAAGTAAACATGGCCTTTGACCTTAAATTTTGTATGTGATCTCTTTCTGTCTGCTTAACTTTTCTTCCTATCTTGTGCAACTTTTAAGTTTTGTCTAATTTTCCATAACGCTTTCTCCATTTCTTGTAAAGCATCAAGTCATAATATTAACCTATCCTCTAGCTAACTCCAACTAAGAGGCATATGGCATTTCTTGCCATACATGACTTCAAAAGGACTCATTTTTATTGAAGTTTGGTAGCTTTTGTTGTACACAAATACTACCAAATGCATCAAATCCTCCCATATAGTAGGTCTATCCATGAAATATGCTCTCAGAATGTCCAAAATCTAATTTCTTCTCTCCATTTGACCATCCGTTTGAGGATGGTATGTAGTGCTGAAATTTAGCTATGTTCACATGCTCCAAAATAGAGATTTCCAAAACTTGGAGGTAAATTTAACATCTCTATCTGACACCACCATCTAGGGCACTTCATGTATTCAAAAAGTCTCTCTCGTGAAGATATTTGCAATTTGTTTTGTACAATACGTGGACTATATCGGTATGAAATGTGTTTCTTTACTTAAGGTGTCTACCACCACCATAATGGAATCATGTTTTCTTTTGGTCCTTGGTAGTCTCTTGATGAAATCTAGGGAAATTACTTCCCATTTACATTCAGGGATAGGTAGTGGATTCAAGAAGCCAGCGGGGTGTTGGTGTTCTACCTTCACTTGCTAAGATTATAAACATTTTGATAAATATTTCGCCACCTCCTTTTTAATACATGGACAAAAGAATTTTTTCCTTAATGTTATTATCATCTGTTGATATCTAGGCTGTCTCACATATGGTTTCTTATGGTGCTAATCTAATATCGTTTGTTTCAAAGTATTTACATTCAGAACATATAATCTTTTCCTATAAATTAGCAATTTTTCAATATTTTCAACATAGCCTAGAATGTTTGTTTTTTGCAGTTTTTGTTGAATTTCCAAGTATTTAGAATCTCTAGCTATTGAGTTTTTAATATGTTCTACTAAATTTGTATCATCACCACTAACAAATACCCCCATTATGGTATAGGCGTGTATGCTCTGAAAGCATATTTTATCATGTTTTATTTCCATTTTATGTGTTTAATGTCGAGAGAAACTCACTAAGAAATGCCATCCACCTAGCTTGTCTATCATTAAGATCTGGTTCGATGAAAAGATATTTTAATCTAATATGATCTGTTACAAAAGTGAATTTCTTCCCTAACAGATAGCGTCTCCACATCTTTGCGACATGTATTATGGAATCCAATTCTAAATTATATATAACATAATTTCTTTCATTTATTTTCAGCTTCCTAGACTCATAAGTTAAAAATAGATTTTCCTGCACCAAAACTCCCCCTAGACCCTCCATACAAGCATCAATACAAACAATAAATTCCTTATTTGCATCTGCAATTTTTAGGATGGGGGCTACTGTGAGTAAGTTCTTCAATTTCTCAAAACTTCTTGACATTTGGTTGTCCGTTCAAATTTTTCTCCTTTTTTGTGTAAGGATGTAATATGGTAGGTTAGTTTGGAGAATCCTTCAATAAATCTTTGGTAATATCCCATGATTCCCAAAAACCAACAAACAACAGACACATCCCTTGGTACGAGCCAATTTACAATGGCTCTAACCTTCTCAAGATCAAGAACTAGTCCCTCATTTGAAATAACAGGGCCCAAATATTGTATTCCATTTTTTTAGAAATTGCATTTGCTAAATTTAGCATATAACTAATTCTCTCTTAATGTTTTCAACACTAATCTCAGATGTTCCTTGTGTTCTTCCTCACTCTTGGAATATATTAAAATGTCATTTATAAATACCAACACAAATTTATAAAGATACTTATTAAGTACACTATTCATTAAACACATAAAGGTTTTTGGTGCATTAGTAAGGCCAAATGGTAACCCTATGAATTCATGGTGACCACATCCAGTCCAAAAGGTTGCCTTGTGAATATCTTCATATTTTATTTTGAACCGATGATACCCATCCTCGAATTCAATTTTTGAAAAAATGGTTGCCCCCATTACCTAATTGAACAGGTCAACAACACGGGGCAATGGGTATTTTTTTTAATGGTTAAATTATTTAATTTTCAATAACCAATGCACATCCTAAATGTGCCATCCTTCTTCTTCCAAAATAGCACAACAACCCCACACAGTGATACACTGGGTCTAATGTATTGTTTGTCAAGTTGTTCTTATAACTTCATTTTCAATTCTATTAACTTAGGTGCACTAATTATGTGAGGAGCTCTAGGTACTGGGGTAACACATGGTACTAAAGCAATGGAAAAAATATATATCTCTGCAGGGAGGTAAACCCAGAATTTCCTCAGGAAAGACATCTTGAAATTCTTTAATGACTCGCAGAGTCTCTAAATTTTGTTCTTCTGTTTGTTGTTCATTTATTTCTACATGAACTAAAAATAATTGGCACCCCTTTTGTGCATTATTTTTCATTTGTAAGGCAAAAATATGTCTAACTGACATGGAATTTGGCATTCCTTTGATTATTTGAGTTTCTCCATTCTGATTCACACAACTCACTAGTTTTGCTAAATAGTTTATGATAGCCTCGTTCATTTCCATCCAGTCCATGCATATCAACACACCATAAGATCCTAATGGGAGTACATTTAAGTTTATTGTTTTGGAATAGCCATTTAAGTCAAGTTGGCACTGTCTCACTTGGCTAGTTACCCTTCTCTTTCTACCATTTTCTAACTGTACTAGCCATGCAGTCTGATATTTTTTAGTTTTAAGTTTACATTTCTCTACAACCTGTGGACCAATGTAACTTAAACTAGATCATGGATCAGTTAAGATAGTATGAGATTAGTTTAAAATGGTACTTTCAATCTTGTTCATCATAGATTAATGGTCAGCCTGTCTGTCCTCCAATGCAACACTTATCCTAGGAATATTTCTGGAAATGTCATTCATAGTTGTTTCCTCATGGATAGCTTGAATATTCTTAATGGATCTGGGATTGTGCAGGCAGTCTCTCAATAGGTGTGGTTCACCACACCCCAAGCACTTTAGTGGCTTCTTCTCCTTGACCCCACTAGTCTTTTCATTGCTCAGGTACATGGGTTTGGAATTTGTCTGAGACTATGCCGATTGATTTATATTTCCCTTGCTGAACTAATTCCACTGATGGTATTTTCCAAAATTCTTAAGATACACTAGCTTTTGTCTTTTTGACCCAATTTCATTTTTATTTTTGTCCTTGCCTGGCCATATTCTTGAACTGCTGATAACATAATCTTGATTTCCTTACTACCTCATCCATTGTCTTAGGATTCTTGAACTCAATCCTTTCTTTGTAAGGGGCTGGTAGGCAGTTCAAAAATCATTGTACCTTGGATTTATCCTCTTTAATATAAGGAACATATCATAAAAAAATGGTAAATTTTACCAGAAAGTCATCCATTGTGAGCTACCCCAGCAATACTTCATGAAATCACTTTTCTCTGTCATCATAATACCATTCGTTTAGATATAAAGACTGGAACTGTCTTCAAAATTCCTCCCAGAACAATATCTTCTCCTCCAAGGTATGTACTCTTTTGGCCTCTTCCCAATTGAGAGTAGTTTTACCTTTCAGCTGGTAAATAGCCAATCTAGCTTTTAAATTTCTCTCATACTCATACACTTGGAAATACATGGTCATGTTGAAGAGCCAAGCCTCCGCATCCTCTTCCTTCGCCCCATCAAAATTAGGTGGTTTTATTTTCCTAAACTTTCCTTGCAGCTCCATCTTCTTCTTTCTTTTCTGGTTTCTTGGATAAGTCATGTCTGAATCACCTCGACTTTTAGACTTCTCTCACTCCATTTCCACACTCTTCCTTTTTGGCACTTATGTCTTTATTATTTTATGACTAGACTTTTCTGTCAACTCTCTTATCTTTCTTTATTTCTCCTCACTAACTTTTAATAGGCATTCATTATTGTTTATGAGGTGAGTCAATTCTTGCTACAAAGTTTTGATAATATCCATAAATTGGGAGATTTGTGGGGTACTTTCATTTCCCAACTCGGCATATAATTCCTGTCCTATTGTTATAGCTGGAGGGGGGTCTTCTGCCATTCTGTTGTAGCCTTATTCAGTTGATTACCTTTTATTCAAAACACAATAGGTATTAGTTATGCATGACTTATTACTATCAATTCTACTTATTACTATGGTGGTTCCATCAAACCCCATTTTGAACTTGTGCTCTGATACCATTTGTCCCATCTCCCAACATTTGAGAGATATTTTTTTTCTATATAAATGTTTATATTCATCTATACTATACATTATCATTTTATTTTCTTCCATGGTCAATGATTCTAAGGTTTTTTCTTATGAAAATTATTCGTAATTTTCCATAACCTTGCAAAATTATTTTACATGAAAAGTGTTTTCAAGGGTGTGCTTCCTTTTCGTAAAATTGATGTTCCCCCAACTATATATCGATACCAAAAGTCCAATTACTTATAATATGTCTTAACCTTCTAGGGGATATGATGTTCAACCATTAATGCCATAGGGTATATATGTTTTATGTTGATGTGGTGGCAAAGATTTATACATTCAATTAATAATTTACGTAACTTTGTCACCTCTAGAATTGTTACTCAACCCCAAGTGTTTGGCCTTCTGAAATTTCTAACATGGGTGGATGATTCACCTCACATTCACTTGGTATGAGCGCATGCTGGCAAGCTTCTATAGGTATTCATTTCACTCTTCACATGCTAGTCATGCACCCTACCCTTTTGTCTCTTATCGACGATGGAGGATGTGAAGCCATGATCCAATGATTAATGGTGATCCTCAATTTTCCCACTTAACCGTAGTCCATTTTTTTTATGAACTTTTTGTTATTTATCCTTTATTGTTTCACAGAGTACCCTTTTCTATAGGTGAGACTTTCTTCTGCTTGGGTGAGTCTCTGTAAACACCTGTCTACTTCCTCTTAATGATAATGAACGGCTTCAACATATGTGTTCATAGAGTCAGGGACCTAAGTTGTTTCTTTTTTTTCCCTATCAATTCTTGATTAAGTGTCATTGTTAGTGCGATACTGAATTCGGAAAGGTATAATAAGTAATTCCATCGGATTTCAAGAGTTACTGCCAAGCACCCTATTGTTTTTACTTCAGAGTAAAATTCTTGTTTTTTTGTTTTCGTTGCAGAGTTTTCTATCCTTTCGTTTCTAGAGAAAATGTAATTAGTTGTTTCATCTCTCCGTTCCTCTTGACTTTCAACTAAGTTATATCGTTCGACTTTGAACTAAATTATCCCATTCCCCTTGAGCTAAAATGAGCTTGTCAAGGGAATCAACAACTTCTTGATTCCCAAATAATGTATTTTATACATTTTCTTCTCTAGCATATTTTTCTTTACCCTGAAATGAGCTTGTCAAAGATCAACAATTTCTTGATTCCAAAATAATGTATTTTATACATTTTCTTCTCTAGCATATTTTTCTTTAGCAGTGTTTTATTTTTCCTTACAAGTGTTTTACTTTTATTGGGTCTGCTAAGCCAATTGCCTAGGTTATATTTCTTTTTTTCTTTTCTCATTTTAAAGCTGGTATTTCTCTTTGGGGCTTTATTCCACTCATACTTAGCACCTTTTTTTAGCTAAATGATTTAATAAACTTTTCTCTCTCATCTCCTTAAATTTTATTTATTATCTCCTATAAATTTTTAGTTATCATTTTTAGAGAAGATTTTAATTTATCAAAGATGATTTTTTTTCAAATTTAACAAAATTCTCTTTACTCTAATATTTATTTCCCAAAAAATTTCAAATTTTTTCCATTTATTAATAAAATTTATTTATTGCATCATAATACTTCCATATTCATATTCATTCCAAACCACCATAGCTTTCCCGACAATATAGTCTAATATTAACAAAACATACTCATAACGACAGAGGGGGTATTACAGGCATAAACAATATAGTCTAATATTAGCAAAACATAATCATAACGACAGAGGCGTATTACAGGCATGATAATTAAAGAAGGAATTGCAATGTGACACGCAAATTAGCCACGACGTGATAATGATTTATCAGTGAAATAAGTTAAAATTGAGTAAAAACTATTGACTTTCAAATTCGGAGATTATCAATATCAATAGCTGACACGTAGCTTACCATTCTCTGTGACTTCATTGTCATTTAAAGTGATTACTGGCTACGTTAGATTGCCTGAGACTTTCAATATCAATCCAACCATGTGGTCTAATTATTCAAATTGATTCAATAACCATCGTTGTATAGCACCCTCACACCATCGGCACCTAAATCAATTGCATTAATATAGCTTTGATTTTTGTAATTTCCTACCGCACTTGATTTATACTGAAAGTTAAATATAATTTAATTGCACATTTTAGAAATATTTTACAATTTGATGAAATTTAATAAACAGAAATAAAGCTAATCGACATTATTCTTTGTTTCTCGAATTCTTAGAACCTGCAATTTAACACAAAAATTGATGCATTAATATAATTGTTTGTGCATTATTGAAACCAAAAGTAACTATCCATTTTTTTAACTTAATTTCATTTTAATTACCCAAAAAAATCTAATTATGTTTTGTGTTCCTCATATTTATTATGTTTTGTGTTTCTTGTATTTTAAAAATATAATTTTGAGTCAAATTTCATTTTTAATATTAAAATAATTTTTTAAATTTGAAGCTTGTTTGGGGTAGTTTAATTGGCAATTGCTGTGGAAATAAAGTTCTCACTTAACCAGAAGTTTTGGGTTCAAATCTTGTGCTATCCAGTCAGAATTCTACAATTCAATAAGTAGGCAATGTGTAAATATGTGATGTTTCCAGTAAAATAATAATTAAAATTAAAATTATAACTAATATCAACTTAAAACAAACATCTTGCTCCAAATTTGTTTAATCTTTCTTTTAATTAAATATTTGTAAAATAAATCTTTAAAATCTAAATGTAAAATAAATCTTTAAAACAAATATAAAACCATAGCGTATAGATATATTAAAATCTTTAATGACATAAATTTTTCCTTGTAGTATTTGAAAAATAATAATTTTGATATATTCCATGTAAAAAACATCTAATATTAATAGTAAAATAATAATATTAACACCAGACTAATTCTATCTTAATTTAGAGAGGGATCAAATCTCTTGACATAGAAACCTCTTTTACCATAAAAAAATATTTGATGCTTCTCAAGGTTTTATATATCCGGGGTTAAGATGGATCTAGCCTTGTTAAGATAATCATTTGATGTCATTGTCTCGAGAGACTCCGCCCTGCAATGGTAGAGATGTTGTAACATCTTGTCATGTCTTGAAAACATTTTGCCTAAATAAAATAAAAATAAAAATAAAATTAATAACATGAAAACATTTTTACTTAATCAAAGTAAAATAAAGACAATAAAATAAATAATGCTAAAATAAAAATAACTTCATCATATTGATCCATTGTATGAAAACTCATGGTATTCATGTAGAATATGGTTTTTCAAAAGGGGAAAACAAACCAACCTAAATTCAATTTTAAATATAATTTGTGAGATACAAACCTCTTTTAGAATATAAAAAAAAATTCATCTTTCTTTCCACTCAGTAAATTTAAAATTAAAATAAACCTAAAATAATCCTAGGCACAATTATAAATAAAATAATATTTTAAGCACAATTATAAATAAAAAATATTTTACACAGAATTATAAAAGAAAATATAAAATACCACGTTAAAAAAAAATAGCATGGGACAGTGGTACACCCTCGTTGCTGTGGAACGACTAGAAGCTACAACCATAAGTATGGTCTATAAGTAGGATATTATCTCACTTGATGCAAACTATGATGGGGACACTAGAAATCAAGATGTAAATAACTTTTGTTGCCCGGAAATAAAACATAGTTTATTAGCTTATAAGAATGGTATCGAAATTTATGCAAATCGTGTGTATATATATATATATATATATATATATATATATATATATATATATATATATATATATATATATATATATATAACTTAAAAAAATGTGGGCAGAGTCTCTGACCGTTCATTTTTAATCAGTAGATTAAGCATTAATAACAGATATCAGAACAACGTGACTGAAAGGAAGAATCGGAAAGTATACTTCATTTTTAATCAGTAGATTAAGCATTAAAAACAGATATCAGAACAACGTGGCTGAAGGGAAAAATTGGAAAGTGTAGTAAATTTTGAGCTAGGTTTAAAGTTTTATTTAATAGGGAATTAAATTACAAGTTTAATTTTAAGTTTATTTTGATAGCGAATTTAAATTATAAATATATTAAATTTTATTGGTAAGAGTGTTTTGGGTTAATAGAATGTATAAATTATGAATTTATTATTTATTCAATTATATATATATATATATATTTGGTGTAAAAAATAAATGTGAATCAAATATTATTTAATTAGATTTAATAGTTTAGTTAACAAAAATATGTTTTATTATGAATTTATATTAAATTTGTGATTCAGTGATCATATACCATGTATATTTCTATAGTTATATAAATTAAATGGTTAATAAATATCTATGCACATTAAATTATTATTATTAGTTATAGAAAAAATTAATATATAAATTATATATACTTATATTTTAAAAAACATGTAATAAGATTCTTAATCATGGAAATTCATCTCCACTTTACTATTTTGTAAATAGACTTTGTTACAATAAGATGGCTTTTTAATACCACATACCCAAAATAATCATAACTCATTTTATATGACACTAGTTAATACATGATTTTTTTATTATTAATTAATCAATTTAATTGAAAGTATAAAAAGGAGATAAATAATTTGAAAATAGGTATTATACTTTTTTTTTGAAATTTATTAAGAATAATGTAAAATATTTAGTAAGCTAAATCCACACCATCCACCTAATATTTTTTTTATAATTAAATTAAAAATCCAAAAATCATATTCCAAAGTAAATACACCTATCACCATAATTAGTTTGAAAACTGAAAACTTATGTATCTTACTGTTTTATTCTTGATTTGTATATACAATATTGCATTATTAATAGAAAAATTCAATGTTTTGTAAATAGAATAAAGTAAAATAAGAAATTAAGGAAAAAATGCATTAATGTATGATACATCTTAGAATCTTGGTTGAAAGATATTTTAAATTTGAAATTTATATATATATATATATATATATATATATATATATATATATATTCAAAATAAATAAAATGGAACATATAAATATAATTTTTTAATTTAACAAACTTTATATTCTGTTTTATGTAAATAAATAAAAATATTTCAATAAATTTAATTCTTTAAACCTCATAATTTATTTAATAAAATAAAGTATATTATAAAATAAATACTTAAATAAAGGTAGTAAAGATTAATTAAAATTAGTAATCTAATATTCATGGAAAAGCTCAAGGAACAGGTACACTTTTGTATAAAAACAAAGAAGTTACTCAAAATTATAGAAAGTTAAATGAAGTTAATAATTACAGTCAAGGTGCATCTCTTTAAACTGGTGAGGTTAAGCATTATTTACGACTTTTTTATTTTTTTTTCTACTTCATTTGACATTTGTCCTTTCGCTGTTTTGTCAGCTGTTTTATCTAACAAATATATTTATTTTTTTCCCTGTTAAGCAAAATGTTACTGCCACCGCCACGCATCTCCTACTGCACATTAAACCTCAGCGCCTTCATAAATTCCCATTTAACAGTGCCGTGTGGCAGCATTTATTTGCAAATTTAAATTTTAAGTAGTTGGTTTGCCCTGCGGTTTATACAATACTCGAACAACCCTCGCTTAACGAACATAATTATTTTGAAAAGCAGGTCTAAATTGTAGCTATATAAAGTTAGGCAGAGATAAGACTTGAGGATTGTATATAAGTGAGGATATAATTAAGAAATAAACTGTTATGAAATGAAATCCCTTAGGGGAGGAAATAAAACTGTAATACTAAATCTTACACCGTAAAAACATAATGGATAATTTACTAAATTCCCTAACCAAAGATGGCAATTCAAATCTTTTTTCCGATCAGCATGGGTGATTAGGCAAGGATTGCTCACTCATCTCCTCCTTAATTTCTGTTTTCAGGTTTTGTTCATCAATTTTCGCCAAAAAAAGCCAAGGCGAAGCTTTTGGATACAGATGACAATGCTCTTTTGGTCGTTGATCCATACATTTTATTCACTGATATTAACAATTATGCCACCAATTTGAACTGGGTGTTCGATTAAAGTATATTTGATTCTCTTTGTGAGGCTCCATTTCCATTGGAGTTTCTCATGTAGTTGCGGGCTTAGAACATCAAAAATTTCAAGAACAAGAAGTCGTAAATATGGACGAGGTGACAAATTCCCTTAGAAAAATTAGCATCCGTTCATTAACCAGAAGTTGGGAGACAGCGAGAGCGAAAGCATACCATAAGGGTCCATGTCTTTGGGAAATTTATCATTTCATTCAAGGCCATAACTTCTTTATTTTGAAAATATCTATATTCTAATCTGTAACTATATTAAAAAATCTATATAGAAATGGAGTATCAAAATAAATTAAATATTTTTACTACAATTAATGATATTTACCATTGAAAAATATCAATCATCAAGTAGTAGAAGAGTGTCGTTGCCAATATCCAAAAATTCACTTTCCATCCTGTATGATCATTGTAAGCAATAATTGAAAACAAAAGTTAAATCTTTATCTAAAAAAATACTTGACCCCTTCGAAAGAACATAATCATAATAGGCCAACTATCGAGCTAGTATAAGTCAATATGAAAATTCATTTAGCCAGTGGAATTTTGGTGTTTCGAATGAATATGTGGTTATGGAGTTTCATGTTCAAAATCCATAATACCTATTTTGTAGAGCTTCCTACAGAGGGAAGAGAAACCTTAAATTAAATTTGATTTAAACAAGCCATTTTCAACATGGATTTTTACATTGTTCTTGATGCTAGTATATTAATAAATATCATAAGATTTAGATTAAATTATGTATTTTTAAAGATTTCCTTTAGATGATTAGGGGTTTCTGTATGTGAATGATATAAAATGTTTAATTAAAAAATTAAATGGGCTTAATTTTGATTTTTTTCCCAATTTACAGTGAGATCATAATTTAACCAATTTTTTTATACAACACAAAATATCTAAATTTTTGGTCAAGTTCGTATCAAAATTCAGGTTTTGGGGATTTTTGAGATAACATAAAAGTGCTTTAACTAATTATCATAAAGTGGGTATTTTTTGTTCATGAATGGCCATCCTTATAAAGACTTCTTAACTACAGTTAACTTACATGGTCACTCGTTATTGTGGCACTGACATGAGCTGCCCAAAGGAAACTATAAGTACTTCTATAAAGATGAGAAAGAAAGAAAGAAAAAATTATTTTAACGTCCATAAGGCTAAATATATCCTATGGGATAGATTGTTTCTCCATCTGGTTCTCATATTCGACCATTTTCCAGTAAAATGAAATGTTTTTATGTGTCCACTTTCACAACGGAGTAGAATTTTGGCTCTCCAATTATATACATTTTTTGTTGATGATCATGAGTGGGATTAAACTCTTCAATATAGTATTTTTTATTCTCCCTAGCTCCTTATCCCAAGTAAGCTTGTGAACTTATCCATAAATTGTCAATTTGATTTAAGAACATGTTCTATTATTTAGTCAAATTGTAATTTATGTTTTTGAAAATGTTTTTTTATGTATAAACAAATTTAAGTCACTTATAATATTAAAATTATGTAAATTTAATAAATACAATTACTAAAAAAAACAATTAAAGGTAGAAGATTTAAAGAATAATGTTTTGGTTTAGATCCATTTTAACCACAGATTAGGATTCATTTTTCTTGATATATTAACCTCTTTTAGAGTGCACAACTTGAAAAAAGGTATGCACCTCAAGAGATTTAATCATATTCAAATGGATCTATATTTGTTCTATATATGCATACACCATGTGTAACTTTTTGTTGTTTAAAATGTATTTTTGAATGCATAAATGGATACAATGTCTTGAAAATTTACTTGCACACTTGGATTGTGTAAACTACACCACATAAATATGCAATTCCAACAAATTTTTTCTACACAACATTTAAATTTAAAACTAGAATTAATGGCTCCACAAAATTGTCTGAATTAATTTAAATTTTTTTAAAGGAGATAGCTACCATTCTCAATCAAACCCCCTTATTTATGTTGATTGGAGAATTTCGTGGAATCTGAAGGTGACTGGAGTGAAATATACTCTTTATTTAATCTCATTATCAATGCACACTGACTTTAGTCATTTCGTCTCTATGCCCACCAGCACCTATGGTATTGTTTCTCCTCATTACCTTGCATGTTATAGCTTGGATATAATATGTTTATAATATTTTGACATAGTGGTTCTGTCACACAAATATGGTCACATGTGTGAAACCACTGCAAGCCTAAACACATTTCCTATCCTCCATCTTTTAGGTTGTTATTTTTCCTTTGCTAGAATAATTTTAAGTAACATCATAAGCATATTATAAACATGTTCAACTTTTTTAATATATCTTTACACATTTAGGACAAATTGTTAATCAATATATGAGCATGTCTTGAAGCAATTATTTGACCTTATTACCATATTCATCCACATGTTGGTTTCTCTGAGAATCTCCCACGTTTGAACTGGTTCGTATTTTCTCATTCTAGTAAGCTTTTCAATCTCTCAAGAGAAAGCAGCTACGTTTTCTAGTCCGAAGTCCAAATGCCATAACCGGAAGAGCTCGTTACCTGCGTTGAGTACTTCCCCATTTCGACGATTTGTTTTACTATACCCAAATTCCGCGGTCTCTCCTTCCCTCTTACACGAATAGCCATACATTTCTTTGTCTCTACGGGGACTGGAGAATCGTCATCTGGTTTTTCATTTCTATTTCTACGACCTCGTCTCTTCGTCTCCTTCTGAACCAAAAAACTTTGATCAGCCGTTACAACGATTTCTTTCGACAAAAATTTCATACCTCTATTATCCAAGATTTCGGTGTAGTCATATATGACATGTAGCCAAAGAGTCGGGCTTACGCTAATGTATTTGCACATCCGTTGCATAAGCTTAGTCCGTGGGATGGCATCAAGTGCTGGCCAGTGTATGAGTTGATGGGATCGTCCACTGTCATGCGGTTGTAAGAGAGTCTGAAAAACGCCATTTGAAATCGGAAGTTGAATTTGATCATAAGTGAAATTGATGAGAATATCAACGAACTCATCTTTACATTTTCTCTTTCTAGAAATTGGTTTTTTATCGCAAAAATAAGAGAGATTGATATTCTGTGAAACAGAAATCTTAAGTCTAAATTAACTAAGAGGTATTAGCAGCGTAAGAGTATTTCGCCCTTGCCAAACAAAAATTTATAAAGAAAAAAGCATAAAGCCTCTTCGCCCTTGCCAAACTAAATTGTATAGAGAAAAAAGCAATAACCCCACTTAGTCCTTGAACGAATATAGGGGACCTCTAGTGCTGCTTTTCTATCTTCAATTCAAACTACGACAACGGTGATTGATATATTTCAGTGAACCATATTAATAAACAGTTTAGTTTTAATATTAAATTTAATTCAATGTTATAAATTTAATATTATAAATTTTATTATAAAATTAAATATTAAAAACTCTATTATCAAAACTTAATATTATAAATTTTAATATTTAACTTAATATTATAAATTTTAATTAAAAATTTTGTTATTAAAAACTATATTAAATTTTAATATTATAAATTTAAATATTAAACTCAATATTATAAACTAAAATATTATTACATTGTTCGGTAAATTCTTTGATATTTACAATATTGATATTGTAAAATTATTCAACTATTTTTATTAATGATATTTTGTTAAAATTTATAACATTTAAATTTATAATATAGAGAGTTTAATATATAAAATTTACAATATTAAAATTTAATATATAAGGTTTATAATATTATATTTATAATATAATGGTTTTTAATATTTAAATTTATAATATTAGATGGGATATTAAAATTTATTTAATATTGAAATTTATAATATTAAGTTTATTTTTATATGATATTTAATATATAAAATTTAATATAAAGATTTACAAACTCTAATATTAAACCTAATCTAAACTCTAATATACCTCTTTTCGTTTTAGATTGTATAATGTGCTTTCTATTAAGGTCAAGACAAACATACTGTTAACATATTCAGAATGCTAAGTTTACTTGACTAGATAGAGAGTTAGCTGCTCATGTGCTTGAACTTGCCTACGGAATACAATATTTTAATTTGTATTTATTAGAAATATGATAAAATGTAAGTTATTGATAATTATATAAAATTATATTTGCATTGGTAATTTGATGCGCTAGATTTTAGGCATATCACCATTTACAATTTGATAGTGTTTAAAAACCATCCTTAATATAATTACAATTTTTTCAATGTAACAAATTACTTAATAATTCAAATCTACATAATCTACATGCTGAATTTATTTATTTTTCTCTTCTTCCTCAATCCATACGAAGACCGAATCAGGCTCATCTTCTTCTACGGAGTGATCACTATCTAAATATGACCAGGATCGTAATGCAATTGTTTGTTAAATGGTCCCTGATCTGTCAATAATATTTCCACTGCTTGTTTTTAATGCATAAAGAACCACACATTTTTATCATCTAAATAGTAATATAGAGTTCCAACCTTTCGTCTGACATGTTAAGAAGCATGTAGATTTGTCGATTACTTTTCTTATTGCATTTAGAATGAGTGAGATCTAATTCCAGTGCTCACCAAATGAGAAACCTAGATGTCACATACCCGAACCCGCATTAATACAAGTTTTTTTTTATTATTATTTATGCCTTATTATGCCTTATGGTAAGAACACCTTACCATTCGCTGACTTGATTACATATGTGTATATATTGTTTACATACATGATTATATATTGATTACATATATGATTTATGGTGAGATCACTTACCGTCTGCTGATTTGGTTTATGTGACCTTGGATAATTATTGATTTCGTATACTTTGAATCGACAAGGATTATGAGTGAATTGGTTGATTACTGTTAATCTCGCTCCAACCCTAAATAAGGCCCTCCATATGAACCTTGGGTGTTGTCAGAATTGGCAACCCGAGGCAGCTCCGGACGGCTGTCCGCTGGCATTTTCCATAGTGACAGATGGACGCGGCATTTACTCCGCCGACCCGATCACGTGAAGGGGAGTGGTCTGGCGTTAAGTTTCCGCCTAACTCTTTTACCGCCTTGTTCAATGGTGAGGATGGTCCGGAGTGGATCCAAGGGCGGAGACGCCTCCAGACGTCACTCCCGAGGTTTTGATGGTATATGGTTTATTCTTCTCGATTGTTCGGGTTACTGTAAGGCTCGGCGACTCTTTACTATCCTCCGCGCCACCTTGTTCCAGTCTGAGTGCTGCTGGAGGATTCTTCTCGCGCCGAGTGCTCGTTTCTCCGCCGAGCGAGCATCCTTGCGCCGGGCGTCCGTTCTGCTCATTATATATATATTCCACTGAAACTTTTGAGGTAAGTCACAGTTGTTATCATACCCGCTCCGTTTCTTCTGGTTTCTTTTGTTCTCGGATTGTCGATTATTTCCCTTCATGTGGCGATGCTAATGGTTATCCTTGCCGTGGTGTGTGCATACAGCGGTTCCGGTTCTGGGTTCGATTCAGATGAGGAGGCCCTCCTTCGAAGGCTATGGTGCTCCCGACTATACATCAGGTGCGTCTCTCCCAGTTACACGGTATGTGGATTTGGTTAAGGTTCTTACTTCTTATTTTGGCCTGCCGGCAGAGGGTCTCCCCTGCGCCTAGCCGTAGCCCAACCTTACTCCTACTGTGGTTGGTCGCAGGTGGCAACGGGAGGCTCTCCACTGTCTTACTCCGTACCTTCCCTGTTGCTGGCTATGGGTTCCGTCAAAACCCTAACGCTTCCAATGTTTTAGGCTGGAAAATCCTCTAGGATGTGGGAACTGTGTTCGCATCTTTCACTAATTGTAATTTGAACTGTTATATTGAATTGTATATCTATTGGTATTCCGGCCACGGCCCTGTTGATTACAGATGTTGGGCAACAGACCCTTTTGATTTTCTTTTATAATGAGTTGTTACAGCCGTGCGGCTTCTACCAGTTTGACATTAAATCTCCGCTACTGCTTCATGTTGGGTTATGAGTTTTCTTTTATTTCAAAGAATGGTATGGGTTCTGTTGACCCGAATGCTGTGTAAACTTGCAATATAAGTCTCTGTTTAGTACTCGTGCTGTGGTTATTTCTTACATAAGGTAGAAGTTTATGTATATTCTAATGCACTTAATCGCAAACTCCCGTTACTGTTTCCGTATGGTTATTCTATGGCTGCTCCACGGGCAGAGTAAGCGGTCTCGGTTGTCCGGCCCTATGTTTACTCTGTGTAAGTGAATAGTCTGAAATTTCGCTCATACCAAGAGCCAAAATATGTTTTCACCGGTTCCATAGTTCGGTTGTTTCGCTATTTGTTGTTAAAATTATCCCGTGGATAATAGCCTAACGCTGCTTGGTTTATTTTCGAAGTTCTGTTTTGTTAACAATTTAAACATCGGTACTCGTTTTATGAGGTTGCAGATTACAGAGGTGTACCGAGGTACTCCAGATGTTCACTATATGTTAATTATTTCTTTATTTATAATCTCGTTGCAAGGTTGACCTGTACCACAGGGGTTACCCGATTCGGAGGGTTATGTTTTCTTCTTTACCTTCCTATATTTATTCTGTGTCATGGGCTCAATGTTAATCTCGAGAGAATACTGATCTTTTCTGGTAATAAGCTGGAATTGTTGTTATTATTGCTTCGTTTCCCCTGTTTTACAAACCTGTAATTTCCTTAATTCGGCAAAAACTCTCTCTCCCTTTTAAACTATTCGGGGAAGTAGTGTCACTAACGGTTCTGCTACAGCCAGTGTTTAATCTTATCCTTGCTCCTGTTACCTTAATAGCGAGACCGTAAACTTAACTGTTCGGGTCTCTGTCCAGAACAAGGGCGCGGGTTCCTATGCTTAAATACTAACATTTGCTGACCAACTAATGTATCATTAGGAAGTAGCAGTGGTATTTTCAAAGCAACAAATAACTCATATGTATTACAGATACTTACAGAGTTTAACTCAAATGACTTACAGATACTTGTAGAGATTTAAGGGTTCCAGTCTTACTTACCTGGTCCCTGCCAGCCCTTAAGTCCTTTAGTAGATCACCTGCAAGTCTGTGCATAACTATTTATCTGCCCATCCGTGAGACTCGTCCTTCGAGACCAGAGCCTCCCCCCTAGCTTCCTCTTACCGGATCACTATCCTCAGCAAGGTTGCACTGTGTGCTTGACTATCTGGTCCTTACCAGACTTAGTCTTCTATTTAATTTTCCTCTGTCTCTCTCTGCCTGTCTCTACAGCGCAGATTTTTGCCATCCCTCCCCCTTTTCCCTGGAAACTTTTCCAGTTAGGGAAGGTGGTTAAAGTCAGTTCCAATAACCGACTTTCCTTGCCAACTCCCTCCCAGGAGTTGCCAACACTATCATGAGTATTCTTTATTAAATATTTTAATGCACATGTAAAATAAAAGAAATACTCTTAAGATCTTTTTTTTTTTTAAACAAACAATAAAATAGTCTTCCAATGTCATTCTTAATTCAGTCTTTTACCGTGGTGAAATTTAAATATTTACATTTTCCCGGGGTCATCACATCTCCCCCTCCTGAGATTGGACATCGTCCCGATGTCTGATGTTCACAAACAGCCCCGGATAAGCTTCCTTAAGAAGCTCTTCATCTTCCCAAGTGGCCTCATCAGGCCCATAGTGCTGCCACTGCACTTTAACTTGGGTAATAACTCGCTTCCGCAGCTGCACTTCTCTCCGGTCGAGAATGCTCAGCGGCTCGACCAGGACCTCTCCTTCCGGTTCGACCCGTATATCTTGCCATTTGATCACATGCTTAGGGTCGTAAATGTATTTTTTAAGCATGGAAACATGGAAGACATTGTGGATTCTAATGTGGCTTGGCAGAGCGAGCTGGTAGGCTACCGGCCCGACTCTTGCCAAGACCTGGAAAGGTCCAAAATAGCGGGGTGCAAGTTTAGCGCAACCGCTCCATTGCAGGGTACTTTTCCTGGCTTGAATTCTTACATAAACATGGTCGCCGACCTGGTACTCTTTGAACCTTCTTTTCCGATCTGCAAAGCTCTTTTTCCGATCTTGAGCAGCCTTTAAATTAGTTCGCACCCTTTTTACCATGTCCTCCATTTCCTTGAGCATTTCTGGCCCCAACCTTAGTTTGTCCTCAGGGCCACTCCAGCTTGAGGGTGTACGGCATTTCCGTCCGTACAAGACCTCAAAGGGAGTCATTTGTATTGATGTGTGATATCCGTTGTTATATGCGAATTCCACCAAATGTAAATAATCTTCCCATTGTGTCGGTTTTTGCATTACACATGCTCTTAACATATCCTCTACAATCTGATTCACTCGTTCCGTCTGTCCATCGGTCTGGGGGTGATAAGCTGTACTGAAATTCAGCTGTGTACCCAGTTCTGTAAACAATGCTTTCCAAAAGGTGGACGTGAATTTTACATCTCGATCTGATATTATTGTCTTCGGAAGCCCATGCAGTTTGAACACATTCTGCATAAAAATGTGTGCAATCTGCACCGCTCTGTAGGTAGATTGCACTGGTATAAAGTGTGCTGCCTTACTCAATTTGTCTACTACTACCATAATAGAATCATTGTTCTTCTTTGTCCTAGGCAGCCCAGTTATGAAATCCATGGATATGATCTCCCATTTCCATTCTGGAATGGGCAAGGGTTGCAATAACCCTGCCGGATGTAGGTGCTCCGCCTTGATCTGCTGACATTCCAAACACCGCGCTAAATATTCAGCTACATGCTTTTTCATTCCAGGCCAATAGTATTCCCTTCGAAGTGCGGTGAGCATCTTTTGGTATCCGGGATGACCTGCATAGTGGCTGGTGTGAAATTCGTCCAAAATCAGATTTTTAAGACTATTGTCGTTAGGTACAAACAACCTTTTTTTATAGAGCAGCATTCCATCCTCATCTATTTCATACCCCTGCTGATTTTCTTTGCTGGAAAGTGGTATTTGTTGTTTCATTTGCTGGTATTCGGCATCTTGATCTGCTGCTGTTTTTATCATTTCTTGCAAGGGATTCTTCCATTTACTGAGCGTAACTTCATATAAGCATTGCACCTTTCGACTCAGCGCGTCAGCCACGCGGTTTTCCTTTCCTTTCAGATGCTTAATGTCGAAATCGAATCCACTTAAGAAATCTGCCCAACGGGCTTGCCTTGCATTCAGGGTGGGCTGACTGAAGTAATTTGTCAAACTGTGATGGTCTGTCAACAACAGAAATTTCCTTCCCAGTAGATAATGCCGCCACATTTTAAGTGCATGTATGACGGCTGCCAATTCCAAGTCGTAGGCAGAATATTTCTGCTCATGCTCCTTCAACTTTCTTGACTCATAGGCGATCACTTTTCCCTCTTGCATTAACACACCGCCCACGCCTTCTCGACTTGCATCGGTACATACCACGTAATCCTTATTAGGATCAGCTATACTCAAGATGGGAGCAGAGGTGAGCAAACGCTTAAGTTGCTCAAAGCTTTGCTGACATTCTGAATTCCATTTGAATGCCCTTCCTTTCTTCTGCAAGGAAGTGATAGGATATGCTACCCTTGAGAAGCCTTCCACAAATCTTCTATAATAACCGGCCAATCCCATGAAAGATCTGATATCCGCCACATCCTTAGGTACGGGCCAATCCATTATGGTCTTTATTTTCTCAGGGTCCACTGCAATCCCTTCCTTTGTGATTACATGGCCTAAATACTGTATCTCCTCTTTGAAGAAATCGCACTTGCTGAGTTTAGCATACAGTTGATGCTCTCGAAGAGTTTGCAGTACCAACCGGAGGTGTTCCTCGTGCTCCTCCTTAGAACGAGAGTAAATCAAAATATCATCGATGAATATCAGTACAAATTTATCCAAAAATCGATGGAACACACTGTTCATTAAGCACATGAAAGTGGCGGGTGCATTAGTCAATCCGAAAGGTAGCACTACAAATTCGTAGTGCCCATACCGGGTTCTGAAAGCTGTTTTAGCGATGTCCTCTTCCTTAATTCTGATCTGATGGTAACCAGATCGCAAATCAATCTTAGAAAATACTGTCGCGCCCTTGACTTGATCAAAAAGTTCATCGATCCGAGGTAGGGGATATTTATTTTTGATCGTGAGCTTGTTTAGCTGTCGATAATCTATACACATTCGGAGGGTTCCGTCTTTCTTCCTGACAAATAACACCGGAGCTCCCCATGGAGATACACTGGGACGGATATAATTTTTGTCTAGCAATTCCTGTAATTGCATTTTTAATTCGGTCAACTCGGGTACACTCATTCTGTAAGGTGCCCGCGAAACTGGTGCTGCCCCAGGTAGCAATTCAATGGTGAAGTCAATATCCCTTTTTGGGGGTAGCCCGGGGATCTCTTCTGGAAACACATCCGCGAATTCTTTTATTACCGAAAGGTTGTCCAGCGTGGCCGTTTTATCCTTGGTATCTGCATAACCCACCTGAATGGCATATATCTGGCATCTTTTTTTGATACACTTAGCTAGCTGGGATGCAGTGATTGGCCGGACCTGCACTGGTCGTTTAATCCCTTGCATCTCTTGTTCCTTTCCAAAGTCATCCTTGTAATGAATGGTTTTCGTCTTGCAGTTCACTAACGCCCAGTGCTTTTCTAGCCAGTCCATCCCAATTAGGATGTCATATGAGCCAAGTGGAAGCATATTCAGATCTGCTACCACTGGCTGTCCTGCTATCGTTAAGGGGCAGTTATTAATCTTCGCCATTACTCGTCTCTTAGCCCCCGTAGCTAGCTGTACCAGCCATGGGTTCCTGAATTTTTCAGGCTGTAATTTACACTGTTCAACTATCTTTGGGCTAATATAACTTAAAGTAGCTCCTGGATCAATTAGAACAGCGATAGAAAAGTCTAAAATTTTACCTTCAAATTCCACCATGGTGGGCTGGTACTCTGCCTGGCGGTCGTCCAGGGCTGCGTTAATCCTTGGCACGCTTCGTCCCACATCGCCGACGGTTGATGCCTCATGAATCTGGGATATCTGATCAGTTCCCTTCCGTTGCGGACAGTTTTTGACGTAGTGCGGTCCTCCACAACCCCAGCATTGCACTGGGGGTCTGGTTACTCCTTCGCCGTCCAGCTTGGCAGATTGTTCGCTCATTCTGGTTTCACCGATTGTCTTAGATCTGAACGAACCTCTTGGTGTTGTTCTGCTGTTCTGCCCTTTACTGCTTCCTTTAATTCCGCCGCCACGACCTCCTTTACTGTTTCCAGCAGTTTTACTACTCTTTTTTTCACTCCATTTTCTATTGGAAACGTCCCCTTTCTGTTTGTTCTGCTGATAACAGATTCTGGCCTTGCGAATAGCTTCATCCATCGTCCTAGGATTGTCAAATTCAATCCTTTCTCTCATATACATGGGTAAACTACTAACAAATCTTTGCACCTTGGCTTTTTCTTCCTTAAGATAGGGCACATAGCGAAGCAGGGAGGTAAAACGATTAATAAACTCATCCATAGTCTGTTGTCCTAATCGCAGATCATGAAATTCCTTTGCCTTTTCATCATAAAAGCGCTCGGTCAAATACCTTTCTTTGAAGTATTTCTGGAACTTTTCCCACGTTATGGTTCGTTCGCTTACCCCTTTGACGATTTTGACCTCCTCCCACCACAGGGTTGCTTTCCCTTGTAACTGAAAGATGGCCAATCGTGCCTTCAGGTTATGGTCATATTCATACAGCTGGAAATACTTGTTCATGTTAATTAGCCATGCTTCAGCCGCTTCCTCTTGTTCCCCATCAAAGTGTGGGGGTTTGATTTTCCGAAATTCTCCCTGTAATTCCACTCTTTGACGTTTTGAGGTCTGCTGTTCGGATGCATTATCAGATTGATCCTCTCCCTCTTTCGAATTTTCAGGTTCCGCTTGATAGTGTTGTTCCTCCGTCCTCCTCTGCTGTTCTGCACTGGGATTGGCTAGCGGCGGGTTCTGTCTTTCAGACAGACTCTTTAAAATTCTTTCTTGCTCCATTGTCAATCGTGCATTATCCTCCCGCAACCGAGCCATCTCATTTTTCAGGTCCTGGACTGTCTCCAATATAGCCAGGTTCGTGCTCCGTGTCTCCTCACCAAGCTGTACCCACAGCTCTGGGTTATCTCTAGGATTTGTTGCAGGTCCCTGATCTGCTGTTGATCTGTGCGGAGCGCTGCTAGCTCTCTGCATACTTACTGTTACTATCTAGTGTCTTGCTGTTGTTCTTCTTTCTTTTTTTGCCTGGTATAAAATCAGGGGAATATTTGACACTGTGAGTTACCTTGCACATTTTAGTGACTGAAAAGAAAATCAAATGCTATGATTACCTCCACAATTTTAACATGTTCAGACTCGTCCCAGAGGTCACAGTATGGGAACCTGGGCTCTGATACCAATTTGTCACATACCCGAACCCGCATTAATAAAAGTTTTTTTTATTATTATTATTTATGCCTTATTATGCCTTATGGTAAGAACACCTTACCATTCGCTGACTTGATTACATATGTGTATATATTGTTTACATACATGATTATATATTGATTACATATATGATTTATGGTGAGATCACTTACCGTCTGCTGATTTGGTTTATGTGACCTTGGATAATTATTGATTTCGTATACTTTGAATCGACAAGGATTATGAGTGAATTGGTTGATTACTATTAATCTCGCTCCAACCCTAAATAAGGCCCTCCATATGAACCTTGGGTGTTGTCAGAATTGGCAACCCGAGGCAGCTCCAGACGGCTGTCCGCTGGCATTTTCCATAGTGACAGATGGACACGTCATTTACTCCGCCGGCCAGATCACGTGAAGGGGAGTGGTCTGGCGTTAAGTTTCCGCCTAACTCTTTTACCGCCTTGTTCAATGGTGAGGATGGTCCGAAGTGGATCCAAGGACGAAGACGCCTCCAGACGTCACTCCCGAGGTTTTGATGGTATATGGTTTATTCTTCTCGATTGTTCAGGTTACTGTAAGGCTCGGCGACTCTTTACTATCCTCCGCGCCACCTTGTTCCAGTCTGAGTGCTGCTGGAGGATTCTTCTCGCGCCGAGTGCTCGTTTCTCCGCCGAGCGAGCATCCTTGCACCGGGCGTCCGTTCTGCTCATTATATATATATTCCACTGAAACTTTTGAGCTAAGTCACAGTTGTTATCATACCCGCTCCGTTTCTTCTGGTTTCTTTTGTTCATGTGGCGATGCTAATGGTTATCCTTGCCGTGGTGTGTGCATACAGCGGTTCCGGTTCTGGGTTTGATTCAGATGAGGAGGACCTCCTTCGAAGGCTATGGTGCTCCCGACTATACATCAGGTGTGTCTCTCCCAGTTACACGATATGTGGATTTGGTTAAGGTTCTTACTTCTTATTTTGGCCTGCCGGCAAAGGGTCTCCCCTGCGCCTAGCCGTAGCCCAACCTTACTCCTACTGTGGTTGGTCAGAGGTGGCAACGAGAGGCTCTCCACTGTCTTACTCCGTACCTTCCCTGTTGCTGGCTATGGGTTCCGTCAAAACCCTAACGCTTCCAATGTTTTAGGATGGAAAATCCTCTAGGATGTGGGAACTGTGTTCACATCTTTCACTAATTGTAATTTGAACTGTTATATTGAATTGTATATCTATTGATATTCCGGCCACGGCCCTGTTGATTACAAATGTTGGGCAACAGACCCTTTTGATTTTCTTTTATAATGAGTTGTTACAGCCGTGCGGCTTCTACCAGTTTCACATTAAATCTTCGCTACTGCTTCATCTTGGGTTATGAGTTTTCTTTTATTTTGAAGAATGGTATGGGTTCTGTTGACCCGAATGCTGTGTAAACTTGCAATATAAGTCTCTGTTTAGTACTCGTGCTATGGTTATTTCTTACATAAGGTAGAAGTTTATGTATATTCTAATGCACTTAATCGCAAACTCCTGTTACTGTTTCCGTATGGTTATTCTATGGCTGCTCCACGGGCAGAGTAAGCGGTCTCAGTTGTCCGGCCCTATGTTTACTCTGTGTAAGTGAATAGTCTGAAATTTCGCTCATACCAAGAGCCAAAATATGTTTTCACCGGTTCCATAGTTCGGTTGTTTCGCTATTTGCTGTTAAAATTATCCCGTGGATAATAGCCTAACGCTGCTTGGTTTATTTTCGAAGTTCTGTTTTGTTAACAATTTAAACATCGGTACTCGTTTTATGAGGTTGCAGATTACAGAGGTGTACCGAGGTACTCCAGATGTTCACTATATGTTAATTATTTCTTTATTTATAATCTCGTTGCAAGGTTGACCTGTACCACAGGGGTTACCCGATTCGGAGGGTTATGTTTTCTTCTTTACCTTCCTATATTTATTCTGTGTCATGGGCTCAATGTTAATCTCGAGAGAATACTGATCTTTTCTGGTAATAAGCTGGAATTGTTGTTATTATTGCTTCGTTTCCCCTGTTTTACAAACCTGTAATTTCCTTAATTCGGCAAAAACTCTCTCTCCCTTTTAAACTATTCGGGGAAGTAGTGTCACTAACGGTTCTGCTACAGCCAGTGTTTAATCTTATCCTTGCTCCTGTTACCTTAACAGCGAGACCGTAAACTTAACTGTTCGGGTCTCTGTCCAGAACAAGGGCGCGGGTTCCTATGCTTAAATACTAACATTTGCTGACCAGCTAATGTATCATTAGGAAGTAGCAGTGGTATTTTCAAAGCAACAAATAACTCATATGTATTACAGATACTTACAGAGTTTAACTCAAATGACTTACAGATACTTGCAGAGATTTAAGGGTTCCAGTCTTACTTACCTGGTCCCTGCCAGCCCTTAAGTCCTTTAGTAGATCACCTGCAAGTCTGTGCATAACTATTTATCCGCCCATCCGTGAGACTCGTCCTTCGAGACCAGAGCCTCCCCCCTAGCTTCCTCTTGCCGGATCACTATCCTCAGCAAGGTTGCACTGTGTGCTTGACTATCTGGTCCTTACCAGACTTAGTCTTCTATTTAATTTTCCTCTGTCTCTCTCTGCCTGTCTCTACAGCGCAGATTTTTGCCATCCCTCCCCCTTTTCCCTGGAAACTTTTCCAGTTAGGGAAGGTGGTTAAAGTCAGTTCCAATAACCGACTTTCCTTGCCAACTCCCTCCCAGGAGTTGCCAACACTATCATGAGTATTCTTTATTAAATATTTTAATGCACATGTAAAATAAAAGAAATACTCTTAAGATCTTTTTTTTTTTTTAAACAAACAATAAAATAGTCTTCCAATGTCATTCTTAATTCAGTCTTTTACCGTGGTGAAATTTAAATATTTACATTTTCCCGGGGTCATCACACTAGATCAGAAAGACCTTTTGTGCACTGCAGCTCAAAGTACATTCTTCCCTTCTTATGGAAACGGATGAAATACTAGACCAACGATTTGCTTCACATTTAAGGGCAATACACTTTGTTGCGTTTGCTTCCCAATGCTCTCAGGTGGCCAAAGAATCATAGACATCAAAACATCTTCCGTTAATAAATGAAATTTGAAGATGCTCAAAAAATATATCCGATAATGTTCCCAATTGTAGCTCCACAATTCGTTTGAGCTCATCTCATCATTATAAACAACTTTCATATGGGACTTTAACTCAAATTCCCTAGATTGCTCAGTAAAAGTCTTGCTCACCGGAAAAAAAATTCTGGAAAACAGAGTTAGAATTTGAGGTAAGCCCACTTGCCTTAGGTTATGACCCATAGTTTTCCACTAAAATGAAATATATACCATGAATTAAAAATAAAACGTTAGAATTGGCACTGAGACAAGGTATACACATTAAGAAAAAATGATGTAACTAGGATATACACATGAATTATGTGACTTTTGTTATCCGATTCTGTGATTCACAATTTACAAGATTTTGATGAAGCATATCAGTGACTATGGTGCAGTGATTTCATTGCTATCTCTCAAGAGCTTTGTAATTCATACTAGTAAACACGGTACCCTTGTATTTTTCCAAAGCATTTGCACTGCAATAATATTTGAAATCTCTGACATATCATTAACATGAACTCATTTGAGCTGGTTTGGGTTCAGAGGTATCGACTTTTAAAGTTGTTACAAGTTATTTTATTATATTTCAAATATACCTTAGATAAGACGACGTCGCTGATCCCTTGACATGGTAAAGATTTCCACAGCTCTTGATGTTAAACTTTTGTCTTACTCAATGGGCAAACTAAAATGCTGAAAAATAATTTGATAAACATGGTCCCAACAGTCTTAAGAACTGTGTCGTGCCTCGTATGCCTAAGATGTTGAATTAATTACAAACTTCTATGCAGATTGATAATTGGTGGGCTATTTTAATCTAAAAAATAAATTAATATTATTAAATTTGTAAAATCGTTTGTTGATCTTTTCAAATTATAATATTATGTGACCCAATCTAACATGGGGAAGATATGGAAAGCTGCGGTTCGAATTGGCTTAACAGGTGGTGAAAGATTTAATACTTAAATTTAATTTGTTATTTTTTGGTTTGAAATTGAAAAATCATTTAAAGACTTTTCATCTCAAATCTGGTCCATCTATTTAATAAAATATCAAAATTTTACAATCCCACAATATATGATCCTCTCAATCTAATAAAATCAAATCTAGGATTGTAATTTTTAGATTGTTATCCGACTAAAATAAACCTTCTAAAATTAAGAACATAGTATATACTAACCTACTTTACTATTCTTATTCAAGGAAAAATAAAATACTAAACACAGCACTGTGCATTTTTCTCAGGTTAAAACCTATTTCAAAACAAACTGGTTGAGTATATACTATATTTGCTTCTCCTTCAGAGCACACTTTCCTTTTAAATATTTAGTACATTCATGCATGCAACCGTGATATACTAAATTTTCATTTTAGAGATTTAGTCCTTTAATGGATGTTACATATTTTTAGAATATTAATTAAGCTCTTTTAGTGTCTTTAATAAAATATAATTTATATTGTTTTATAGTTTTTTTTAAATTAATGTGATGAAATGTATTACAATTTAATGACTAATATAATTATATAAATTAAATAGATGGTAAATATTAATAAAAATAACTAAAATATTTACTTCACAATATAATTTAATGATTAAAAATTAAAACAATTATTTCGAAAACAAATGAATTATAAATTGATGGTAAATTATTATTATTATTATAAAAAATCTTTAAAATAATAATATATAAGTTAAACATATACAAAATAAGATTATTGGCCAATGAAAATTTACCCACATTTTACCATGGAAATTCTTGACATATAAATAGATTTTGATGATGATGATGGTTAACGTCCATTTACACCAAACTTTGGTCTATCAAACCTAAAGAAATGAATTATTTAGTTTGATTTAAGATTTTATTCCTATGCTCAGAAAGCTTGGCGAGAAGCCTCCCGATCTCACTGTAATTTTGACAACGTAAAAGGCTAGGAAGGTCAGTATTGCAGCGAAGATTTTGAAACTGATATCTAATGTGGTTGTACGCGGGGCACTCTAAGAGGAAGTGATTTTCATCCTGGATGTTCGTATTCTCACAGAGATGGCAGAACCTTTCCGTCCATGGTGTCTTAGGAACTGTTCAATTGCTCGTTTCACTATGGAGCTCATGAGAGTTCATTCTAATCTTCGCTATATTAATTTTCTTCTTTGAGATAGTTAAAATAGAGAGATACTTCTGATCTTCTAGGGTGGGGTTGATGACCTCCTTATAATATCTTAATTTTCTTTTAGCTGCTAAATCTTTCTCACACCACATTTTTTTCTTTGAACTTAGAAGTAACCATATTTTTAATGTTATTAATATTTTGCAATGCAACATTCTCGTCAATCTCCCAATGGTTTAACCAGGCCTTGGTGTCTTTATACCAACCTCGTTTGAGCCTTAGGTGGTTTTGGCTGGAATTTCAAGCTAGCTTAGGAAGTCTATGGTCTCCTATGTTATTGAGTGTGTGCTTGTACAATAGAAGGCTAGTCATAGCTAGGCTCTCGATAGGGGAAAGACCCACTTCTCTAAGGAGAATAGGATAGGGTGTGTTGCTTTTAACTTTGAGGTTATATGTTATAAAACGCTTCTAGATTTGTTGAATCTTTCTTCGAGATTCTCTAGAAATGCTAGAACCCCAAACCTCACATCCATATAAGATAACTAGAGCAAATTAACGATGCCACAATTTTCTCCGATTTCGAGAGCTAGGTTTCATGCCTCGGGGTTAGTCAAATTGTAGGACACTTAAACTTGACCCACAACCTGACTTTGACCAAAACTTTGACTGGCTTGTTTTCC
The DNA here is from genome assembly GCA_031772625.1 of Pinus tabuliformis. Lineage (NCBI taxonomy): Eukaryota > Viridiplantae > Streptophyta > Pinopsida > Pinales > Pinaceae > Pinus > Pinus tabuliformis. Next base: position 672,283,641 of record CM062808.1, read on the forward strand.
CTCATACAAGCTGGAATTGATGAATTATTCCCACCTCCATGATCAAGATGACGAGATCTACGCTCTGTTCCTTGGTTGACATCATTATGAACACTTTGATTTTTGAGCTTTCCTAAGCCCTCTTTGTCCTGTGTGTGTCTCTGGAGCCACCTGGAAAATGTGTAGAGGAAAATTTATTTCTATATCTTCCACACCTCTACACTCAGAGCCACTGAACATAGTTAATAGTTCCAGGTTAATCTAGAATGTATTCGGAGATGCAAAACATTACAAATTGATTTGGTTTTTTCTTTCTCCACAAGCATAGTCATTATCTAATTAATGTTAGACCTCTTTGTGTGGGAACCACATGTTGTATTTATTCGAGAATGCCACATTTTTGCAATCTGTTGTTATTTATGTCTGCACTTTCCTATCTTCTCATAGCTTAGTAAAGTAAAGGATACAAACATATAATTTGATAATCCAGTGACAGATCAAAGCCAACGAACATAGTTTTGCATATCACTTCACGAATGATCTGATTTTTTGCTCTGACAACTATGTTTAGTGGCACTAAGTGAATAAATGCGGTTTTGTGAATGTATGGAAGGAGCATAATGAAAAAAATTTCTGGACCTTCACATTAATTACTTAAAAAAATTTGTGTGGCTAAATTTGATAGTTACTTGAACGTAAATTGCCTTATATTGCTAAAAATTTAATTAATTTTTAACTTTATCTTTTTAGTTAAATCTATCTCTTTACCTCGATAATAGCACATCTATCCATCCTTGATAGCTTTGTTAACTTGGCCACTAGCGTTAGCTTTCTACGAGTATGTTTTCCATGCCCTACATTTTTGTAATTTGTCATTATTTACGCATCCACACTTTTGTATCATGCACAATGAAAGACACCTTCATATATATTTTTTTTGCTTCTCAATGCTAGCTTCATTTGCACTTATATAAACTTATATTACAGTTATCTTAATAAACATAAAATAATAAATACTCATATATTAATTCAACTGATATATGAAGTATGTGTTTCCATATATAATATCAAAAGATTAATATATCAAATTCATCTCAAGGATTTAACATTGGGTAGAGTGCAAAGGGGCAATGAATGTTTTCATTGTATGAAGTGTGGAGGTGGGAAAAAAGCTTTTATTATGTGTTGTGTAAAGTGTGAAGGTGGGAAGGAATTTTTTTTATGCACAATACGATGTGCAGAGGAAGCACAATGAAATTAACTCAATTAAAAGTAACATATTAAAACATATACTTTGATAATCTAATGATCTATGAAAGTGAATGAACATAGTTTTTTATATTGCTTTGTGGGTGGTCCAATGTCCATTTCTCAAAACTATGTACGGTGGCACTAAGTGTGGAGCTGCAATTGTGTGTATGTATAGAATGAGCACCATAAATGTTCAACTAAATTTGATAGTTACTTGAACTTATGTTTGAATCCTTGTACTGTTAATTTTTAATTAATTTTTAGCTTTACGATTAGTCACATTTCTGATGAACAATCGAAGAGGTAGGTTTACAGTAGAAGTATGCAAGAGGTGCAAAGTTCCTATATCTTTTTCAAGGAAAGGGATATACACTAGTTTGCATTTGATGTGTGGATTAATTTATTAAAATTTTAAAATATACATTGTGTCTAGTGCAAGGGAAAAAATCTTAACTCGATGCATTGTGTGTGTGGAGAAAATTTGTGCGAGTAATGTAACAAAAACTGTGTGTAGGGAGTACAACAAAAAGTGTGTTCAGAGAATGGTTGTCTCCTCCTCCTATCTTCGGCTTACCAGTTCTCTAAAAATAACAATAGAATGAAACACAAAGAAATCCTTTATTAAATTTAATGACAAATATGCCAAAACAAAGAGAGTTCATGGTGCATTCTCTTATTCTTGTTGAATATGAGAATTTCACATTTTTTCATCAGAATGTTTCATATAGGCTCAACATTTTTATTGTACAGAACCCTTGGCTTTTGGAAAATTGAAAGGAATTCCAATATGCTTGAATGAATGCATAAATAGTTTATTTCACTTCATTTAATAGTGGATAATAACCAAGTAGTTCATAAATGTGAAAACACACTTAGTATTAATGATGGTGAAATAAAACAAATCTAGGTAAACACAGTAGTTGAGACATTTAATCACTTACTCTTATATCTTATTTCATATACACATTTAAAATTTCAAAAGATGTTATATTTTTTACATTTAAATTTATGCAAAGACACTGAAAAATATTTCATTGTGCTTCTTTTGCACCTTCATATGCAGAGCCACCAAACATTATGAATTAAAGCTTTTGTTTCTAGTTCCACATATCCATTTTCTCGCACAACATTCCTTTCTCACACACATTAAGAAGAGAATTCATTTAATATTAGATATTAATTTTATGTTTAAAGTGTTAAGGGAAAAGAGTTACATAATATGTAAGTCTGCGTAAGAAATAGGCAAAAGTTGAAAAATTAACCTAGTATAAAAAGAATTCATGAATGTATGAGAAAAGTATCACACGAAATGTAATTGTGTAGAATTTTCCCTTCCACGTACTTCTTTTTCACATCTCTCTCCCACAAAAAAATTACATTTTAATCAATTGATTAGCAGTTTACATGTATCAATCTACACTTTTGTACCTTCCATAAAGTACTCTTGCATCTCTCATGTCTACCATTGACATAAAAAGGAATACAATTTCCATTCAATAAATTGTAAATGTAAATCAGCTTAACTCATGTCCAATGCTTCAAGATTTTAAAATACACACAACATACAGAAGAAAGGACTACGATTTTTGAACCATCATATGTCTTTCACATTCGTGATTGCTTGAAAATGTTGCATAAGGTCACATCTCTATTTCTAATTGAGCCCAAATGACATTTCCAACTTGAATCAGCTATCAATAACAAGGAACGTCATAGTCGTGACACACATCTTCCTAAACCATTATTTTTCATCAATAGTGAATTCATTTTATATCCCAAATGCCTGATGTTTAGAATTTGATACTTTTCATACGATAGTTAGACATGCCATTTAGACATAATTGAAAGTTGAGGATGTGATCCTATGTGACACTAGCTTTGGAGATAACAATCTATGTAAGGAAAGAGAAACTCCAATAATACTCCCATCTTATAAACACATTCTACAAAGAGAAAATGTTCCACACTCCACTATTTAAAATATGCACCTGATGAGTGAAATTTATTATCAATACGGGAAAATGAGTTAATAGTATCACAACAAAGAGCTTATTTTTCTCAATCTACTAGCCATTTCTTCTTTGTACCTAGAAATACTTGCTTAATCAATGGTGTTCTCAATGTTGTTTAACTATAAAAAAATTATTTCCCTATACAATCACCACATGCTACTATTTTTCATGTGAAACATGTTATGAAATCTTATATCAAACATAAAGTTTCCATCAAATTTTTTTATCATCCCAATGTATATCCTCATTCACCAATTTCGTGCCAGCATGGATACATCTATGTCCTCGCCGCTTGTATGTTTCATGCTAATAGCTTCATATCAATAATTCTCTCATTCATTAGCAAAGATAACTACCGTCCTGCCATAGCACATTCACAAAATGTCATAGGAACATTGTCAATAACTTGTGATTAAAGTTAACTAGTATATATTATTAATATAAAACAATTTTGCGGGTTAATATTAGTATTTTCAACATTCAATTCATTGAATATGTGCATGCACAATTCTTCTCATTGTATATCATTTAGATTATATTAGTATTAAATTACATTTACTCTAAAATATTATGAAATAATGGTTGTTCTGTGAAACTATTAATAAGCCTTGTAGTTGTAAACTAGCTATGTAAGATAAATGCATCATATAAATGTTTAGATTTACTAAGAAAGATAATGTTTCCAATTTTCTCATATTAACCTGTAACATAATTCTCTTGCTATGAAATTCAATATTAATACTAGCTTGAAATTAAACACTAACTAAAATTAAAAAATGCCAATTAATTCATTAATATGTATTATTATGCGGTTGGAGATCTACAAAAATGCATACATAGATATGAAACATTGCAGGAAAAAGTTTATGTTACTTCCTCCATACACCCATTCTCCCGCACAACACCTCCTCTTCACATGCATTAAAAAAAAACATTTAATATTTGATAATCAGTATTTAATTAAAAAATGTAAGATCACAAATGCACAAAGTATTCAAACATTGTGAATATTATGATTGTCTTGCAGAAGCAAGCTATGTAGAATAAATTCGTAGACAAGAAAAATATATTGAGGACTGCGACATTGTAGAATAAATTTTATGTTCTTTCCTCCGCACACCCATTGTCTCGCACAACACTTCTTCGCACACATAAAAAATACACTTAATTGAATATTGCACAATAAATATTTAATTCACTAATGCATTTAATATTTCATAATAATTATTTAGGAACCTTGAATACCAACATTAGATGTTTCTAGTTTTTAAATGGTCAAACTAATTTAATATAATTTTGAAAACCACATATTGAATCATCAAATCATCACAATATGAAAAATAGAAATATTCAACATTTTCCTAAAACTTTGGTTAAAATTGCAAAAAAACAACAAAATAATAAATAGACGATGCACTTTGACTACAAAGCCAGTGCTATAGTCATTGGAAAGGAAGGGACTAATAAAATTATCCCATGTTTATCCTCCCTTAAAAAGAAATGTAGCAAAAAATGCAAAACATTATAAATTAAAGTTTTTGTTCCTTGCTCTACACACTCATTCTCTCACACAACACTCGTTTCATTTAATATTGGATACCAAGTTTTTGCTTAAAGTTTAAATAATTTCATGTTTGTGAAATAATGTTTCCTCTACACCTTTGTTATTCATTATTAATTTATTCGTAAGTATTGTCGTACGGGAAAGAGGTGTGTAGAAAGAGGACCAAAATATTGCAGAAGAAATGTTTTTGTTCCTTGCTTCACACACTCATTCTCCTACATGACACTACTTTTCATGGATTAAAAAGACACCTAATTTAATATTCCATAGTAATAACTAGTAAGGACTAATAAAATAGACCAATTTCAATCCATGAATGAGAAATTACAAATTTAAATAGTATTCAAAAACCTTGAAAACAAAGATTCTATGTTTCTAGTTTTATATTGTTGTTTCTAGTTTTTTAAAATAGCACATCCCACGTCGATCTACCCTTAAGGAAAAATGTATGGATATGAAAAACATTATGAATTAAAGTTTAAGTTCCTTACTCGGCACACTCATTGTCGAGCAAAACACTTTTTTCTAGCACGCATTAAAAAGAGGCTTCAGTGAATATTAGATATTAAGTTTTTGTTTAAAATTAAATTGATTGTATGGTTGTGGAATAAATCTCTCTTTGCGCCCCTGTTCTCCCACACCCACACGTATCTCATTCTCTGTGCATCCTTCATCCTGCACAGAGTCACAGCTCTATGCTATTGTTTTCTTGCAGTAAAAGTTTAAAATGGAAAAAATGTTAAAGTGAAATAAGAAAAAAATGCACCAATAATACATGTCATTCTATGAGTGTCAAAGCACTCACCAAAGAAACTCTTCTCTTGATTTATGTAAAGGACTTACTCAGATCATTCTATTAATATTAGTATTAGAGCACTTCGAAAAAGAATCGTCAATCACAAAATTACCTTATTTTTTTTATTTTAAAATAATTTTTCATGCACTAACTGAAAATAAATCTCTCTCCGGAAGAGAATTATTTCCCATTAATACTCACTCAGCGAATCGAAAAACATATTTATAAATTTACAATATGCGGTGTCGGCTAGTTTTAATTTATATCCGAAAACCGCAAAGCGACCGCTATTTTCCCTAGCGAGACCGAGACTAAAATATTGAGAAGTGTAATGATTGATGGACTTGTAGTCGGGACAATTTAAAGAGACGACTTAATATCGAATGTCATAATGCATGGACTACAATATGAAAGATAATTTATCTTTAGTGCTCTAGTTTCCAATTAAATAACGCAAATACAAGGGGAATGCATGCAATTAAATATTGAATTCCACGTATTTATTTTCTACCATGTTTCCCATGTTTAAATATTATTGGACTTTTATGAGTATATAATACATAGGTGTGACTATTGCAAAGGACCTTAATATTACAACCTTTGATCAAGTTGCGTGGCATTAATATTCGATGCATGTGATTTATATTTTTACTTATATTTTTTTTTTCCAGAAATGTTTTTTTTTTTTTCAAAATTTCAAATAAATTTTGATTATAACAATAATATTATTATTAGTATAAAGAGATTTATAAATATAAGTGCGTATGTTTATATATGTAATGTTCTATAAGTGTCAAGAGTTCTAATCAAGACTTGATATTATATTTAATGATCTAAAATTCAAACATAAATGAGCAAAAATTATACACAAAGTATAAAAAAATTAAGAAAAGTATAAAAAAATTCAATCAATAATTACATAATTCGTTGTTATAATGGTTATGAGAACGAACATGTGAGATGGAAAAATAAATTCACTTAAATTTTGTAGGGATTGAATAGATTTGCAAATTTTTTGATCTACCAAATTGTAACCAATGTGTTGGGATGTCTTTCTTCCAAACCATAGAGTCAATTGCATTGTGGTAATTCTATAGTTGACCATCCATAATATCTCAATCAACTACCTTTTACGTTGAATCTTTTATTTCCTATAGTTCTCTCCAAGAAAAAAAAATGCCTCATATTCCACGTGTCATCATGCAATTTTTTTTCTTTCTAAGATTTTCTTAATTTAAAATTTTCCTTAATTTACTCTTATTTTACTATTTTACTTTTAAAAAAAATAGTTTCTTTTATTTCAATTTATTATTATCTTCACTTTATTATTTACTATTTTATTTATTAATTAAGTACTATGCTTTTATTTTATTTTTCTCACTTATTATTATTATTATTCTAATATCATTGGTAATTACATTTCAAATTATTATCATAATGAGAGTTCAACAAGAAGTTGTTAATATATAACTATCCATCCATGTTAAATATTGTTAGGCCCTTATAATATTAGTGTAACCTCTTATTGTTATTAGTACAACCCCCTTATTATATTGTTGTACCCATGAAGTCCTCATATTGTTACTATTGTGCCCCATAGAAGCCCACTATCGTTATTAATAATAATAATAATAATATCTATTTTTAAGGTCACAGCCAAGCCAGACACCAAATTTGTGTATGAGACCCCCTTGTTTGTGCCCTTACATTATTATGGTTATGTCGGCTATGATTATATTATGACCCCTCAGACTCCTATATATAGAAAGGAGGTCTTGTCATTTGTATCATCCAAGAATTGTTCATTTGTGTAATGTAAAGGAGGTTGCCCCTCGAAGAGGCTTATTTGTAAGGCGTTGATCTATCTTTTCTATCTTTTTGTGAGCTGGTTTCATAACATTTGGTATCAAAGCTTTGGATTCTAGGGTTTCACTACTCCAAACAGGTCATCGTGGCATTTGCGCTATAAATTTTTTCTATGAAATTTCAGATGCTAAAAAACAAACCCATTTGGGTTGAAATCATTTTGAACCTCGGGTCCGAATTTCAGAGTTTTTTGTGCTATATTTGCGGAGATATGATCTGAGGAAGTTAGCATTTTATAGCCTCCCGAATTACATTCCAAACAGGTGACCTCGGGAAAATCGTCATAACTTTTGTTTTGAGCATCAGATGGAAATTTTGTAAGAAGTTACAAAAAGAGGATGGATTGTAGTTTCCTGTGTATATTTTTCAGATCCTAAGGTCAAAACAGTAACACGTGGCACTTCATACAAGTTCGCTCTTTTGAAAAGGTATATAATCAGGTCATCTTGGAAGATTGTGCATAAATATTTCTTGGAGAATTCAATTTTGATCAGACTGGTGGCATTGGAAAGAAGACATAAAGGGCTACTGCAGTTCACAATTTTAGAACTGGAAGAGCCAAAAGTATAGAGTTATAGTTGTTTCAAGATCGAACTCCTAAAATCAAGAAAAGGCGATATGAGGAAGTTTGATGGCAAGGACCTAGTAAATTGGATACTTCAGATGGAGCAATATTTTGATCTACATGGTGTACCACTGTTACAAAAGGTATGTATTTCATCTTTATATTTAGAACCAGATCATTTTTTATGGTATAAAGGGCTTTGTTCTCGTAAACAACTTGTTACGTGGTCAATTTTCACGGAGGAAATTATAGCACATTATGAGGATACAAAGAGAAACACCCTCTTTAGCTAATTGATAAATCTCAAACAAAAGTGTTCAATGGTAGAGCACATTGAGGACTTTCAAAAATTGAATATAAGGGTAAATCATATTATAGAAAGGCAAAGGATTGATGTCTTCATAGGTACTTTAAAGGATAACATTCAACATGAGGTTCATCTTTGGGAACCTGATTCATTGGAGAAGGCATTTAGGTGGGAAAAAAAAATTGAAAGCGAAATTATGGAAAGAAGGAATCCCACCACTCACGACTATAATTATGGAATTGTTTCTTCTCCTAGCCTTCCAAAACCTACAAGGGTTACACCACAACAATTGGAAGAAAAAAGAGAAAAAGGGCTTTGTTACAATTGTGATAGCAAATGCACTAAAGGTCATCAGTGTGCTGAGAAGAAACTATTTTACAAAGAAGAAAAGGATCAAGAAGCATCAAAAGAAGAGGATATATGCTAGGACCCAACCTGAGAGAAAGAAGAAATGAGTCTGACCATATCTTGTAAAGCATTGGCAAGAATTACCACTCCTAAAACTCTCAAGATAGAAGGACATATCAACAAGAAAAAGGTTCAAGAAGTGAAAGATCACATCGGGAAAGAAGAAATGAATCCAAACATATCATGTAACGCATTGGCCAGAATTACCACTCCTCAAACTATCAAGATAGAATGACATATCAAGAAGAAAAACGTTCAAGAAGTGAAGGATCACATCAAGCAATAAGAAATGAATCTGACCATATCTTGTAAAGCATTGGAAGAAATTACCACTCCTCAAACTCTCAAGATAGAAGGACATATCAAGAAGAAAAAGGTTCAAGCAGTGAAAGATCACATCGACCATCAACACCAAGTTCTCTAACTTTTAAAAGATAATGCCACTTTGGTGCAGAATCAAATGAAACAACAGGCAGGTCAACATCGCAGTGAAAATTTTTTTGATGTAGGTGATTGGGTATTTTTACAGCTACATCTCAAGTAAGCTATTTATGAGAAGGAAATATTGGCAATACTACATGCACTTAAGAAATGGTGACCTTACACAATGGGAAGACACTTCAAGGTAAAAATGGATCATGATAGTCTTAAATACTTTTTAGAACAAATATTATCTTTAGAAGAACAAAAAAAATGGGTCACAAATATGTTGGGTTATGTCTTTGACATCATCTATAGAAAAGGGAAGAAATTTTTTGTTGCAGATGCACTCTCAAGAAAGGATGAGGATGTGGAAGCATTATTTTGTGCTATTTCTATTATCCAACTAGATTGGATAAATGAAGCAAGGGATGAATGGAAGAAGGACGAAGAAGTGTGGCCACTCATTAAAAAGTTGTAGAAGATCCCAATTCAAACAATATTGCCAGAACTTGAAGAGGAAGGAAAAATCATATTGGAACCTGGAGCAGTCATAGAAAGAAGAACCCGACAGCTATGAAATCGATCAATTTCAGAGTATCTCATCAAGTGGAAGAACTTACCTACTAAATATTCCACATGGGAGGACAAGATTTTTATACAGAAGCATCAAGAACTACTCAAGCATTGAGGACAACACTTTTTGAAGGAGATGGGCATGTTAGGCCCCTATAATACTAATGTAACCCCTTAGTGTTATTAGTACAACCCCCTTATTATATTGTTGTACCCATGTAGTCCCCATATTGTTACTATTGTGCCACATAGAAGCCCACTATTGTTATTATTGTGCCCTTATATTATTATTGTTATGTCGGCTCTGATTATATTATGACCCCTTAGACTCCTATATATAGAAAGGAGGTCTTGTCATTTGTATCATTCAATAATTGTTGATTTGCGTAATGTAAAGGAGGTTTCCCCGTCGAAGAGGCTTATTTCTAAGGCATTGATCTATCTTTTCTATCTTTTTGTGAGCTAGTTTCATAACAAATATCATGTTCTTAGGAGGAAAACAAACTCCATTCTTTTTCATTGTACTTGTTGTAACATGATTAGTTTTGATAATTTAAATTTGTTTATATAATAGGTTTTAGTAGTTTAGAAATAATAAATGGCTCTGCAAGAGTAAATGTGCCCTCAAAATGTAAATTTAATTTTCATTAGCTGGTTGATTTAGTTAATCATGCATTTAAACATGATTACAATGATGTAATAAAGTAAAATAAAACATGGTTTACAAACTACTGAGAAGGAATTTTCAAAAAATGAAAGAGGTTTTTGTTGATAGCATCTTCATGTACAAAAACCTCTCTCAGTTTTGTAACAACTATTATGGATTTGGAGATACAAATGCATCTTTGAAGGAATGTTTTCCAGAAATTTCCTGTTTTAGTGACCTTTTTTCAGAGGATAGTGTGACTAAACAAAGATGAATATTTGGAAACTAGAAGACGCTTTGATTCATAAGATTCCAAAATACAAATTCCTATCTCACTTTTCACACAGGTGTCAGGGGTTGGTATATAGACTCTCGTCATGTTTAGCCTATTTTTCCGACTCTGCAATGTCCTGTTTAAGCCACCTTTTTGCAGAAACTATTGTGGATAATCAGAGATGATTCTTGAGAAGCTGAAGGAGGTTTGTATTCCTAAGATGCTAAGGTACAATATACTACTTCCAATTTTACTCAGCTATTACATGATCAGAGATACAAGTACATCCTCACAGCCTATTTTTCGGACTGTGTAAATTCCTTTTTAGACATCTTTTTGTAGAAAGTATTGCGAGCAGCTGGAGCCGAATTTTGGGAACCTGAGAGAGGTTTATCTCAAGAACATATTCACCTACAATAAATTCTCTCAATTTTTACATAAACATCTCGGATTGAGATATACAAGGGTATGACTAGACCCTATTTTGTAGGATTTTGGGAGGAAAATGCTCAAGGACGGTTAGGCCACCTCATCAACTAAGAGTTGCAATTCAATTTGAATTTCTCTTTTTTGTAAACAACAATGCAAAATTAAAGTGCCAAGTAGATATATTAGTTTTTAATGTCCTATATTTCAATTCTATTTGTGTAAAACAGTTTCACATATTTGTAAACAAATCATGATATTTTTTCAAGATATTTTAGTTTAGAATTTGTATAAATACTTCATCAATTGAAGTAATTGGTATTGGCTTTTGATGCCAAGACTCTTCACTCTATAATAAGGCTTCTATTTTAGTTTTTCTAATGAAAGCCTTACACCTCTTGTTTTGACAGAATTTTGTGCTTTGAGTATGTTTTTCCAGTTTTTCATATCTTATTTCTACAAAAGATAAAAGTCTTTATAGGAAGCTCTACAAAATCATTATCTTTAGAAAGAGATTTGTTTATTGGACTGTTTGTTCATCATAACCCCTCTTTAACTGGTTTTGTTTTGTGCTTTCTGACAGCCATTAAAAGAGATTAGCTTATTGGATTATCTGTCTGAAATAGCTCCTCTTACAATTGGTTTTAGTTTGGCCTTCTTGAATACTTTGAATAAGTTTTGTTGGGCTATAGAAATCTTCTACATGCATCCAAATTTCCCTAGTTGTTAAGTAGTCAGTTTGACTGCTCAATTATTAGGATTCCCCTTACATTCTTCTACCATAATCCTTGAAAAAACTAAGTCATTCTGTCAGGCTGGAAGCTGACACTTTCAGAAGGGACCCCATGAGAGAGACATTTAATCATGATTAGGGATTGCCATTGATCGCCAACCACCCCCAATTAAAACCATAAATATGGTCATTATGTTTCAAAGGCTGTTGTTCAGTGACAGGTGAATAGCGTTAAACAAAGCCTCATAACAACTGAGGGAGCCCCCTCTGGTTCAAGGGCCAGCTTGAACCTAAAGGCTCATTGAGTTGGTTTCCTGGCATAGTATTTGTAGCCAAGTACTGCCTATGGGAAACAAGTACAACATTTGGCGCCATTGCCGGGGAGCGAAGTAACAAAGATCTTTCTCTGGGGAATGATAAAGTTTAGATCTATTTCTTACTGGTGAACAAGGAATAGGCATTTGTATTGGTTGCATTATTTTCACTTGGCGACTTCACTTTGTTGGATGACTATTCCACTAGATTACCGATCCCACTCTTGTTTTGAAATTGCAGTTGTCTTTACTGTTATGCAAGGTTCATTGATACTTGCAATCAGTAGTATATGTCTTTCCCTCTTAGCCATGGTTAGAAATCTAAAATGTCTACAAAGGATGAAGCTTTTAAAGTACACCTGTGAGTATAAGTTTTCCATGGGATTTCATGTTCATATTGTATATATTCTTCAAATTTTCAGCTATTGGCAACTTGGTTTGTCAATAAATCCACTTCACACTTGCTTACATTGGAAAGAAGATTACACCTAACAATGTAAAGTTTTTCAGTTCAGTTAGATAGAGCCGTGGGATTGATTTGCTACATTCAGATTCAGGGTACATTAGATCTACAATTGTTTCAGTTATATTTCAAGATTGCAGTATTAAGTTTGTTTTGGTTGAGTGCAATGACTTCCAAGGGATTAACTGATTAACTCCATAACTCGTGAATTAGGCACTCTTGTGCTTATTTCCACTTGCATTGTCAGTTTTTTCACTTCAAAAGTTTTCAAGTTTCAGATTTCAGTGTTAAAGAGTATCCGAATTAGTGTAGGCATATGGTTGCATTTTACAGTTGTAGGTTGCAGTGTGCAGTAGTAGAGTATTCAAATGATAACATTGATCCATGCGGATTGGTTATATTTCTACATAAGATGGAAAATCAATGGTTGGTGGTTTTATGGTATGACTTCATGCCCAACGCTAAAGGCAACTAGTCTACTAGTTCTCTGCATCCCATAGGGGGAAATAGTCCCCATTGGAGCCGATGTTGTAACATGATTAGTTTTGATAATTTAATGTTTTTGATATAATAGGTTTTAGTAGTTTAGAAATAATAAATGGGTCTGCAAGAGTAAATGCGCCCTCAAAATGTAAATTTAGGTTTCATTAGTTGGTTGATTTAGTTAATCATGCATTTAAACATGATTAAAATGATGTAATAATGTAAATTCAAACATGGTTTACAAACCGATGAGAACGAATTTTCAAAAAATGAAATAAATTTCGTTGATAACATCCTCATGTACAAAAGCCTCTCTTAGTTTTGTAACAGCTATTATGGATTGGGAGATGCAAATGCATCTTTGAAGGAATGTTTTTCAGAAATTTCCTATTCTAGTGACCTTTTTTAAGAGGATAGTGTTACTAAACAAAGATGAATATTTGGAAACTAGAAGAGGTTTTGGTTCATAAGATTCCATAATACAAAAGCCTATCTCAATTTTTACACAGGTGTCAGGGGTTGGTATATAGACTCTCATCATGTTTAGCCTATTTTTCTGACTCTGCAATGTCCTGTTTAAGCCACCTTTTTACAGAAACTATTGTGGATAATCAGAGATGATTCTTGAGAAACTGAATGAGGTTTGTGTTCCTAAGATGCTAAAGTAAAATAGCCTACTTTAGATGTTACTCAAATATTACATAATCGAAGATAAAAGTACATCTTTACAACCTATTTTTTGAACTGTGTAAATTCCCTTTTAGACATCTTTTTGCAGAAAGTATTGTGAACATCTAGAGCCGAATTTTGTGAAATTGAGAGAGCTTTATCTGAAGAACATATTCATATACAATAAATGCTCTCAATTTTTATATAATCATCTCGGATTGAGATATACAAAGGCATGACTAGACCCTATTTCGCAGGCTTTCGGGAGGAAAATCGTCAAAGACAGTTAGGCCACCTCATCAACTAAGGGTTGCAATTCAATTCAAATTTCTCTTTTTTGTAAACAGAAATGTATAATTATATTTCGAAGTAGATACTTTAGTTTTTAATGTCCTATATTTCAGTTCTATTTGTGTAAAACAATTTAAGATATTTGTAAACAAATCTTAATATTTTTTCAAGATATTTTAGTTTAGAATTTGTATAAATACTTCATCAATTGAAGTAATTGGTGTTGGCTTTGATGCCAAGACTCTTCACTCTGTAATAAGGCTTATGTTGTAGTTTTTCTAACGAAATCCTTACGGCTCTAGTTTTGATAGAATTTTGTGCTTCGAGTGTTATTTTCCAATTTTTCATATCTTATTTCTACACATGATAAAAGTGTTTATAGGAAGGTCTGCAAAATCATTATCTTTAGAAAGAGATTTGTTTATTGGACTGTTTATTCATCATAACTCCTCGTTAACTAGTTTTGTTTTGTGCTTTCTGATAGCCATTAAAAGAGATTAGCTTACTGGACTATCTATTTGTAATAGCTCCTCCTAGAATTGGTTTCAGTTTGGCCTTCTTGAATACTCTGAATATGTTTTGTTGGGCTGTAGAAATCTTCTACACGCATCCAAATTTCCCTAGTTGTTAGGTAGTCAGTTTGACTACTCAATTATTAGGAATCCCTGTATATTCTTCTACCATAATTCTTGAAAAAGCTAAGTCGTCCTGTCAGTCTGGAAGCTGACACTTTCAGAAGGGACCCTGTGAGAGAGGCCTTTAATCATGATTAGGGATTGTCATTGATTGCCAACCACCCCCAATTAAAACCATAAATCTGGCCATTGTGCTTCAAAGGTTGTTGTTCAATGACAGGTGAACAATGTTAAACAAAGCCTGTAACAGCGTGAAGGGCTAGCTTGAACGTAAAGGCTGGTTGAGTTGGTTTCCTGGCGTAGTTTCTGCAGCCAAGGACTGCCTATGGGAAATAGGTACAAGAGTACTTGTTCTATAGTTAAGAATAATATGATATTGATATCATAAAGAAGGAGAAAGAGGATTCTTTAGTAGCCATCTAGATGGCAGTATTAAAAGATACCTCGATAAGAGTTCCCATTCATTTTCATAAGCATTTTATTATCGAGGCTAAGAGAGAAGAGGATAGGTATCGCCTTCTAGATAGGTTTTCTCTTATATTAAACTTCCCAAGATAAATCTTATGTCCATTAATATAGATGATATTTTTATGTTCTTCTTTTCTCTATTTGTAATTTAAATTATTTCATAAATATGAAAAATAATAGCAATTAATTTGGAATGTAACTAATTAAATATATATAATATAATGTTTCAACTTATATACGATCTATTTTCATCTACTCGTGAAATATTCCATAGAACTTTATAAGTTACTTTAGCTATTACAAATAGAATATCTCCGTTTTATTTATCCTTTAATCATCAACTTGCACAAAAATCTAGAAAATTCAACTTGTTAGCTAGGAAATGGACTTTGTTTGGCTTAAATCCACTCCTAACTAGAATTGTATTAAATTAACCATGCTTAGTTCCCTTTTGAGAATATTTCCAAATAATGATGTAAGAGATATATGTCGACATATTTATTATTATTATTATCCAATTTTAAGGTCATGCTGAATGTAGACACCAAATTGGTGTATGAGACCCCCTTGTTTGTGGGACAAAGGGCCCACCTCCCTATAAGGATTTGAATGCTAAGTCTACGAAGGCAGACATAATATACCTCTTAGTATGAAGCATATACTCTTAAAACTATTATACATAATTGTACATAGTGTCTTTGGTCCACTTATATTCTTCTTACAAAATAAAATGATATACACAATATTAATATAGTATCGTGGATTATTATAATTATGAGTTTTTGTAAACATTACCAACATTATATGTTATTGTACCACAATCAATCATGCATATATTTTATTTTCTTACTATTTCTACATACAATTAATATTAATAATATTTAATAAAATATATAAAATTATACTATTCTAACGAAATTTGTTATACAAAAAAATATGATATATTTTAACAAAATTTATTATAGAAAAAAATATGATGATAAAACTACTCATATAATTTAATTTAATCTATTTTAGAAGAGAAAGTGTTGATCTTCCTTTTTATATTAATTTTCATGAAACTTTCTTTTTTAAAGCATAAGAGAGTCTTAAGTCTATTGTAAACCATTAATGCATAACAAACATGATTGGTAGCAACAATGCAACATAGTCTCTTCCTCTACTCTTAACTGATTTATAAAGTTCAATGAGGTTTTAAGTTTTCCCACATTTCTATCTCCACACATGCTTCCTCCACACAACCACTTCTGCGCATCTTCTTCTGCATGGCTACCTCTACACAAAGTCATCTATACATGCTTCCTCTGCATAATGAAATTCGTGCATAAATATTTCTACACTGTGAAATCTCTTTGTATAGTGAAAGATCTTAATTGATTAAAGGTTGTGCAGATGTGTAGTAATGATAAGTCCATTTTCCATACACTTAGGGATTTTTAGTTGCAATAAGACATTTGAGGAAACTCTATACAATTACTGTGTATAATGAAATATATTTTCATAGTCATAGCTATTGGCATAGAGAAATAACTCCACATAATGAAATGGTAATGTAGAAGTGGAAAAAAACTAATTCAACACAACATAATGAAATATCTCCACACAAAATTATTCACAATGGAAGCTCTTAATTGATTAAAGGTTGTGCAAATGTGAAGGCCAGCTAAGTCTACATACCATTCGCATTTCACATTACTTTTTCATTCTCTATCCACATGGTTGTCTCATATAATCATTACCGTATAATATTTACAACAATTGATTGATCAAAGGTTGTGTAGAGTGCGTTGAAAACTTTGTATAATTACTTTGTACAATGAAATTTCTCTGCACAGTAAAATTTATTGGCATAGTAAAATATCTTTGCATAATGAAATGGCAATGTGAATGCAAAAGAAAGCTAATTCCATACACGTTTCACAATCCACATAGTTCGTTCATTCAAGTTTTGAATTCAAGTGAAAGAGAAAGGGTGTACAACAACTATGGGAGAAAATGTATGCATTGAGTGTGGAAGTTTTTTTTGTTTTTTTGTTTGGCCCCCGTATTCTGCATAAGGTAAGTGGGATAGGAACTAGATATTATTTTGTGGTATGGATAAATTTAACTAGCTAAAGGAAGTGTTCAAAGATTATTATGATCTATATTTATTTCGCTATAGTATTATGCAGAAGTGCAAAACAAGTAACACTACCACATTGTCCGAAGTTCTCAAAGAGTTCAAAGATGCCATAACTAATGAGATTTCAATTAATTTACTGAATCAAGCTTTTTTTCTTTGCATTTCACATAATATTGATTTCACATTGTAAGAGAAATTATATTATGACTTAAGGGGAAGAACAAGTAACATTGATACACTGTGTGAACTGCTTAAATATTATTTAGGTCTTTTGTATAGTTGCTTGTTTCATTTAATATATGAAAAGTAACTGGATATAATATCTTCTAAGGAGGGGTATCATATTGTAGAATTCATTATTTCAATTAACAAGATGGGTCATATTTTTGCAAATAATTAGAATAGTAAAACTAACAATCTTGTAGCTATTCTATTATCATTTTTTGGAAGGAAGGTAGCAATGTTTGATTGTGTGAAATGCGGGAGTGCTAAAGAAACATAATAAAAGATTCATTCATACTTATGTATTCTAAAAACTGAAATTTATGCTCATTTTCATCTCAATTAATAACATAGCATTATGTTTTAAACAAATATTCAAAGCATGTGTTCAAAATTATATAGAAGACTTTATCATAAAATTGATATAGACTTAGATTGAGTAACAATAAATGTTTCCCAATTCAAATGAAAATCAACATAATTATAACTCACATATATACGAGATCATATTCAAAACATAGGCATTAAAAAAAAACTTGCTGAATAGAATCATAACTGTAATACCGATAATTATTTCATTTTACACACAAACATTGTGTAGAAAACATAATTAATTAACTAATATATGTATGCATAATTAAACCAATATTGAAATCTACAGAAAAAATTATCATAAATTTGATACGCACTTGTACTGAGTAACCATAACTATATCTAGATTCAAATGACAATCTACATAGCTATAACCTAGATATATATGAGATCATATTCAAAACATAGGCCTAAAAAAACTTGTTGAACATAATCATAACTATAATACTGAGAATCATTTGGTTGATCATATTCAAAACATAGTCATAAAAAAACAACATTTCTCAGCATAATCAAATACGTATGACCAAGGATTGAAAATCTTGAAACAAAAATCATAAAAGTGCATGTGTTTTTTCGATTAGGCACTCGGATTGGGCTACTCTAAACCATAACCAAAAAATGGAATCTGCAATGAAAAGAAAGGGTTTGTGCACAACAATTAGCTAAGTTCATGATATCATAATCAAGTAAGCTAATCTATATCATACTAGTTAACATAAAATCAAATTTTCAAGAATTTGGGAGCAATTACAGTATGCAAAAGTGTCCACCATAATTATATTTCTGTTAGTTATTTCTCAGCTTCATGACTTCTTGATGAAATATGTTCAACATAGATTTAATGAAATTTTTTGAGGAGCATGCGTAATTTCCATTTTGACATTCTTCTTGAATATCTCCTTTTCATTTTTTATAGCTTCCCTTGCAATTGCATATCCAAGAAAAATTTCTCCTTATTGGTTTTAACAAGATTAATTAGCCATTGGCACCCAGCGTGCATGATTAGACGGCTGGGGCGGATGGCTTTCGCTCCCCCCAGCCGAGTTCCAACCCTGCGGAGGTCCCCCGGCGATTTGTGACGGCTCTGCGTATTTGCCGGCTTCGGCCGTATTCTGACTAGCTTCGGCCATATTGTAATCATGAGAGCTGCGGCCATATATGGATTTTCTCTTTGAAAAAAAAAGATTAATTAGCCATTGGTTAAATTTTTCTATATTAAAATCATCTATGCCATCAAAAATCATTCCCAATTTCTATTTTCGTTGGTCCAATTCAGCTTTTAATGTGTCCCTTGAAATTAATCCAGATTTGAATATAATTTGTGGACTGTTTGGGCACGTTACAATTCCTACCACTGCAAAATAGGAATCACATCTTTGCTTACTTAGCTTATCACATTCAGAAATGGTTTTCTCTAGTGTATTGACTCTCTTCTTCCACCTAGTGTCCAGTTGATTTATTCGAATAGCATCTGGAAGGCCTCTGGTTTTTTTCTCTATGTCACTGAGTAATGTAAGCCTTTGATGAAGAGTAAGTAACTCATTGTTAATGAATTTCATATCTACATTAAGGTTACTATTAACCAAAATAAAAAATGTGTTAATTTCCTGTTGCAAACCCGCTAAATAAAAATTTGCTTTCCATGCATGATCAATTGTTTGCAATCTTTCATATATGGAATTGATGATATATGTTTTAATTGTGTTAAGAAGACTGGCGTATTTATTATATTCCCATGGTGTTGCATTGGTAGTAATTGAGGATGATGGTGTTCGTGTTGCCAATGGAGTCATTAATAGAGGGCACAAATTTAGATTGTCTTCTAGTTCTTTAAATATTTTCTTCAGCCTCACATTTTTTGTAGTTATTTCATGAATATATTGTGAAACTATATTATCGGTAGATTGATGTAATATCATAAACCTCTATGCTTCAATTTTAGGCATATCAATATAGGTTTGTTTGTCAACAATAATCTTTCTATTTTTAAGTTTAACCTTCTCAATTCTTTTTTTTTGCTTCCCTTGTCATATTTTGCATTTTGCAATGTGAAAGGATGTTCATTGAAAATAATGACCTCTTTTGTAATTTACTCCATTATTTTCTGATTATCTTCTAAATAAGAGGTAATCCAATCAGGTGGTATATTTTTGTTACTTTCCATGTCTATAGCTTCTTGAATTTTTTCTCTATTTTCAAAACTTTTGGATTTGGTTGTTTGAACCATGTGTGCTTTGTCCGGAGAAAAATTCTGAAGAGATTCTTTGTTATCTTCGTCAGTTGATAGATCACCATCGACTATATTTCCAGTGGAAGAAGCTTTTCTCTTTCCTATATTAGAGGATGATATTTCACCAATACTAGGTGTGAAAACTTGAGATTGTTCTGTAGGATTCATGCCTCTTTGCTTATGTTTTGCTTCCTTGTTAATGTTTGTTTATTGAACATTTTTTTCAGCATCCATTACTAGTATTTGATTCTTGACCCTTTGTAAGCCTTGTAAATGATCTACTCTATAAACAGTTCTTGAATTAGATTGATATCTAAACAAAATATTTTCTTTCACACTATGACATGCAAAAAATTGCATTGGTTCTTTGTTCACATACAATTTAGATTATCAGGGTAATTCCTCAAGGACATGGTATCATAATCAGACTATTAATGTTACACATATGTAAAACATGTAATGCAATTTAATTGAAAATCAAACTAGCTTAGTTGATTACACTGTTCATTTTGTGTTACTCAGAAAGAAAATAGAAAATGGATTTTATAATATTTTCTATACTTATTGTGTTAGAAGATGTGAAAAGAACAAATAGAAATTCCTAGACAATTGTGTAAGCAAAGAAATAATGCAAATAATGAACTGAAAGAACATGAGGAGTTGAGAAAATGAATTGTTGAATAATGTTTAGTCTACCAAGTTGTGAGCCTAGGAGAGTTTTTGCTTCACACAACTTCAAGAAGATATTCACCACAACATTTGTCAATTTGCTACTGCAAATGCCATTATTTCTTTTCTTCATCGTTGATGGATACAGATATCCCTAATGAGGAAACAAACAATGAAAGTTCTTATCTATATAAGAAAATTAGTACATTGGAATTGCTAACAATTTGAGAGGTAGAACATGAATGCCATCCTTTCAAACTAAATTGAAAAATATTTTCCACATGTTCAACACAAAAGTTCATCGATCTAGATCTTGAAGTAGTAATGATAAATCCAATGTAATGATCTTCTATGGGGAGCGAAAACTGCTACAAATGTGTGAGAGATATAAAACATTGAAGGAGTGATGAAAGCTAAAAGAATAATCGATATAGGAAATTTCAAAGTCTATGAGAGTCTAGTAGAGTAGAATAGTCTGCCATTACGACAAGAAGTATGGAACAAGAATGGTGTGAGGCATGGATAAAGCTATGCAATCAATACAAAGAGAAGCTCAAATAGTGACAACAATGAAGGCCATCTATTTGGAAAGAGCTTTTATTGTTTGTTGATAGAGTATGATGTGGTTATGAAAAAAGAGACAAATTCAAGATAGCCAAATATGGCAGAAGAAAAGTAGGAGACTTTGTCTACCGATCATGGCCCAACAATGCCAGATGGCCCAGAAAAGAGAGGGTAACTTCTGCTCAAAGGGATGGTTTACATGGAAAACCAAAACTACACCAATCCCTGCAATGGGAGTTGTAACAATGTATTGATGTTTCCTCCTTATGCATCCATGGATTACATGTTGAGTCTCGATCAAGAACTCTCGATTTGATTATAATATAGGCATATGGTACGCTGCAAAAGGATAAAAAATCTTCTTGCATGAGAAAGTGAAGACTTTGGTCAATGATATAAGATTATGTTTTTTTATTATTAATTCCACAAAAAACTTCCTTATGTAAGAAGGAAATTCTAAAATCTTTTTGAATCCATGTTGATAGCAGAAAGATTGAGTAGCTCGGAATGTGCGACAATTTTATGTTGTAGGCCTGGTGGAGGTTGCTTTTCTTTTTCAAATATTTGATACTATACAAACTTTAATGTGAAGCACAACACCCTTTGGCATGTTTTTTTCAGATATTCTATCATGTTGATTGAGTCAATCTAGGTTTTTTGGGAAGTAAAAATTTCTTCTTAGCAAATATTTTTGAAGAATACCAAAAAAAGATGTTTTTCTTTGTTAGTGATTAATAGTTTCATGAAAATTGTTGGTATGAATTATTTGTTATTATTTAAAAGAAAACAATAATAAATATTTGTTAAAGACAATAATGGTGAATTCCAAGTGGTCTCTTGGACTCCCTTTCACTGTTCATCTTCCACACCAACCCTTAGAGGATTAGGTGTCCAATAGTATTCAATGCATAAATGTGAAATCACAAATTACCACAGTATTCAAAAACCTTAAATACCAAGGAACTGCTCTTTTCCACTCTGAAATTGACGAACCTTATACTGATTTCCTCTTGCATTACAAAATAATTTTTTTGTTCCTATCTGAATTAATTTCATGTATTCTTGATTTTAGTAAAAACATTACAATTCGTTGCAAATAATAAATAGATAGCATGTTTATCAATCATCGACCGCTATGTGTAATGAACATAGAACATTGAACTTATATGCTTACCAAACTTTGCATCATTATATACACTAGAAGGCATGAAAAGAGGACGAACTGAGAGATGATATATTATAAGATATGTGAATTATATTAGAAAAATTGATCATCATAATTATTACATAGAATAATTAAAATGTAGTTTAATACTCATAAAATGTAAATGATATGCAAGGAGATGACCTCACCACATATATATTTGTTGAATAGAATGTTGAAAAGACTAATACTACATACAAAGTTGATTTGTATTAATCATATATACTAGTTAAATTTAATCATGGGTCGTTGGAAATGTTTCTCTCACATTTTAATCATTGCCAGAGGAAAGGCGCGATAAAAAATCTAGATGCCAGCTTCATATCCAATACAAAGATTCCATATTTATTTCATTTCATACATCCATCTGACTTAGAGTACATATGGGTATATGATATGTCTTGTATCACATGTTTCAGACACCAAAAAAGTAACAGATGGTGATAAATAAATAAATGAGAAAGATATAGTTAAACGACATTGAAAACGTCATTGATTAAGTCAATATTCTTAAGTAAAAAGTGAGAAATAGATAGAAATTTTATCTTTATAGAGTTAATGTGATTTATTGCTATAGTATATCTAAATCTCTCCAAACAAATATGTATGCACAAAACTCTCCATAAACTATCTTGGATGTAGTATTCATAGCAATAGCTCTTCGCATAGTGAAGTCTCCTCACATAATGAAATCTTTTTGCACAAAACTCTCCGCATAGTGTAAGCTCTCTATATAATAAAATATATACACACAAAACTCTTTACATAGTGAAATCTCTTTGCATAGTGAAAGATCTCATAACAACAAAATATGTTTGAAGAAGGCTCTTCATGTAATTAAATCTCACCGCATACTGAAAGCTCTTTGCACACTAAAGAATTAGCCAAGGAAGCAAATTAATTTATTAAAGTTTATGAGGAGTATAGATAAAACTTTGGACAATGAAATCTCTTCGATTTTCCTTACTCTATTATCTATTTCAAATACTTGTTGACTCGTTTCCCTTTAAATCATTGTGTATTACTATTTTGCATCTTAAAGATGTTATGAAATATATGTATCAGAGATAAAGCTAAAATCTATATTATTTTATCGTCCCAATCATTTGGATGCAGTATTGAAGGTGTACAATAGATTTCTTCTGCTAAATATTTAAGAAAATTCATGGTATCGGTAAACAATTTTACGAAAACTACATGTGAAAACAAAATAATTACCATCCATTCTATGGTAATGATGATTGAATTGGAATAAAGAAATTTATATTGAAGTACCACATGTATTCCATAGTTACGAATTGAATTAAAAAATATTTGACACGTGTTCTGCATACAACTATACCAATCTACATCTGCAAGTAATAATGATGAGGCCAATTTAATCATTGTCTATGTGAAATATAAAGTTGTGTAAGCCTCCTTTACTTATAAAACACCAACCAAGGAAAGGAATATCACACAAGAACTGATAGAGGAAATTTAAAAGTCCATGAAAGTTAAGTAGAGTGTAACAACTCCCGATTGTGAGAATCAGGGTGATGCAAGAATGGCACCAGGCATAGATAAATATACGTTATTAATACAGTGAAACGTTAAATGAATGAGAGAAACGAAGAGAATATAGTAAGGAAGAGCCTATATTATTTCCTGATTTAGTATAATGCAACTCTAGAAGAAGAGATAGGGTTGGTAGAGCCAAAGATGGAAAAGGATAAATATGGATATTCATTTATCAGTGATGGCCCAATTGCAATAATTAACCCAAAAAGGAGAGCAAAACTTGTACTCAGGAGGATGGTTTACACAACAGGTGACAACTAGAGCAACTAAGTTAATATGAAATGGATCATGGCATGGCCCTGTGACTATGTGAATACCCAGTGAACTTGAATGGCTCTACAAACCAGAGTGGTCCTTATAATGGGGAAAGTAGCAATGGAACGAGGTTTGATCCTCATGAATGACTCCTAAAGAACCCCTACCTTTGTATCAAGACCAATGTAAAGAGGTTGAGGTATTTTTGTTGTTGCGAAGGAAATGAAAACCTAGAATGAGTGACTGAAGACAAGTTATAGCTTTGTGACTCTATAAGCGAAAGGTGGTGGATTATAATTCGACACTTTTGATATGAGAAAGGATATTCCATCTCCTTTCCTTTGCTCCAAATGTATTAAAGAATGTAAAAGTAATATTGTAACTTACAATTTTTATAGATGCACGTTAAAGTACAAGGGCCTGGAATTAGAATGGAATGAAAGTCACTTTGCCTATGTCAGAAAGCAGAGAGGTGGTCTAGCCAATATGGTGAATTCCTATCAATTTTGCAACACTACTAGTTCATGGACAAAACTTACACAACTCAAGACTATTGTGGAATATATTCGAGATTTTGAAACCTCTCTGCTTGATTAAATCTATTCAAACAAATCTCTCCGCAGAGTGAAAACTCTTGCAAAGGAAAATCTCTCCACAGAGTGAAAGCTCTCGCAAAGGCAAATCTCTGCACAGAACATAGAATTAGCCAACAAAGCTAATTAATTGATTAAATGTTATGTGGTACCGCTAATTAATTCATTAAATATTGTACAAAGTGTAGAAAAACTTTGTGTCATCACAACATTTGGAATGTGTTTATTCATGGTTGTGTGTTCGATGGTGTTCTTTGCTGCTATAGTTGTTGAAGTCATTGCATTTCTCCTATGTATCACAATCTTCCCTCATCATTTGGCTAGCTATTTTTTATTATCATGATGGAGCCTATACATAATTTTTATATATGGGCATTCATGCCTTGTTCCTCTTATTTTGATGCCCTTTGTCAAGATGCTTTTCCTTGGCTCTGTGGGAAGCCTAGGCTTTATGCTCTTTGGGGTTTTTTCCCCTTTTTTTTCATGCTATATGGTGGGGTTTTCTGACGAGCCTATGTGCCCTGTTTTTTGATATCAGTCGTATATAAATTTAGAGTAAATAATGGCACATATGCTATATGCATGCTATATGTAAACATATTTTTATTTAATACAAAGTTGTCAGTTTTCTCTTCTATGAAAACATATTATCCTACTAATTAAAGTTAGTGTTCATAGTTAAATTAATTACGTGAATTATTTGAAAGAGATGAATAAATATATAGTGAAAAATGTTACAAAGAATATGATATCGAAGCACATTTGCCATTTTTGCAAAAGACTAGAAATTCAAAATCAAAAGTTGAGAGACAATACCAACTTGTAAAATATCCACCAGTACTAGAGGAAATATATATCGAATCATATTTACAGTTTTTGGAAAATACTAGAAATGCAAAATCAATTCTTGAGAGACCTTACTAACTTATAAAACAACCATAAGTACTAGAAGAAAGATAATGATGTTAACTTGAAATTCTTTCATAGTTAAATTAATTATTATTCAACCATATAAATTTCCCTTTGCACATCGGTCCTCCCACACATACAAATGAAATGTTGAGTTTTTGGGTGCATAATTTCTACTGAAAAATTGTTGATAGGGTATTATAAAATAAAAAATCGCCCACTAGGAGAATTATGTGCCATCAAAGCTACATTCAAAAATTAGAAATAATATTTCTAGAATATTAGATTTTTTTTTTAATTTATATGAAAATAGAAATATTAAGCAGTTTCTCGAAATTGGAAATGCGGGGACTCTACACACTCATTCTCCCGCACATACCCTATCATCCAAATATCGTACATTCCATACAGATTCACAACTCTATGTAATTTATATACCACACAATTTAATAAAGTTCCCTCTGTGAAATAAATTTCCCTTTGCACCCACGACCACCCACACATTCCCTTTTCTTCGTGCATTAAAATCTCTACACACGAAAGCCCTACACACTATAAATAATAATATTAATTTGAAATTTGTTCATAATTAATTACCCATCGACCCACACATACCCCTTACTTTGCAAACTAAAATTTACTCAGAATAATTCCCCCATCCAATCCAATGCAAGGGACCCGCAAAAAAATAATTCCATCATCCACACATCCTTCATTCCATAGATATTCATAGCACTATGTAACATCTCTCCCCAACAACTATAATTGTAAAAAGTTTCAAATTAGAAGGATTTTAAAACTAATTTCATCCACCTGTATATACCCTGTCCTCCCCAAAGTAAAATGTCCCCACGAGGAAACATAATAATACTATTTGCAAAATTTATCATCCGCCTCACTGACCTAGGTAAAAGACCTACGCTTGCATCAATTCTGGAATCATTAGGCACAATAATAACATAATATTGTCAGTTTCTATAGCACTAATGAACATAATCATGCAACTTTGTTCAGCCCCACCCTGCCCATGAGAATTATCTGCAACTGCATCAATTCTGTCATCATTGGGCGGGAGCTATCATAAATTGTTTAGCAAAAGTAGTGAGTTGTGTGAATCAGAATGGAGAAACTCAAATAATCAAGGGAATACAAAATTCCATATCAGTTAGACATATTTCAGCCTTACAAATGAAAAAAGAGTGCACAAATGGGATGCCAATTATTTATGGTTCATGTAGAAATAAATGAACAACAAACAAAAGAACAAAATTTAGAGACCCTGCAAGTCATTAAAGAATTTCAGGATGTCTTCCCTGAGGAAATTCCAGGTTTACCTCCGCGTAGAGATATATATTTTTGCATTGATTTAGTACCATGTTCTACCCCAATACCTAGAGCTCCTTACAGAATGAGTGCACTCGAGTTAATAGAATTGAAAATGAATTTACAAGAACAAGTCGACAAAGGGTATATTAGGCCTAGTGTATCACCATGGGGGGCTGTTGTGTTATTTTTCAAGAGAAGGATGAAAAATTTAGGATGTGCATTGGTTATTGACAGTTAAATAAGTTAACCATTAAAAAAAAAAATACCCATTACCTCGTATTGATGACCTGTTTAATCAGGTAAGGGGGGCAACCATTTCCTCAAAAATTGAATTAAAGGATGGGTATCACCAGTTGAGAATAAAATATGAAGATATTCACAAGCAAACCTTCTCGACTAGATATGTCACTATGAGTTCGTAGTGTTACTATTTCGACTTACTAATGCACCAACAACCTTTATGTGTTTAATGAATAGTGTACTTAATAAGTATCTTGATAAATTCATGATGGTATTTATAGATGACATTTTAATATATTCCAAGAGTGAGGAAGAACACAAGGAACATTTGAGATTAGTGTTGAAAATATTAAGAGAGAATTAGTTATATGCTAAATTCAGCAAATGTGAGTTCTATAAAATTAGAATACAATATTTGGGCCATTCTATTTCAAAAGAGGCACTAGTTGTTGATCTTGAGAAGGCTACATCCATTGTAAATTGGCCCGTACCAATGTTTGTGTCTGTTGTTCGTTGGTTTGCGGGAATCATGGGATATTACCGAAGGTTTATTGAAGGATTATCCAAACTGGCCTACCCTATTACATCCTTACAGAAGAAAGGAGAAAAATTTGAATGGACAACCAAATGTCAAGAAGTTTTGAAAAACTGAAGCACTTACTCACAATAGCCCCCATCCTAAAAATTGTAGATCCAAATAAGGAATTTATTGTTTGTATTGATGCTTCTATGGAGCGTCTAGGGGGTCTAGTTTTGGTGCAGGAAAATCCAGTTGTAACCTATCAGTCTAGGAAGCTAAAAATAGATGAAATAAATTATGTTATATATGATTTAGAATTGGATGCCATAATACATGCCATAAAGATGTGGAGACACTATCTGTTAGGGAAGAAATTCACTTTGGTCACAAATCATATCAGCTTAAAATATCTTTTCATTGAACTAGATCTTAATGTCAGACAAGCTAGGTGGATGGCATTTCTTAGTGAGTTTTAGTTCAACATTAAACACATAAAATGGAAATAAAACATGATAACATATGCTTTTAGAGAAGACATGCCTATACCATAATGGTGTATCTGTTAGCTGTTGGAATTATGACTTAGATTTGGCGCTATGACACAGGTGTTGTCCTTGATGGAAACTCACTCAGATGATAGATGTCAGTTTAGGCTCATAGAATGAAGAAAGAGAGGTATACACAGGTTCCCGTTGACCAAGTTGTGTGTACACGTGGGTTCGTAGACCAAAAGGCGTGTATGGCGTACACACGCCCTTTAACGAAAGGAGGGGTGCATACATGTTGGAAAACTTGGTTTTGGTCCATGGTATTGTGATCCATGGTATTGGTCCAAGGTATCTTGTCTGACGTGTCAACCCCGGGTATTTGGTCCAAGGTATTGATTCTAAGTGGTTTTGGACCATGGTATTGAGTAAGGCCTAAGACTATAAAAGGAGGAGAAGATCATTAGGCAAAGGCACTCATGAATTGAATATCTAATAAAGAGCAAGATCTAGAATACAGGTGATTGGGTTATGGTGCACAGCTGGATATGAATCAAGGATGAACCTGAGCGCTTGTTGAAGGATAAGTTCTATTGATGGGTCTTAAGGCTTGAAGAGAAGTATCTTTGTGTGGTTTGATCTTTTATTTGAATAATTGGCGCATGTCCTAATCTGTAAATATGATAATCTGGGTATAACTGATGTTTGAATAATTGTAAAGGTTAAAATCATCGTTTACATATCTGTACGCAGGTTCATTATAGCAAAGTCATGTATACACGCTGGTTCAGCATTTCAAAAGTGTGTATACATAGGTTTGCCTTGATACAAGTGCGTATGCACGCAGGTTCGTCACATTGAAGTAGTGTACAACTCATAAAATATGCTTTAGCTAATTTTGATTGATGTTACAATGTTCTGGGTTCTGGCTTGGGTTCTGGTTACTGTCACTGTATTCTGGTTATAGCATTTAGAGAAGTGATTGTTTGATTCAGCTTTGGTTGGTGCAAAGGAGATTGGTTTATGCAGATATATTTGATGTTTGATTGATGTTATTGATGGATCCAGTCTGAAAATTTATGAAACGTGGCCCTTGGAAGAAAAGAGAGTGTTGTAGCCTTCTGTAGGTTAGCACCTACATACTAGTACATCAACTAGTACAAGAGCTAGGGGGTTGTAGCTCCCTTCTGGGAGAAGCTGGAGAATGAGAGAAGGTTGTAGCCTTCTACAGGTAGAAGCCTGCATACTGGTATAAGGCTGCACCAGTACAAAATATTGTAAAAAGGTGGTTTTCACCCACATTGGGTTTCCACCTTATATCTTGTGTTCATGTGTGTGATTGTCTATTCAGATTAAAGATCAACATATGAAGAATTAACTAAATTATAAGTTTACAGGGTATACGCTAGTTGCCTTATATACAGTTGTGTATACACGCAAGTTTCATTAACTGAAGTAGCGCATATGAATCAAAATATGGAAATGAAATATTATTAACTTGCTAATACTGATTCACCCCCCCTCTCAGTATTATTTCCAACAATTGGTATCCGAGCAGGTCCTTCAGAGGAAGCTTGATCGCTTGAAGGAAGATCTATCATCATGAGTAACTACGAAAGAGAGGCATCCATTAGACCACTGATCTTTGATGGGAGAAACTAAGTTTATTAGAAGGTAAGAACCACAGCCTATCTTCAATCTCTTGGAACAGATGTTTGGGAAATCGTGGAAGGAGGATATACATTTCCATCAGCAATTCCTATAGATACAGCAGGTAAGAAGCAATATGAAACCAATGCCAAGGCCATCAATACATTATTGGGGAGTCTGTCACAATCAAAATTTGTCAAGGTTATGCAGCTCAAAACCACCAAAGAAATATGGGACAAGATCGTTCTAAGCTATGAAGGAGACGATCAGTTAAGACTTGCAAAACTACAATCTCTCAAAATTCAATATGAAACTCTCAAAATGCACAATGAGGAAAGTGTAGCTAATTACTTCCTACGTATAGATGAGATTGTTAATGGCATGAAAAACTTGGGTGAAGAAATAAGAGAAGTTACTTTAGTTGAAAAGGTTTTAAGATCCTTTTCTACTGAGTTTGAATCAAAAGTTTCTGCTATAGATTAAAAGTGGGATCTTTAGAGTCTTACTATGACACAGCTGCACAAAATCTAAACTGATTTCGAAATGAGAAAAGGAGGCCCATCATATATGAGAGAAGCCACATTCAAAGCTTCAGGAAGAGAATAACTCAATGAATCAGTACATATTTCAGAAGGAGAGGAAGAAGCAAGCTTTGTCAAGAACCTTCAATGGGGTTCGGGAAGATTCAGAGGTAAACTACCTTCCAAATGTTTTGCTTGCGGAAGAGTCGGTCATTATGCTGCAAAATTTCCTCACAAGGATAAGCTTGATAAATGTAAGGAATCAACAAAATGGAATAGAAAACAAAGTGTAAGTAAGAAGAGCTACTATATGCATGAAGACAGCGATGGTTTATCAAATAGTGATGAAGATGAAAATAGTAATGATTATAGACTTTTGATGGCTTTTGAAGATGAAGATTTCTTGGATGCTTTAGATGATGATGATCTTTATGAAGAAATATCTAAACTTAAAATTTGTTTAGAAGAAAAGAATATGATTATAGATACTCTGACATTCCAACTTGCTGAAAGGGCAAAACACAATGAAAAATTAGAATGTGAAATTGTGGGTCTAAGAAAGGATATTGAGAAAACAAAACCTCTCAATATTAGATTTGCTAAAGGATCAAAGACCCTAAATGAAATTATCAAAGTGCAGCATTCTCCTCTGATAAAGAGAGGTCTAGGATATGTTGAAGAAGCACAGAAATCATCCACCTTCGCTAAAAGCTATCTTGATGCAGTAAAGAGCAGTGAACAGTTTGACTATCGTCAGCAAAGGTATAAAGCAGATCACCAAGTAAACTGGGGTCAATCTACTTCAAGGATGAATAGAAGCTACAACCAACCTTAGGTAAATCATACTCAGTTTGCTTCAAGAATGAATGTCAATGGAAACTACAATCCCCAGGTCAATAGGTTCAATAATCGCAAGAATTTCTTTAATGGCCAATGTTTTTCATGTCATAACTTTGAACACAAAGCTGCTCAATGTGTTTCTTACAAAACCATCATGACTAGAGAAGCACAAAATCAAAAGAATGTGACAGGGATCTTGAAAAGGACCTACAATAACTTTTTTCTTCTTGAAAATGAAATAGAATGCTCTATCTATAACAACTTCAGTCATGAAGATTCTGAATGCAGGAGTAAATTTTGGCAAACTTCTCAGAAGGAGAAAACTTCATTGGGTCCCAAAACTTGGAGAAAGAAAGAACTGCAACCAAAAAGATGTGGTATAGCTTTATATGTAGAAGGACAAGAAAATTAGTGGTACATCGACAGTGGATGCTCGAAACACATGACAGGTGATAAAGAAAAACTTCAGTCATATAATTCCTTAGAAAAGGAAAAGAAGGTCTCATTTAGAAATGACACTTGTGTTGTCATAAAAGGTAAAGGTTCTATTCTCTTAAAAGAAAAGGTTAAAGCTGGGAATGTTATGTATGTTGATGGTCTAAAGCATAATCTATTGAGTGTTAGTCAAATGTGCGATCAAGGAAATGAAGTGGTATTTCGATCAAATGGATGTGTTGTTCGTGAGCTTGATATAGGAGAAACATTGATCAAAGGAATAAGAACTCCAAATAACCTATACATACTCAAGGGAGGATAACAACAGTGCTACCTAAGAAAAAATGATGAACACTGGCTATGGCATAGAAGATTGGGGCATCTAAGCTTCTCTCAAATAAGAAAAGCATGCAGATACCAGGTTGTTCGTGATCTTCCTGATATCAGCATTCCAGAAAACACAATATGCAAATCATGTCAATTTGGTAAGCAAACTAGAGCTCATTTCCCTGAGAAGGAAGGATCAACTAGTAAGCCTCTTGAACTTGTTCATACTAATTTATGTGGTCCATCAAGGAAAAAGTCACCTCGTGGAGAAGAATACTTTATATTGTTCATTGACGACTTTTCCAAAATGTGTTGGATAGGACTTCTAAAGCATAAAGATGAAGCATTTGAAAAATTCAAAGCCTTCAAAGCATTGGTTGAAAATGAATCAGATCACAAAATCAAATGCCTCAGGTCTGATCAAGGAGGGGAATTTACCTCAGATGAATTCTTCGACTTTTGTGAAGAACATGGAATAAAAAGAGAATTCTCTACCGCAAGGACTCCTCAGCAAAATGGAGTGGTAGAAAGGATGAATAAAACTGTTCAACAAATGGCTCGTGCCATGCTAGATGAGTCTGGAACTCCTGTACCTTCTGGGGTGAAGTTGCATTTGCTACTGTCACTATTCTCAACAAAACAAATGTTCGGGTAAACAACACTCAAACTCCACATGAACTTTGGTATGGTAAGACTCCTACTGTGAAATACTTCAAAGTTTTTGGAAGCAAATGCTACATCAAAAGGACTGATGAAAAGCTTGGCAATTTTGAACCTAGAGCAGACGAAGGCATTCTCCTTGGTTACTCTTCCTGAAGTAAAGGATATAAGTGTTATAATAAAAGACTAGAGAAAATCGTTGAAAGTATTGATGTTGTGGTTGATGAAGCAGGCAAAAATCCAAAGCAGGTAAAAACCGAAGATTATGAAGAAAATGAGGATTATCCTTCCACATCAAATCAGACTAATTTGGAAGAAGAAACCAATGAAGCACCAGAAGAATAGATAACGGTAGAAGAGAAGACTCCATCCAGGTATGTTCAGAAAAATCACCCAGAGACTCAAATTTTGGGACAGAAAGAGGCAGGGGGGCACACAAGAAGAACTATTATAGAAGCTTCAAGCTATATAGCATTTCTTTCCACCATCGAACCTCAAAATGTACATGAAGCATGCAAAGACGAATGTTGGGTCAAGGCCATGAATGAAGAGCTTGAGCAAATTGAAAAGAATAATACTTGGGAATTAGTTCCTAGACCTCATGATAAGAATATCATTAGAACCAAATGGATATTCAAAAACAAGTTGAATGAAAATGGAGAAGTTAATAGAAACAAGGCTAGACTTGTTTGTAAAGGATATGCTCAACAAGGAGGTAGAGATTTTGAAGAAACTTTTGCACCTGTTGCTAGACTTGAAGCCATAAGAATGTTCCTTGCTCTTTTTAGCTTTCAGAACTTCAAAGTATACCAAATAGATGTAAAATCTATCTTTCTTAATGGATACTTAGAAGAAGAAGTATATATTGAGCACCCAAATGGATTCATCCTTGGAAATGATCCAAAACTTGTATGTAGACTTAGAAAAGCTCTCTATGGTCTAAAACAAGCTCCAAGGGCCTGGTATTACCGTCTTGACAAATACCTCCATCAACAAGGTTTTTCAAAAGGATCAGCTGACAATAATCTATATACAAATATTGACAATGATAAATTTCTAATACTTGTTGTGTATGTTGACGATATAATTTTTGGTAGCAATGAAGAAGCCATGAGTCAAAACTTTGCTTTGGTAATGCAGAATGAATCTGAAATATCCCTGCTTGGAGAGCTCACATATTTTCTTGGTTTACAAGTTCAACAAAATAAAGATGGTATCTTTTTATCACAAACCAAGTACCTCAAGCAGATCTTGAAAAAATATGGCATGGAAGATTCTAAACCAGTATGTACCCCTATGGTAACAGGATGCAATCTCAGCTCAAATGATGAATCAGTAGCAGTACATCAACCAACCTACAGATCCATGATTGGCAATTTACTTTATCTAACAGGTACTCGACTAGACATCATGCATGCAGTGGGAATAGTTGGAAGATTCCAAGCAAATCCAAAGGAATCACACCTTTAGGCAGTCAAAAGGATCTTCAAATATCTTCAAGGAACTCAGAATATTGGTTTACGGTATCCTAGGGACACAAATCTTACACTTCATGCATACACAGATGCAGATTGGGCAGGAAGCATGGATGATAGAAAAAGCAGTAGTGGTGGTGCATTCTATATGGGTTCTAGATTAGTGTCTTGGTTCAACAAGAAACAAAGTTCAATTGCATTATCTACAGCTGAAGCAGAATATGTGGCTGCTGCATCTTGCTACAAACAACTCATTTGGTGATGCAAACATTGCAAGACATTCAGATCACATGTACTCCACCCATCTCCATTCTATGTGATAATACAAGTGCAATCAGCATTTCAAAGAACCCAATCATGCATTCCAAGACCAAGCACATACTTATCAAATATCATTTTCTCCATGAACAAGTGCTTGAACAAAATGTCAAATTGGAGTATGTTCCCTCCAAAGAACAGGTTGCTGATATATTCACCAAACCACTGCCTAGAGAAACATTTGAATATCTCAGACAAAAGCTGGGAGTAGTTGATGCATCATCTTGTTGTTGAAACTTATCTATTTCAGAGAAAAGTGGTTGTACGTGAGTTTCATGAAGCGTATCCACGTACATACGCTGGTTTCTATGGATACAGTCACATAAGTGTTGGTTTGAAGAAAAATAGTGGGCCAGACTCAAGATGAAAAGAGTCTAATATGGGTTTGATAGTGATCATCTGGCACAAGTTCAGGTGGAGAATATACTTCTAATAATGCATTGTTGGCATTATCTTAGAAGAACTTGGTACAAATTCACAAGTTGTTTTTGATTCAGGTGGAACAGGTGCAGAGGGAGATCAAGGCTGCTGGTCTGGATGGTGATTGACAGATGCTGCTGATGATATTTGTTGATAACTATCATAGTTTTGTTTTAAATATTTTATCTGTATGTCATGTATATCTTTTATTATCAAGGTCATGAAACAACCTATTTTGTTTCCCCACTATGCATGGGATGTGTTATAGACAATTTTGTGCCTTACAGCAACAGGTATGAATTGTCAATAATCCAAGGGATCCAAAGTTCCCTAAACATGATGTTCCTACCCCTAGAGGAACAAGGTCAGCAAACCAACAGCTCTCAGATCAGTTCTCCACCTGAAAATACTCAAAAACAAGCAATCCTGAAATCAAAACAGGTGCTCCACTAGGCTTCTGCGCTGAAACACAACTCCTCCATGGTGTACCTGCGTTGCAAAGTAGGTAGAACAAAGGCCACCTGCGTTAAGCGAGTTTGGACATGTGGCACACTAAGTCATTGCTCTGGAATCTTCCAAAAATGACACTTGGATCAGGGATTTCGCCTTGTGATGAGTCAAAGGCTTTGTTTCTCCAAGTGGAAGCAAAGTTCTCCAAGTGGACTCAAGAACTGAAGATCAACTAAAGATTAACTGAAGAGAGAGAGGACACAAGGCAGCTACACATCAGTTGCAAGCTGACTCATCCTTTCTCAATTCATCTATATATTGAGCTCTCTCCTATGAGCTCAGGAGGCTGGAATTTTGTGCAAAGTAATGATATGCTGTTGGTTTCACTATAGAACTATTGGGTGATTGTTTGAGAGAGGTGAAGAGGAGAAATTCTTTCTGCTGGGAGGTGTTGCTGGATTGGAGCCTTCAATGGTTGTAATACTCTCAGAACCTTTAATTCTTCATTAATAAAAGCTATTGAGGTTCTTCTATGTGCTCTTGTTTCAATAATATATTGTGATGATTGCATGTTTGGTTTACACTAATCCATGAACCAGTTATGATTGCATGCCTCTTGTAGTTTCCTTCTTTGTTATTTTGCAGGATCTCATTGTAGCTGGGCAAGCAAAAGAACAAGGAGCTAGGAGCAAGCGGCCAAAGAGAAGAG
The DNA here is from genome assembly GCA_031772625.1 of Pinus tabuliformis. Lineage (NCBI taxonomy): Eukaryota > Viridiplantae > Streptophyta > Pinopsida > Pinales > Pinaceae > Pinus > Pinus tabuliformis. The sequence continues at coordinate 672,319,866 of CM062808.1, forward strand.
TTTGGATTCGACATTAAGCGCAAGGCAATGGTTAGTGCATTTCTCCATTCTCTTTTGCTTTCATAAAGAAGTAAACCTTAAGTAGTTTGTTTTACAGTTGTTGCTAAGGAACTATCACCCTTAGAGTGGGATAGGGTCATCCGAGTCGGATACTTTTCCCTACAACAAACTGGCGACTCCGCTGGGGATCGTATCCATTTGATTGTGTTTGTAGTATTTTGCTATTCATTTCCTGAACAAAAGAGTACCAAATCGAAAAGCTTTTGACTATATCAAAAGCGAAGTAGAGGGCAGCTACTCTGGCTCATTTCTGAGCAAGTTCATGATTTGAAGAGCTGATCTACAAGGATCCTTGTAAGCTCTTAGTGATAGCTTTTCACCTTCCTAATCATCCCTTTGAGTGTGCTTGACTGATTGCTTCTGATTTGAGCAAAAACTGTGCATTTTTGAGAAAATTATGACCCGGAAACTGTGAAAACGCAACTTTCGTTTTCCAAAGCAGGTAGTACACAGGCTACCTGCTTTGCAACGCAGGTCCCGAAGGGGCTACCTGTGCTGAGAGCCAGATTGGCTGTGCAGCACCTGCGTTGGCCCAAATTTGCCTAGTGCTGTTGGGGTTTCCTCCTTTTCTCTTGCCTGTTTTCACTATTGATTTGGCTGCCAGTTACCAGTCTTGCACCTGTTCTGAAACCAATATTACTTGCCATCATTCTGCCTTTGTTATATAACGAAATTGTACTTGTTCTTTGTATTTCTTACTCATTTACAATTTCCCATAACGAAGAGTAAACTAGTCTTGCTTTTGGCCTCTTAGATCTAAACCTGTGTTAGGCATTTTGCTGGTCTAAAGAGTTAGCTTGTTTGCTGTCCATAGCTGATTAGTCATTTTACTTTCGTCATTATAGTTTGATTTCATGTATTTCCAGTGATTAAGCAAGTGAATCTTAAGGTGTCTTTTGATTTTGGACAAGCTTGTTTACTTTCGCTTTAGATCGAAATCAAAGTTATATAACAACTTTCTTTTTGTAACCCATCCACATTAAGAAAGGGAAAAGAAAATACATGCATTGTGCATTTTGCATTTGACTGTTTGCTTGGCGATTTAGGAAAAATTTGCATTTAGTGTGTGCTCTATGATCTGTGTGAAAAGATTTGCCTTTCTTTTCCCTCAGTAGTTAAGGTTTTCAAAGTTGAAAGATTGAAAAGTTTGCTTCTCATCTTAGACTGCATTCAGGAATTTGTCATATACATCTCGTGGTGATCCTTAAAGGAAAACTGCTAAGCAAGATCAACATTAAAATAAATCCAATTTACATAACAACGCTTTGTAAGATAACGCAAACAAATAGAGGTCTAGGTAGAGACGTGTTCTGGCGTCGTTAAACATAGTGACTGTCGATCTCTACGAAGGTGGGTGATTCCTCCTGAGAGTCGGTGGCACTAATACGGACTTGTGCTCCCACATACCGTCGCGTATATATTGGGAGACCCCTATAGGAACAAAGCCTTTATCCATAGGAAGCCGTGTCGGCCGCCCTACTGATCGCGATGCAGTGAACACAGCATTCACGAAGATCGACCACCCGTACCGTAAAACGTATTCTGTGGTTTCGCGAAAAGTTTGGCACACCCTCTGCCTAGAACTCCAGAGCAGTTTCTTTTGGCCTTTTTCAAACTCTATAACTGAAAAAGTCCATCCGAGCATTTGTCACTTCGGGCTCGTTAAAACATCGAAGGGGACTAGAGTCATCTTTAGCTTTTTCTCAACTCTTAAAACATGAAAAAGCAAGTTTGTGTCTAAAGCGTCGTTAATAAAATTTATTTTAAATCGGAACATAATCACCTGTTATTCCCACGTTGATCTTTCAGTTGAAAAGTATGGAGCCCACCAACCAAGGAAGTAACCTTGGTGGAAGTCCAAATCCCTTCTCCTCTTGGGGAGATGTTGGTGCGCCTCATATGGCCACATTGTCACTTCCAGGATTGACAATTGGCCTACCCGTATGGCTCTTTTCAACTAATGTAGTGCAGATCGCCACTAATCCTGAGCAGTCGAATCAACAGTCAGACCAGTCTAGAACTACCCACCAGCCTTCCACTTCTTACAATACTTCCTTTCATCCTTCATCTTCGCAAGGTAGAGCCGGCAAAAGTCAGCCTCCCATGGAGAAGAAAGAAAAGAAGAAGAGGGAAAAGAAGCAGAAGGGGCCTATGGCGAAGGCGACTGGGGGCAAGCAAAAGACATCTGACAAAAATCCACACACTGCACCGACCGGGCCTAAATCGCCATGTGTCATTTGCAAAGGGGCCCACTTCCATCGTGATTGTCCTTGTATTCCCCGGATACTAAGGGACTGGTCCCCCAGGTTGCACAATCCGGTAGTGTTATAGACAATTTTGTGCCTTACAGCAACAGGTATGAATTGTCAATAATCCAAGGGCTCCAAAGTTCCCTAAACATGATGTTCCTACCCCTAGAGGAACAAGGTTAGCAAACCAACAGCTCTCAGATCAGTTCTCCACCTGAAAATACTCAAAAACAAGCAACCCTGAAATCAAAGCAGGTGCTCCACTAGGCTTCTGCGCTGAAACACAACTCCTCCATGGTGTACCTGCGTTGCAAAGCAGGTAGAACAAAGGCCACCTGCGTTGAGCGAGTTTGGACATGTGGCACACTGAGTCATTGCTCTGGAATCTTCCAAAAATGACACTTGGATCAGGGATTTCGCCTTGTGATGAGTCAGAGGCTCTGTTTCTCCAAGTGGAAGCAAAGTTCTCCAAGTGGACTCAAGAACTGAAGATAAACTAAAGATTAACTGAAGAGAGAGAAGACACAAGGCAGCTACACATCAGTTGCAAGCTGACTCATCCTTTCCCAATTCATCTATATATTGAGCTCTCTCCTATGAGCTCAGGAGGCTGGAATTTTGTGCAAAGTAATGATATGCTGTTGGTTTCACTATAGAACTATTGGGTGATTGTTTGAGAGAGGTGAAGAGGAGAAATTCTTTCTGCTGGGAGGTGTTGCTGGATTGGAGCCTTCAATGGTTGTAATACTCTTAGAACTTTTACTTCTTCATTAATAAAAGCTATTGAGGTTCTTCTATGTGCTCTTGTTTCAATAATATATTGTGATGATTGCATGTTTGGTTTACACTAATCCATGAACCAGTTATGATTGCATGCCTCTTGTAGTTTCCTTCTTTGTTATTTTGCAGGATCTCATTGTAGCTGGGCAAGCAAAAGAACAAGGAGCTAGGAGCAAGCAGCCAAAGAGAAGAGTTTGGATTCGACATTAAGCGCAAGGCAACGGTTAGTGCATTTCTCCATTCTCTTTTGCTTTCATAAAGAAGTAAACCTTAAGTAGTTTGTTTTACAGTTGTTGCTAAGGAACTATCACCCTTAGAGTGGGATAGCTTCATCCGAGTCGGATACTTTTCCCTACAACAAACTGGCGACTCCGCTGGGGATCGTATCCGTTTGATTGTGTTTGTAGTATTTTGCTATTCATTTCCTGAACAAAAGAGTACCAAATCGAAAAGCTTTTGACTATATCAAAAGCGAAGTAGAGGGCAGCTACTCTGGCTCATTTCTGAGCAAGTTCATGATTTGAAGAGCTGATCTACAAGGATCCTTGTAAGCTCTTAGTGATAGCTTTTCACCTTCCTAATCATCCCTTTGAGTGTGCTTGACTGATTGCTTCTGATTTGAGCAAAAACTGTGCATTTTTGAGAAAATTATGACCCGGAAACTGTGAAAACGCAACTTTCGTTTTCCAAAGCAGGTAGTACACAGGCTACCTGCTTTGCAACACAGGTCCCGAAGGGGCTACCTGCGCTGAGAGCCAAACTGGCTGTGCAGCACGTGCGTTGGCCCAATTTTGCCTAGTGCAGTTGGGGTTTCCTCCTTTTTTCTTGCCTGTTTTCACTATAGATTTGACTGCCAGTTACCAGTCTTGCACCTGTTCTGAAACCAATATTACTTGCCATCATTCTGCCTCTGTTATATAACGAAATTGTACTTGTTCTTTGTATTTCTTACTCATTTACAATTTCCCATAACGAAGAGTAAACTAGTCTTGCTTTTGGCCTCTTAGATCTGAACTTGTGTTAGGCATTTTGCTGGTCTAAAGAATTAGCTTGTTTGCTGTCCATAGCTGATTAGTCATTTACTTTCGTCATTATGGTTTGATTTCATGCATTTCCAGTGATTAAGCAAGTAAATCTTAAGGTGTCTTTTGATTTTGGACAAGCTTGTTTACTTTCGCTTTAAATCGAAATCAAAGTTATATAACAACTTTCTTTTTGTAACCCATCCACATTAAGAAAGGGAAAAGAAAATACATGCATTGTGCATTTTGCATTTGACTGTTTGCTTGACGATTTAGGAAAAATTTGCATTTAGTGTGTGCTCTATGATCTGTGTGAAAAGATTTGCCTTTCTTTTCCCTCAGTAGTTAAGGTTTTCAAAGTTGAAAGATTGAAAAGTTTGCTTCTCATCTTAGACTGCATTCAGGAATTTGTTACATACATCTCGTGGTGATCCTTAAGGGGAAATTGCTAAGCAAGATCAACATTAAAACAAATCCAATTTACATAACAACGCTTTGTAACATAACGCAAACGAATAGAGGTCTAGGTAGAGACGTGTTCCGGCGTCGTTAAACATAGTGACTGTCGATCTCTACGAAGGTGGGTGATTCCTCCTGAGAGTCGGTGGCACTAATATGGACTTGTGCTCCCACGTACCGTCGCGTATATATTGGGAGACCCCTATAGGTAATTATCCTTTATCCATAGGAAGCCATGTCGGCCGCCCTACTGATCGCGATGCAGTGAACACAGCATTCACGAAGATCGACCACCCGTACCGTAAAACGTATTCTGTGGTTTCACGAAAAGTTTGGCACACCCTCTGCCTAGAACTCCAGAGCAGTTTCTTTTGGCCTTTTTCAAACTCTATAACTGAAAAAGTCCATCCGAGCATTTGTCACTTCGGGCTCGTTAAAACATCGAAGGGGACTAGAGTCATCTTTAGCTTTTTCTCGACTCTTAAAACATGAAAAAGCAAGTTTGTGTCTAAAGCGTCGTTAATAAAATTTATTTTAAATCGGAACATAATCACCTGTTATTCCCACGTTGATCTTTCAGTTGAAAAGTATGGAGCCCACCAACCAAGGAAGTAACCTTGGTGGAAGTCCAAATCCCTTCTCCTCTTGGGGAGACGTTGGTGCGCCTCATATGGCCACATTGTCACTTCCGGGATTGACAATTGGCCTACCCGTATGGCTCTTTTCAACTAATGTAGTGCAGATCGCCACTAATCCTGAGCAGTCGAATCAACAGTCAGACCAGTCTAGAACTACCCACCAGCCTTCCACTTCTTACAATACTTCCTCTGATCCTTCATCTTCGCAAGGTAGAGCCGGCAAAAGTCAGCCTCCCATGGAGAAGAAAGAAAAGAAGAAGAGGGAAAAGAAGAAGAAGGGGCCTATGGCGAAGGCGACTGGGGGCAAGCAAAAGACATCTGACAAAAATCCACACACTGCACCGACCGGGCCTAAATCGCCATGTGTCATTTGCAAAGGGACCCACTTCCATCGTGATTGTCCTTGTATTCCCCGGATACTAAGGGACTCGTCCCCCAGGTTGCACACTCCGGTAGCATCAACCTCTGGTAGTCATGTTGATTGCAATCCGTCAACTAGCGAGAGTGAAGGACGAAAAGGGAGACCAAGATCACCCTGTATGTTGTGTGAAGGCGATCATGCCATCCACCGATGTCCATTCTTAGATGAGGCGAAGAGAGTTTTGGAAGATCGTCCGGTATCACCGTTACGACTTCCTCCTGGATACCAAAAACTCGTACTCAATCCCTCGATAGTTGAAAATCCAGCTGGCCCGCTCAAGTGGTCAGCTGAAGTGTCGGTCATTGAGAATGAACCAACTGAATCCAGACCAGACGAAAGTCTAAAGGTCGAAACGGCAGTTGACCCGGTTCTTCCTTCAGAGGTTTCATCCTCAAATGACACCGTCGTTGAAGATTCATCTTCAAATGACACCCTCACTGAAGAGAATAAGGATGACACCGTCCAGATTCTTTTCATCAACACAGACTCTGATGAGCATCAGGGCAATGCGCCCATTCCTTTATCGCAGGAAGGAACATCGTCAGGGTCGTATCCGGCCGTGTATTCGGTCCCACCACCAAGCAACCTGGTTGTATCCTTTGATTGGAACCAACTAGGCAGACCCCGGTTACCAGCCAGTATACCATTCAGAATCATTGTCCAAATCTATAGAATGGTAATGGCTGGAACCATCATTGATGAAGGGGCATCTGTGAGTATCCTTTCCTCTATTGCTTGGAATGCACTGGGTTCCCCGGCGCTTTTACCTGAGATGAGAAATCTATCGGGTTTTGATAAAGGAACCAGTCGCCCATTAGGGATTCTCCCCAATGTTCCCATTACATTGAGGAAGAAGACAGTTCATATGAATGTCATGGTCGTCCAAGGACCCTTGGATTATAACCTACTCCTTGGACGGGACTATATATATTGCATGGCAGCTATAGTCTCCTCACTCTTTAGACTAATGTGTTTTCCACACGAAGGAAAGATGGTCAAGCTCGTGGACCAACTTTCATTTCCGGGATCTCGCATCGCAAATAGTCAAATACCAACCCTAAACAGCTTATTCACTCAAGAAATGCCTCCACCCCCGGTTCTACTTCCCGATGAATGCGAGTAATTCGGAAAGAAAGAACTGGGACCCAGGGGGCATGCACCCTGGCCTGCCTTGGGTAGAGAAAACCTTGGGTATAAAGTTAATTTCCGCAGAAGAATAGACTAGTCCGTACCCTGTCCGAAAAAGGAAGAGAGGGTTGTTCTAGGATAAAATTCTTTTGTCAAAGTTATGTGAGCGAAAAGATCGTCTCCCTTTGTCTAAAAAAGTAGGCTCTCCTAAGGAGGAGATCCATTTGTGGCAGCAAGTAGCCACCATCTTTGAATGTCAAGCCTCACCCATTAAAACAATATGTTTTGAAGGATAAGTAGGGGCAGTCTTCAAAGAAAGAGATGAAATTGCTGCAACAAGTAGTCACCATCCTTAGCAACCTAATGATAGACACCGCCGAAAAGAGAGTTTAGTTTGCGGCAGCAAGCAAAACCATTTTTCGGATAATAAGTAAGAGGCAAACCTCCCTCCGTAACACCAATGTTTTATCTGTTGCGATCTTGAAAAACCTAAAAGTGAACTGATGGGAAGACAAGTACCATCGGCACCGAAAAATAACGAGAAGACAAGTATCGTTAAAAATATAGCAAGACGACAAGTAGAAAAACAGAGGTGGGACGGAGGAGGGGGAGCCTTGAAATTATATTTTATACCTGGGGGCATGCAAACCTTTTGGAGTGCAAGCTAAGAGCAGTTATTTATCTGTTTTTTGGATTAGTCGTTTCCGAACTAGCATGAAAAAAGGATGTGGGGCAAAAGTTAAAACTTGCCAAATTGGAGTAGCTAGTGAGGTATAGCTCCTTAAATAAGAATACCTCACCTGAGGCGTTTCTTGTATTATGACTGGTATGTTCGAGCAGTTTTAGCACACAGTTCATGCTCGTTAAAAAATAAACGCAAGATCCGAGCAGTTTTAGCACATAGTTCATGCTCGTTAAAAAATAAACATAAGTTGTGAGCAATCTTCCCCTAGAGTTCAAGCTCACCCAGAAAAAATGAACCGGTAAATAACCTTGGTAAATGTAACCTTTGACAGCCATATTAAAGCCCTTGGTCGTGTTCTTGCAGTCTCACCTCCATCCGTTCATTTGGCCAATCGTTCATCTCCATATGTTTGTTTACCCGTTTTGAGGAACAGCTGCGAAGAGTGATTTCACTAAGCCATCCTTGTGACACCGCCGTGATTGGAATATTCCAACCTGTACCTGGAATCTGCTGCTGCCCTGTTAATCACTCGTTCCTCGAAAGACGAGTCGTCTTTAAGCTCTTTTCACTGACTCGTAAAATATGAAAAGATTGCCGAGTTTTGGCCTTCCAGCTCGTTAAAGCGACCGAAAAGCTATCCCTCCTCTAGATTTTAATCTTTTTGGACCTGAGGGATTATTGCACAAAAAGATCGAGCGCTTGTTTTGTTCGGCTCGTTAAAGCAATCGAAAATTCATCCCTTCTGTATTGTTTTATACTTTTTCGGACTTAAGGGATTAGAAGACGAAAAAGGAATTTTGGAGTTAACTTTCCGTACCTTTTCAGACTCTCTAAAAATGAAAAGGACCAAGTTTTCCTTGTCGTTAGACTCGTTAAAATGATTAAATAGCGACAAACTTGTCTTTAGACGAGAACGAGTTTCCCTATCGCTAGGCTCGTTAAAACATAGCGATGGGCTTGCCCGAAGGGCAGGTTATAGAACAAGCATATGTTATCCTCCTCAAGCTTGACAAAAATAAAGAGGTACTGGTCAGCAATGACTGGGGAAAAATTGGGAGAACCTCACAGCATTAATGGTAGCAAGTCGCTCTTGAACATGACACTTTGTCCTCCATATCACATCGGGTTGGGTTGTTTCATTCACCGGTCTCATAACCATGGTCCTCGCCACACCATCCACAATTGGGGTAATGCTACCGATCCATCACATCAGTGTCGTTATATGTTCAAGAGATGTGGTTCTGCAAAGAGTCAACCGTGTCCCATCCACTGCCATACATTATCCTTCATCCACTTCATGACCGCCACCCTGAATCATACATCACAGTTTGTTTTCACCTCATCACAATCACTAGCTCCGTTCCGTGTCACTGATGTGGGATTCATTAAGGCCCTCCTTTGACGGATCGCTCCTTGTCGACATCAGCTCATTATCCAAGGAGTTGATCTAGGAACAACCCCTTCAGTACTTTGAAGCTTGCATGCCTCAATGGCAAGTTTCTCACTTCCGGCGACAGGTATACATCAATGACCTTCGACCAGAGGATTTTGCATGGTGGTCGACGCCAAGTCCTTTATTCCCACCATGTGAATTGTACTGCTGTACCTTGAGGGTCATCATCCTTATCGGTGATTCCTCTCGCGCTTGTTAACGGTTTACATCATTGACCGGTAATCAAGCGATGTCTTTCCATGTTCGAAGTCAAGAAATTCTCACGTGGATCGACTTGTACATCGAGTGAAGATCGGAAGAGATTGAAGACCCCGGATCTAGTTTCATCCATCCGGGCTGCGATATATATTCAGGATATAAAAACATTTGATATGTACATCATTGCAGCAGATGATCATCCTTCTCAAAGGATGATAATTTCAGCAGAGAATTATCAGTCTACAATCAGACGATTGTCTGTTCTATGTACCAAAATGTATTTATAAAGCTGAGCATGGGAATGCCCGCCTCAGTTAGATCATGAAAATGTATGAAAAATAATGTATTGTATTGTATCTTATTACAGGACACCTCTCAGCAGATCGAATGAACTTCGGATCCTCTCAATAAAGCGTTTCACCCGATAAACGACCTCATACTTTAGGGGGCATCTGTTATAGACAATTTTGTGCCTTACAGCAACAGGTATGAATTGTCAATAATCCAAGGGATCCAAAGTTCCCTAAACATGATGTTCCTACCCCTAGAGGAACAAGGTCAGCAAACCAACAGCTCTCAGATCAGTTCTCCACCTGAAAATACTCAAAAACAAGCAACCCTGAAATCAAAGCAGGTGCTCCACTAGGCTTCTGCGCTGAAACACAACTCCTCCATGGTGTACCTGCGTTGCAAAGCAGGTAGAACAAAGGCCACCTGCGTTGAGCGAGTTTGGACATGTGGCACACTGAGTCATTGCTCTGGAATCTTCCAAAAATGACACTTGGATCAGGGATTTCGCCTTGTGATGAGTCAAAGGCTCTGTTTCTCCAGGTGGAAGCAAAGTTCTCCAAGTGGACTCAAGAACTGAAGATCAACTAAAGATTAACTGAAGAGAGAGAAGACACAAGGCAGCTACACATCAGTTGCAAGCTGACTCATCCTTTCTCAATTCATCTATATATTGAGCTCTCTCCTATGAGCTCAGGAGGCTGGAATTTTGTGCAAAGTAATGATATGTTGTTGGTTTCACTATAGAACTATTGGGTGATTGTTTGAGAGAGGTGAAGAGGAGAAATTCTTTCTGCTGGGAGGTGTTGCTGGATTGGAGCCTTCAATGGTTGTAATACTCTCAGAACCTTTACTTCTTCATTAATAAAAGCTATTGAGGTTCTTCTATGTGCTCTTGTTTCAATAATATATTGTGATGATTGCATGTTTGGTTTACACTAATCCATGAACCAGTTATGATTGCATGCCTCTTGTAGTTTCCTTCTTTGTTATTTTGCAGGATCTCATTGTAGCTGGGCAAGCAAAAGAACAAGGAGCTAGGAGCAAGCGGCCAAAGAGAAGAGTTTGGATTCGACATTAAGCGCAAGGCAACGGTTAGTGCATTTCTCCATTCTCTTTTGCTTTCATAAAGAAGTAAACCTTAAGTAGTTTGTTTTACAGTTGTTGCTAAGGAACTATCACCCTTAGAGTGGGATAGGATCATCCGAGTCAGATACTTTTCCCTACAAGAGGTAGCATCAACCTCTGGTAGTCATGTTGATTGCAATCCGTCAACTAGCGAGAGTGAAGGACGAAAAGGGAGACCAAGATCACCCTGTATGTTGTGTGAAGGCGAGCATGCCATCCACCAATGTCCATTCTTAGATGAGGCGAAGAGAGTTTTGGAAGATCGTCCGGTATCACCGTTACGACTTCCTCCTGGATACCAAAAACTCGTGCCTAATCCCTCGATAGTTGAAAATCCAGCTGGCCCGCTCAAGTGGTCAGCTGAAGTGTCGGTCATTGAGAATGAACCAACTGAATCCAGACCAGACGAAAGTCTAAAGGTCGAAACGGTAGTTGACCCGGTTCTTCCTTCAGAGGTTTCATCCTCAAATGACACCGTCGTTGAAGATTCATCTTCAAATGACACCCTCACTGAAGAGAATAAGGATGACACTGTCCAGATTCTTTTCATCAACACAGACTCTGATGAGCATCAGGGCAATGCGCCCATTCCTTTATCGTAGGAAGGAACATCGTCAGGGTCGTATCCGGCCGTGTATTCGGTCCCACCACCAAGCAACCTGGTTGTATCCTTTGATTGGAACCAACTAGGCAACCCCGATTACCAGCCAGTATACCATTCAGAATCATTGTCCAAATCTATAGAATGGTAATGGCTGGAACCATCATTGATGAAGGGGCATCTGTGAGTATCCTTTCCTCTATTGCTTGGAAAGCACTGGGTTCCCCGGCGCTTTTACCTGAGATGAGAAATCTATCGGGTTTTGATAAAGGAACCAATCGCCCATTAGGGATTCTCCCCAATGTTCCGATTACATTGAGGAAGAAGACAGTTCATATGAATGTCATGGTCGTCCAAGGACCCTTGGATTATAACCTACTCCTTGGATGGGACTATATATATTGCATGGGAGCTATAGTCTCCTCACTCTTTAGAGTAATGTGTTTTCCACACGAAGGAAAGATGGTCAAGCTCGTGGACCAACTTTCATTTCTGGGATCTCGCATCGCAAATAGTCAAATACCAACCCTAAAGGGCTTATTCAATCAAGAAATTCCTCCACCCCCGGTTCTACTTCCCGATGAATGCGAGTAATTTGGAAAGAAAGAACTGGGACCCAGGGGGCATGCACCCTGGCCTGCCTTGGGCAGAGAAAACCTTGGGTATAAAGTTAATTTCCGCAGAAGAATAGACTAGTCCGTACCCCGTCCGAAAAAGGAAGAGAGGGTTGGTCTAGGATAAAATTCTTTTGTCAAAGTTATGTGAGCGAAAAGATCGTCTCCCTTTGTCTAAAAAGTAGGCTCTCCTAAGGAGGAGATCCATTTGTGGCAGCAAGTAGCCACCATCTTTGAATGTCAAGCCTCACCCATTAAAACAATATGTTTTGAAGGATAAGTAGGGGCAGTCTTCAAAGAAAGAGATGAAATTGCTGCAACAAGTAGTCACCATCCTTAGCAACCTAATGATAGACACCGCCGAAAAGAGAGTTTAGTTTGCGGTAGCAAGCAAAACCATTTTTCGGATAATAAGTAAGAGGTAAACCTCCCTCCGTAACACCAATGTTTTATCTGTTGTGATCTTGCAAAACCTAAAAGTGAACTGATGGGAAGACAAGTACCGTCGGCACCGAAAAATAACGAGAAGACAAGTATCGTTAAAAATATAGCAAGACGACAAGTAGAAAAACAGAGGTGGGACGGAGGAGGGGGAGCCTTGAAATTATATTTTATACCTGGGGGCATGCAAACCTTTTGGAGTGCAAGCTAAGAGCGGTTATTTATCTGTTTTTTGGATTAGTCGTTTCTGAACTAGCATGAAAAAAGGATGTGGGGCAAAAGTTAAAACTTGCCAAATTGGAGTAGCTAGTGAGGTATAGCTCCTTAAATAAGAATACCTCACCTGAGGCGTTTCTTGTATTATGACTGGTATGTTCGAGCAGTTTTAGCACACAGTTCATGCTCGTTAAAAAATAAACGCAAGATCCGAGCAGTTTTAGCACATAGTTCATGCTCGTTAAAAAATAAACATAAGTTGTGAGCAATCTTCCCCTAGAGTTCAAGCTCACCCAGAAAAAATGAACCGGTAAATAACCTTGGTAAATGTAACCTTTGACAGCCATATTAAAGCCCTTGGTCGTGTTCTTGCAGTCTCACCTCCATCCGTTCATTTGGCCAATCGTTCATCTCCATATGTTTGTTTACCCGTTTTGAGGAACAGCTGCGAAGAGTGATTTCACTAAGCCATCCTTGTGACACTGCCGTGATTGGAATATTCCAACCTGTACCTGGAATCTGCTGCTGCCCTGTTAATCACTCGTTCCTCGAAAGACGAGTCGTCTTTAAGCTCTTTTCACTGACTCGTAAAATATGAAAAGATTGCCGAGTTTTGGCCTTCCAGCTCGTTAAAGCGACCGAAAAGCTATCCCTCCTCTAGATTTTAATCTTTTTGGACCTGAGGGATTATTGCACAAAAAGATCGAGCGCTTGTTTTGTTCGACTCGTTAAAGCAATCGAAAATTCATCCCTTCTGTATTGTTTTATACTTTTTCGGACTTAAGGGATTAGAAGACGAAAAAGGAATTTTGGAGTTAACTTTCCGTACCTTTTCAGACTCTCTAAAAATGAAAAGGACCGAGTTTTCCTTGTCGTTAGACTCGTTAAAATGATTAAATAGCGACAAACTTGTCTTTAGACGAGAACGAGTTTCCCTATCGCTAGGCTCGTTAAAACATAGCGATGGGCTTGCCCGAAGGGCAGGTTATAGAACAAGCATATGTTATCCTCCTCAAGCTTGACAAAAATAAAGAGGTACTGGTCAGCAATGACTGGGGAAAAATTAGGAGAACCTCACAACATTAATGGTAGCAAGTCGCTCTTGAACATGACACTTTTTCCTCCGTATCACATCGGGTTGGGTTGTTTCATTCACCGGTCTCATAACCATGGTCCTCGCCACACCATCCACAATTGGGGTAATGCTACCGATCCATCACATCAGTGTCGTTATATGTTCAAGAGATGTGGTTCTGCAAAGAGTCAACCGTGTCCCATCCACTGCCATACATTATCCTTCATCCACTTCATGACCGCCACCCTGAATCATACATCACAGTTTGTTTTCACCTCATCACAATCACTAGCTCCGTTACGTGTCACTGATGTGGGATTCATTAAGGCCCTCCTTTGACGGATCGCTCCTTGTCGACATCAGCTCATTATCCAAGGAGTTGATCTAGGAACAACCCCTTCAGTACTTTGAAGCTTGCATGCCTCAATGGCAAGTTTCTCACTTCCGGCGACAGGTATACATCAATGACCTTCGACCAGAGGATTTTGCATGGTGGTCGACGCCAAGTCCTTTATTCCCACCATGTGAATTGTACTGTTGTACCTTGAGGGTCATCATCCTTATCGGTGATTCCTCTCGCGCTTGTTAACGGTTTACATCATTGGCCGGTAATCAAGCGATGTCTTTCCATGTTCGACTTCAAGAAATTCTTACGTGGATCGACTTGTACATCGAGTGAAGATCGGAAGAGATTGAAGACCCCGGATCTAGTTTCATCCATCCGGGCTGCGATATATATTCAGGATATAAAGACATTTGATATGTACATCATTGCAGCAGATGATCATCCTTCTCAAAGGATGATAATTTCAGCAGAGAATTATCAGTCTACAATCAGACGATCGTCTGTTCTATGTACCAAAATGTATTTATAAAGCTGAGCATGGGAATGCCCGCCTCAGTTAGATCATGAAAATGTATGAAAAATAATGTATTGTATTGTATCTTATTATAGGACACTTCTCAGCAGATCGAATGAACTTCGGATCCTCTCAATAAAGTGTTTCACCCGATAAAGGACCTCATACTTTAGGGGGCATCTGTTATAGACAATTTTGTGCCTTACAGCAATAGGTATGAATTGTCAATAATCCAAGGGATCCAAAGTTCCCTAAACATGATGTTCCTACCCCTAGAGGAACAAGGTCAGCAAACCAACAGCTCTCAGATCAGTTCTCCACCTGAAAATACTCAAAAACAAGCAACCCTGAAATCAAAGCAGGTGCTCCACTAGGCTTCTGCGCTGAAACACAACTCCTCCATGGTGTACCTGCGTTGCAAAGCAGGTAGAACAAAGGCCACCTGCGTTGAGCGAGTTTGGACATGTGGCACACTGAGTCATTGCTCTGGAATCTTCCAAAAATGACACTTGGATGAGGGATTTCGCCTTGTGATGAGTCAAAGGCTCTGTTTCTCCAAGTGGAAGCAAAGTTCTCCAAGTGGACTCAAGAACTGAAGATCAACTAAAGATTAACTGAAGAGAGAGAAGACACAAGGCAACTACACATCAGTTGCAAGCTGACTCATCCTTTCTCAATTCATCTATATATTGAGCTCTCTCCTATGAGCTCAGGAGGCTGGAATTTTGTGCAAAGTAATGATATGCTGTTGGTTTCACTATAGAACTATTGGGTGATTGTTTGAGAGAGGTGAAGAGGAGAAATTCTTTCTGCTGGGAGGTGTTGCTGGATTGGAGCCTTCAATGGTTGTAATACTCTCAGAACCTTTACTTCTTCATTAATAAAAGCTATTGAGGTTCTTCTATGTGCTCTTGTTTCAATAATATATTGTGATGATTGCATGTTTGGTTTACACTAATCCATGAACCAGTTATGATTGCATGCCTCTTGTAGTTTCCTTCTTTGTTATTTTGCAGGATCTCATTGTAGTTGGGCAAGCAAAAGAACAAGGAGCTAGGAGCAAGCGGCCAAAGAGAAGAGTTTGGATTCGACATTAAGCGCAAGGCAAGGGTTAGTGCATTTCTCCATTCTCTTTTGCTTTCATAAAGAAGTAAACCTTAAGTAGTTTGTTTTACAGTTGTTGCTAAGGAACTATCACCCTTAGAGTGGGATAGGGTCATCCAGGTCGGATACTTTTCCCTACAATAGGATGGATGATGTAATGTTCTTGTTTTACATTTAGTATATCCCCACTTGGTTGGGTGGATTAGTCAATCTTGGTATATCCCCACTTGGTTGGGAGATGGATGTATGTATGAGTCTTTGGTGATAGGAAGGTCATTTCTGATGTATAGAGTCATGTTCTTCTAGTAGAACATTTTTTTGCAGACCTTGCTTACATTCAGGGGGAGCATAACCCTTTGCCCTTGATGACGAAGGGGGAGAGTGACTCGGGGTTGCCATCAAGTCTAAAACGGGAGATTGTTGGCATTATGACTCAGATTTGGCACTATGACATAGGTTTTGTCCTTGACGGCAACTTACTCAGATGACAGATCTCAGTTCAAGCTCACAGAACGAAGAAAGAGAGGTATACGCAGGTTCCCGTTGACCAAGCCATGTGTACACGCGGGTTCACAGACCAAAAGGCACGTATGGAGTACACACGCACTTTAACGAAAGGAAAGGCACGTACATGTTGGAAAACTTGGTTTTGGTCTGTGGTATTTGGTCCATGGTATTGTGATCCATGGTATTGGTCCAAGCTATGTTGTCAGTCGTGTCAAACCCAGGTATTTGGTCTAGGGTATTGATTCTAAGTGGTTTTGGACCATGGTATTGAGTAAGGCCTAAGACTATAAAAGGAGGAGAAGATCATTAGGCAAAGGCACTCATGAATTGAATATCTAATGAAGAGCAAGATCTAGAATACAGGTGATTGGGTTATGGTGCACAGCTAGATATGAATCAAGGATGAACCTAAGCACTTGTTGAAGGATAAGTTCTATTGATGGGTCTTAAAGCTTGAAGAGAAGTATCTTTGTGTGGTTTCATATTTTATCTGAATAATTGGCACATGTTGTAATCTGTAAATATGATGATCTGGGTATAACTGATGTCTGAATAATTTTAAATGTTAAAATCATCATTTACAGATCTGTACGTAGGTTCATTATAGCAAAGGCATGTATACACGCTGGTTCGACATTTCAAAAGTGCGTATACACAGGTTTGCCTTGATACAAGTGCGTATGCATGCAGGTTCATCACATTGAAGTAGCATACACCTCATATAATATGCTTTAGCTCTACTTTTGATTGATGTTACAATGTTCTGGGTTCTGGCTTGGGTTCTAGTTATTGTCATTGTATTCTGGTTACAGCATTTAGAGAAGTGATTGTTTGATTTAGTTTTGGTTGGTGCAAAGGAGATTGGTTGATGCAAATATATTTGATGTTTGATTGATGTTATTGATGGATCCAGTCTGAAAATTTATGAAACGTGGTCCCTGGAAGAAAAGAGAAGGTTGTAGCCTTCTGTAGGTCAACACCTACGTACTAGTACATCAGCTAGTACAAGAGCTAGGGGGTTGTAGCTCCCTTCCAAGAGAAGCTGGAGAATGGGAGAAGGTTGTAGCCTTTTGTAGGTAGAAGCCTGCATATTGGTATAACACTACACCAGTACAAAATATTGTACAAAGAAGTTTCTTATTAAAAGAAAGATAGAAATAATTGCAGCAGGTGGTTTTCACCCACATTGGGTTTCCACCTTATATCTTGTGTTCATGTGTGTGATTGTCTGTTTGGTTTTTACTGCTCCTGGTTACTGTTTATATGGTTTTGATGCACAGATTAAAGATCAACATATGAAGAATTAACTGAATTATAAGTTTACAGGGTATACGCTAGTTGCCTTATATACAGTTGTGTATACACACAGGTTTCATTCACTGAAGTAGCGTATATGAATCAGAATATGGAAATGAAATATTATTGACTTGCTAATACTGATTCACCACCCCTCTCAGTATTATTTCCAAAATTAGTAGTGCTAATACAAATTTTGTAGAACATATTAAAAACTCATTAAATAGAGATTCTAAATACTTGGAAATTCAATAAAAACTGCAACAAAGATACATTTTAGGCTATGTTGAAAATATTGAAAAATTGCTAATTTACAGGAAAAGATTGCATGTTCCGAATGTAAATATTTTGGAACAATTGATATTAGATGAGTCATAAGAAACCATATGCGAGAAAACCTAGATATCAAAAGCTGATAATAACATTAAGGAAAAAATTCTTTTGGCCATGTATGGAAAAGGAGGTGGGAGAATATTTATGAAAATGTTTATAATATCAGCAGGTGAAGGTAGAACACCAACACCCCGCTAGCTTGTTGAATCCACTGCCTATCCCTGAATGGAAATGGGAAGTAATTTCCCTAAATTTCATCACTAGACTACTAAGGGCCCAAAGAAAACATGATTCTAGTATGGTGGTGGTAGACACCTTAAGTAAAGCAACACATTTCATACCTATATAGTCCACATATGATACAACACAAATTTTCAATATCTTCATGAGAGAGAATTTTTTACTACATGGAGTGCCCAAGGTGGTGGTGTCAGATAAAGATGCTAAATTTTCATCCAAGTTTTCAAAAGTTATGTTTGGGGGCATGTGAACTCAACTAAATTTCATCACTTCATACCATCCTCAAATGGATGGTTAAATGGGGAGAAGCAATCATATTTTGGAGGACATGGTGAGAACATATTTCATGGATAGACCTACTATATGGGAGGATTTTATGCATTTGATAGAATTTGTGTACAACTAAAGCTACCAAACTTCAATAAAAATGAGTCCTTTTGAAGTCATGTATGGCCGGAAATGCCATATGCCTCTTAGTTGGAGTCAGCTAGAGGACAAGTTAATATTAGAACTGGATGCTTTACTGGAAATGGAGAAAATGGTATGGAAAATTAAACAAAACATAAAAGTTGTACAAGATAGGCAGAAAAGTTAGGCATACAGAAAGAGAACACATACAAAATTTAAGGTTGAATACCATGTTTACTTAAGGGTGAAATTTAGAAAAATTACCTTAAGAACTCGAACATGTACTAAGTTACTGCCACGATTTTGTGGGCCTTTCTAGATTTTGGAGAGAATTAAGCCAGTGGCTTATAAACTAGCAGTACCCAGCCATACTGATGTACACAATGTTTTTCATGTGTCTTTTTAAATAAATATATCCATGATAATTCTCACATTATTGATTGGAATTTGGTACAGGTAGAACCAGAGGGAGATTTCCTGGTAGAACTACTTCACATCTTAGATTGGAAAGAGATCCTCCTCTGGAATTGACTCATCACTTCGGTTAAAGTGTAGTGGAATGACTTTACATGTAAAGAGGATAGTTGAGAGTTCTAAGATAAAATACAAGAGGCCTATCCAACACTATTTCAAAAGTGAAGTTATTGGACAGTGAACAAAGAGGACATTGTATATAAAAATGGGGAGGAGGGGGGGGGGGGGGGGGGGGAATGTAATACCCCCTATGTTGTTATGATTATGTTTTTCTAATATTAGAATATATTTTTTATAAACTTGATGATAGGAAAGTCATGATTGTTTGGAATGAATATGAATAGGGATGTATTATGATGTAATAAATAAATTTTATTAATAAATGGAAAAAACTAGAAATTACTTCGGAAAGAATCACTAGAGTAAAGAGATTGTTTCCAAATTTTGTAAAAAACCATCCTTGATGGATGAGGATAAAATAAATCTTCCCTAAAAAGGACTCAAAAAAATCCCTATGAGATAATAAATAAAATTTAATGAGATGGGAATCGAGAATACAATATTTCGGAATCAAGAAGTTGTTGATTCCCCTAGAAAGATCATCTCAGCTAAGGTGGTACTAAATGATTTAGTTTAAGGTTGGGAGGAACAATGCAATTTCCCAAGTGCTTCATTAACAGTAGTTATGGTTAGAATTTATGTTTATGTTTTTTTCATTAGTAAAAAGGAGGTATATGTGTTTGAAATTGAAATCCACTTTCGTTACTTTATGTGATTGCATAGTGATTATTGATTTGATGGGGATGTTAGCTAGTCGATTCCATAAAAGAATCTATAATGATATACAACTCATTTATGATATAAGTGAATTGTAGTTGTACGTATGGTATATTAAATTTTTGTTACCAATAGGTTTTAAGGGAAAAGATATTTTTTTCTGCCAAATTGAGTTAGGTTCGCATATATATATATATATATATATATATATATATATATATATATATATATATATATATATATATATATATATATATATATATATATATATATATATATATATATATATATATATATATATATAGATATATATATATATATATCGATCGATCGATCGAGAGAGAGAGAGAGAGAGAGAGCGAGAGAGAGTTGATTAGTTATTGTAAGTTTAGTTACTTATATACCATGATCTTATCTCGTTAGGTTCATAACACATTTCAGCCCATTTAGTTAGGATGTTGAATACTTAAAGTGAAAAGTATTTAGAGTTTGGATAACTAGATCATGCTGAGAAGAAAATAGGGAGAGTTTAGCCATCTATAAATTGTATTCCTTATTCCTGGAAAAATTTAGAAAGAAGGCATTAGTTCATAATTCAACATTATTAGATACTAATATGGAACTAGTTAGGGGCGATGTCTGACTCCATGGCGTGTTATGAAATTATTTAAAAAAATACTGTAGTGCCTGGACCTTATACAACAAATGGAGAAAAACATAAAAACCTACCAAGTTGGGAATGAGGATAATGGTATTGAGAGGGAACAGAATGAATACAAGAAAAACCCATTGGGGGTAACCATGATAACACTACATTAATTATAGTTATATCTACGACAACAAGTTTCAATTTCAATGCCAAACCAAGAAGAAAATAAATGTTCCAACATATGAATGACCAGGAACCTCACGATAATAAGATACCATGACTATGTATCCTATAAACAAATGCAAGTCCAGTTTATGGACTAAGTATATTACATGTAGAAAAAAAAAATACAAAATAATCTTCGGTCCTTTCATAAGTTAATGCTAGAATGACAACAAAATATAATAGTAAAAACAAGTAAATTTGTACACGAAGTAAACTCAAAAAAAATACCCATCTCGATAGCCAAAACTGTGATTACCATTCTTCATTCAAACCTCAAACGAATAATTACAAGGTCTGACTTGGCAAGGCATTAATAAAATCAAAGATTCGCTAGAACCAATAGTTATAGGCAGGAAAAAAAAAGAAGCATCTGTCCACTCTTGAATTAGGCAAAAATCATAACAATAGAAAAGAAAATTAAACATCTAACTAAAACTAAATAATGATAGATGTATATGCATTGATGGTTCCAACACCAATATATATAGAATCGGACGAAAATTGTAACAATAGAAAAAAAATTAAACATCTAACTAAAACTAAATAATGATAGATCTATATGAATTGATGGTGCCAACACCAATGCACTCGAGAGGAGTGAGGCCTCTGAATGTTATCATGAATGAAAATCTTAGCAGAAAAAAGGGAACACTTTTCCAAAAGGAAAATGAATCTGCAAAGACCCTAGTGCCATGAATATCAATCTTGAATCAGAGCACAAATACCAAGGGGAAGATGGGAATTTGAATTTGGGTTCCCACCTAAAAAAGGAATTCTAAAGGAGATGAGTGATTTGGCGGTGGATCATCTAAATCAGAAACTAGGGGCATGTGGGCGAACTAAGCTGAACTATGTGTACTAGAAATAATAATGAACAAAAAAACGGAGGACTCGTGTGACGATTAAGAAATAAATTAACCCTTCTCTGAAAATGAATATTAGAACATCGAGACGATATGTGATGGAGGATTACTCGGGGGGTATCACCATAAATGCTTCACCAAGCCTGTATAATAAACCCCACAAAATTATCATTTAGTCCATTGAAACAATCAAATTTCTGGGTGAAGCTAGTTTAAGAAAAATAAGCAGCATCGCTACTTCTTTGTATGCCATGAATCAGAAAGCTTAATTATAAGCTTGATGGTATGAGAAGAATGGAAAAAATACAACATTATAAACCCATTTGACATCCCTATTGTGAGGAGAAGGCGTGAAGCCCCATATACCCATAAATTCACTCTTAGTTTGGAACCATTTATGCCAAGGGTAACTAGATCATATAAGACAAAAAAAAAGGAAAAACGATTACCTCAGAAGTGCAGTGGATAGAAGGGGGATTCATAAAAAGTCTTCTGGAATTCTCCAAACCTCCTTCCCGACCGGGTTACCAGCTGAAATGACTGAGGGTAAATGCTATACAAAATAAATTATAGGTGTAAACTATAAAGTCTCAAATTATTCCACCATGATGCATAATTTTAATAAATGTATAGCATGAAATTTATCCAAAGAAACATAGCCATGGAAAGGGGAGTTACCTTCAATAATTACTTGATGGGTAGGATATATGAAACAACTAATTATGTTTTCTCTGGAAGCCAAAGGATACATGAACTCTACAATGAAATGAAAAAAACAAGAACGTTACTCCAAAGTAAAAACAACAGTGTGCTTAGAAGTAACTCTTGAAATCCAATGGAATTCCTTATTATACTTTTTTAATTCAGTACCACACTAATAAAGATACTTAATGAATAATTAATCGGAAAAAAAATAAAACAAAAACCAACATACATGACTATGTGAACACAAATTTTGAAGCCTCTCATCATCACTAAGAGAAGGCATATGGGTGTCTATAGAGATTGACCCAAGCAGTAAAAGCCCTCACTTACAGAAATGGTTACTATGTAAAACAAAAAAGGATAAATAGCGAAACGTTCATCGAAAAATACAGACTAAGGTTATGTGGGAAAACTAAGGATCTCCATTGACCATTGGATCACCACTTCACATCCTCCATCATCGATGAGAGACACAAGGGTAGGGCGCGTGACTAGTACGTGAAGAGAAAAATGAATACATTAGAAGCTTTCCATGATGGGATCATACGAAGAGGATGTGAGGTGAATCATGCACCCAAGTCAGAAATTTCAGAAGGCCAAACACCTCTTGTTGAGTAACAATTATAGAGGCAACCGAGTTACATAAATTATCAACTGAATGTATAAATCTTTGCCAGCACATCAACATAAAATGTCGATACCCTATGCCATTAAGGGTTGAACATCATATCCCCTAGAAGGTTAATACATAATCTAAGTAATTGGACTTTTGGTATGGATATACAATTGGGGAACATAAATTCTAGGAAAATGAAGAACACCCTCGAAAACACTTTTCCTGTAAAGGAATTTTAGTTAGGTTATGGTAAGTTACAAATAATTTCCATAAGAGAAAACCTTAGAATCATTGATCATGGAAGGAAATAAAATGATAATGCGTAGTAGAATTGAATATGGACATTCATATAGGAAAAAAAAAATTATAGAATGTGTTAGGATATTCCGACACATAGGAAATAGTTAAGTACAACTTGGTCTAGTATAGAGTTAGGTATAGAGCTAGGTAAAGTGTGGTTCTTCACCTTGAACATTTAGTAACTTACAATCTGACGGTCACAATATGTAGTGATCCAACGGTTCATTCTCTCCTCGGTATTACTGACACTTGATCCGTGGCTTAACACCCGATTGGTCCATGATTTCTATTTAAAGCACATGGATGGTCATCTGTAGGGTAATCCGTTTATGAGAGAAGCATATGTAAATTTTCATTCTTTTATTAATAAATTGCCTGAAGTGGCCGCGTTGGCTCAGGCCATGGACTGTTTCCCTCTTTGAGGGTTTTAACCACGTCAAAATACTCGTGTATTGATCTTTGATCTGTTTGTGAGCAGTGTCCTTTGGTGTTCTGTCTGAGGAACTTACCCTGTAAATTCCTACATGGTATCAAAGCTATTTGAGGGTCGCGTCCGTTGGTGATCCAAATCTGAAGCCGGTAGAACTGCATCCGACTGCCGTTTCCTAGATCTACTGTTTCTGACTTCTTTCGGGCTGAGAGGACTACTCTGTTGTGTTGGGAGCATCTGTTCCAGTGAGGAACCCCTTTCGTTTCATGCAAAAAGGTTTCCGGTAGCCCTAGCTGCGTCATTTTTAAGATCTGGAGGTATACAGTGTTTATTTGCAGTTTACCATTATTTTCCTTTATTTATTTCGGTTTCGGTTTATTTAACCTTTTTTTTTTTATTACCGGATCTATACCTTTCATTTTTGCATATGCTCTTTGCCCTGCGAATCTGTGCGATCTGGGCAAATCAGAAACAGAAAGGAAGGATTTTTCTCATGTGTATAATCTTTTCCGTTGCGCCTTAGTGTGATCTCAAAAAATCAGAAACATTGAGGAAAATATTTAGTTTCCAGCTAAAGCTAACTTTGAGCCGCAAGGTTCATTTTTGAAAATATCTAGTTTCCAGCTAAAGCTAACTTCGAGCTGCAAGGTTCGTTTTTTTTTGTATGTCCGTGTTGGGTTTTGTGTTTTTTGTTTTGTAGGGAAAAGGAGTCTTCTCAAAGCAAGCACACAACCCAAAGCATCAACCCCCCCCCCCCCTCTCTCTCTCTCTCACAAACCTTTTGTATAGCTCACATAGTGCAAAGCTAATTTATGAGAGTAGAGGTCTTGGGTTCAAGTCTCCATTTTTTGGGGGCGGATTTTTTCATTTCCGCACATTCCCGCACTTCGTCGGCGACTTCATCAATTTTTTTTTTTCAAAAAGCCATAACTTCTTCATCCGGAAGCCGTTTTGAGAACCGTTTTTTTTTAAACGGCCTAATTTTTCGAGGTCTTTCCATTGGTACACTTAGTTTTAGCATTTACAACTTCAATTTCTGTTAAAAATGGAAAGTCCATGCCAAGTCATTCTTGATAGCACTAACTACATCCAATGGTGGTCCTACATTGTGGATTTACTTAGAAGTAAAGGTCTTTACAGAATAGCCACAGGCCAAGAGACCAAACCGAAAGATGAAGACAAGGCAGCTAAATGGGAAAATAGGCAAGACCAAGCACGTGGGTTGATAGGAATGTCTATTTCTCCAGATCTTAGATTCCATATTGCAGAACTTGATACTCCTGATGAAGCACTGCAACAAATTACTAAAGTATTTGGAATTAAAAATGAACTTAAAGCCCATCAACTTGAAAATGAATTGCTTACATTGGACCCCAATAATTTCTCTTGCATTGAAGATTTTTTGTCCAAGTTCAAGACCCTTAGACTTCTCTTGGAAGGTGTTAAGGTTAAGAAAGAAGATAGTAGCCTTATCTACTCCATTCTTACTAAGTTGGGACCAGCCTATTCTGTGTTTGTTTCCACCTTCCATTCTACAAGAGAAGCCTTCATTTCTCAAGGACAAACCTACAAGTCCCCTTCCTTTGATTCCTTTTGTGATTCTTTAATAAGAGAACAAGAAAAACTCTTACACCTTGGTCTTCTTCATCTTGGAAACTCTTATAAGAAAGCGTTAGCTGCCCAGCAGCAACCAAATCCAAAGAATCCTAAGAAGTTGTATCCTAAAAAGAATGGTCCTAAACCAAACAAGGGTCCTAAGCAATTTTAACCTCAAAATGAAAAATCATTTCAACAAAATGATAAGACAAATAAAAACAAAGGGAAGAAGACTGATAGACATTGCAACTTTTGTAGTTGAGATGGCCACTTAGAATCCAAATGCTTTGAGAAGATGGAAGCCTTGGAAGTAGCAATCAAGAAGCACAACATCCATTTGGAGCAATCTTCAACTTCAACTTCATCTTCAGGAATGGCACTTTCTGCATGTGGTTGTCAAGCATCTCGGTCTGGCTATGCACTAAATGTATCTTCTTCTTCTCATTCTCATGAGTGGCTCATTGATTCTGGAGCTTCTTATCACATGGCCAAAAACAAAGCCATGTTTTCTTCTCTAAATGATTGTAACACCAAAAATATATATGTTGGTGATGATAGATCTCTTAGTGTTGTAGGGACTAGAACTGTTCATCTAGACAATGGTCAGTTTAATGATGTATTATGTGTTCCAACCTTATCCTGCAACCTTCTATCTGTATATCAGATAACCCATTCAGGTGAAGGTAAAATCGTTGAATTTTCACCTCACGATGTTGTAATTAAGGACCTAAGAGATCCTAGACAGATTTTAGCTATTGGCATTGCTGATGATTCTACAAGGTTGTATAAGTTTCACAACTTTGGGTCATCAAATCTTCCCTCAGTATTTGTTGCTTATAATGATGAAGTGAGCAAACTTTGGCATGAACGATTTGGTCACTTAAACTATCTCTCTCTTCAGAATCTATGTAAAGAAAATATGGTGACAGGTCTTCCAATGGTATCTTGCAGAGATGGTGTTTGTTCCAGATGTGTACTCGGAAAACATCATCGGGACAGTTTTGAAAAACGAGCCTCTTGGCACGCCTCAGCCCCTTTACAGCTCATGCATAGTGATTTATGTGGTCCACTTCCAATTGCTTCATTCTCTGGCTACAAGTATTTCTTAACTTTCATTGATGATTTCTCCAGACGCACTTGGGTATACTTCTTAAAACTCAAGAGTGAAGTATTTAACATGTTCTTGGCCTTTAAGGCCTTTGTTGAAAAACAATCTGGACATCAAATTCTTAAGCTAAGATCTGATAATGGCGGAGAATATGTTAAAAACACATTCATCAACTTTTGCACTGAGAATGGAATTCAAATGCAACATACTATTCCATATACTCCACAACAAAATGGTGTAGCTGAGAGGAAGAATCGCACCTTAAAGGAAATGGCTAATTGTATGCTTCAATATAAAGGACTTAGTCTTAATTATTGGGCAGAAGCAATTAACTGTGCAAATTACATAATAAATCACACTCCTACTAAGGTTTTAAAGAATATCACTCCAGAAGAAGCATGGAGCTCAATCAAACCAGATGTAAGTCACTTTCGTGTTTTTGGAAGTGAAGCATGGGCCCATATTCCATATGAGAAACATAAAGCTTTAGAACCTAAGAGTTAAAAATGTATTTTTGTTGGATATTCTGAAGATGTCAAAGGATATAGACTTATTCCACTTAAGTCCAAAAATGTTATCATTAGAAGAGATGTAAAGTTTGATGAAAATATATCGGCCTCCGAGCCTAGTTCGGCGGATGTGCCACCTCTCCCTATCTCTTCCACCTTTGAAAATATTTCTTCTTCAGATGATGAAAGCGAGGATGAAAATCCTCCCCCACCTTCTCAGGATTCTCCTTCAGCTCCTCAGCTTCCAAAATGGGTCTGTGCTACTCGGGATGCAGCAGGTGATCTTGCCGGTGATCCTATAGATCAGCAACGTACACGTTCTCAGTTCGAGAGAGCCTCTTCTTTACTGGCTCAAGCTTCAGTGAATTATGATCCTGACACCTTTGCAGAAGCTTCAGGCCATCCAGATTGGGAAGCAGCTATGAATGAAGAATATCATTCATTATTGGCAAATGATACATGGGATTTTGTTCCTCTACCAAAGGGACGAAAACTTGTTAGATGCAAATGGGTTTACAGAACCAAGTATGGACCAGATGGGAAAGTTGATAAACATAAAGCTCGTCTTGTTGCTAACTATTTTTCACAAGTTGAAGGCATTGACTATACTGAAACCTTCTCCCCTGTTGCCAAAATGAACTCTATCCACCTTGTTCTTTCCATTGCTGCCTCTTTCAAATGGGAAGTCCATCAGATGGATGTTAAATCCGACTTCTTGCATGGGGACTTTGTTTGGTCACTATAATACTAGTGATTACCCCATTACTATTGTAGTTATACCCCTTATTTATATTGTTGTGCCCCTATTACCCCCATATTGTTATTTCTGTGCTCCACAGAATCCCTCTATTGTTATTTTTGTGGCTTTATATTATTATTGTTAGGTCGGCTGGATTATATTGTGACTCCTTAGACTCCTATATATAGACAAGAGGTTTTGTCATTTGTATCATCGAAGAATTGTTCATTTATGTAATGTAAAGGAGGTTTCCCCCTCGAAG
The DNA here is from genome assembly GCA_031772625.1 of Pinus tabuliformis. Taxonomy (NCBI): domain Eukaryota; kingdom Viridiplantae; phylum Streptophyta; class Pinopsida; order Pinales; family Pinaceae; genus Pinus; species Pinus tabuliformis. The sequence goes on from CM062808.1 coordinate 672,347,323, forward strand.
AGGCTGAATTCTAAGGCGTTGATCTATCTTTTCTATCTTTTCTTGAGCTGGTTTCATAACATTTGGTATCAGAGCTTTGGATTCTAGGGTTGTGCTGCTCCAAACAGGTCATCGTGGAATTTTCACTATAACTTTTTTTCTGTGACGTTTCAGAAGTTGTAAAAAAAACCCATTTGAGAATAAATCATTTTGAATCTTGGGTCCAAGTTTCAGATCTTTTCGCACGATATTTGTGGAGATATGATCTGAGGAAGTTGGTCTTTTTGCAGACTCCTGAATTACATTCAAAACAGGTGACCTGGGGAAAATCGTCATAACTTTTTCTATGAGGATCAGATTGAAATTTCGTAAAAAGGTACAAAAAGAGGATGGACTGTAGTTTCTTGTATGCGTGTTTCAGATCCAAAGGTCAAAACAGTGACTCGTGGCACGTCATACAAGTTCGCTCTACTGAACTAGTCTATAAGCAAGTCACTGTGGGAGATTTCATATAACTCTTCCTTGGAGAATCCAATTTGGGTCAGACTTGTGGCATTGGAAAGAGGACACAGAGGGCTACTACATCTCACAAATTTAGAACTAGATGATTGGAAAGTACAGAGATACATCAGAGGCAATATCAAGCTCCTACAAAGTGAAAAAAGGTGTGTAGATTTTCTTAAATTTTTGTTTAAGCTTGGTTTGAAAATTTATTTTGAAGGAATTCAAAGGGCATAGTAGAGCATTATTATCAGTAACTGATGCCCCGAGGAAAGAAAATGCAAACACCTAGTAAGGAACCTGAAAGCTCTAGCATGACTCATGAAGAAGAGGAAGAAATGCAACATGATATATCAAAATTACAAGACCAAGTGCAACAACTGTCCCTTGCACAAAAAGGAACAGAATCTAAGATGGATGGTTTAAAGAAAGATGTAGAAGCTAAGGTGGATGGTTTAAAGAAAGGTGTAGAAGCTAAGATTGATTGTTTAAAGAAAGGCGTAGAAGCTAAGATGATTGACGTGGAAGCTAAGATGGATGATTTGAAGATAGATTTGAAGACAGACATGGATGAATTGAAGATAAATATGAATAAGTTGCTACAAGAAATGGTCCCTAAGGGTGAAAGGGTACTAAAGGAAACTCATGATGAGAACAAAAGAAATGTTAATCATGATTCCATAGACTCTAATGTTGGATCGAAGACTCACCATATTCCAAAAATCGATATGAGGAAGTTTGATGGCAAGGATCCCGCCACATGGATATTACAGATGGAGCAATTCTTCGATCTCAATAATGTGCAAAATGCACAAAAGGTACGTATGGAAACTGTATATTTGGAACCAAATCAGTTTGTATGGTATCAATGGCTTTGTTCTCGTAAACAATTTATCACTTGGGCAATTTTTACGGAAGAATTGATAGCACATTATGAGGATACAAAAAGCAACACTTTTTTTAGCCAATTGATAAGTCTCAAACAAAAGGGTTCAATAATGGAGCACATTGAGGAGTTCCAAAAATTGAACATAAGGGTAAAAGATATTCCAGAGGAGCATAGGATTGATGTGTTCATAGGGTCTTTAAAGGATAATATCCAACATGATGTTCGCCTTTGGGAACCTGATTCATTAGAGAAGGCATTCAGGTTAGCAAGAAAAATGGAAAGCAAAATTATGGCAACTAGGAAGCATACCACTCACAACTATAAAGACGGAAGTGTTGTTGCCCCTAGTCTTCCACAACCTACAAGGTTGACACCACAAAAAATGGAAGAAAAAAGAGCAAAAGGGCTTTGTTACATATGTGATAGAAAATACACAGAAGGTCATAAGTGTGCTGAGAAGAAATTATTCTACATAGATTGTGAAGAGGAAGAAGAAAAGGAGAAAGAAAGGTCAAAAGAAGAGGATATACTCCAGGAACAAAGCCTAGATGAAGAACAAATAAATCCGACCATATCTTGTAATGCATTGGCGGGAATTACCACTCCTCAAACCATCAAGATAGAAGGACAAATCAAGAAGAAAAAGGTAATAGTGTTGATTGATTCAGGAAGCACCCACAATTTTATTCATTGTAGGGTAGCAAAAGAATTGAATTGCTTCCTATATCCAGCACCAGAGTGTCAAGTGATGATTGCAAATGGAGGAACAATAAATTGCTCTGGAAAGTGCCATAATATCAAGCTATCCATGGGAGAATATGTATTGACTAGCCCAATGCTTTCCATTCCAATGGGAGGTGCTGATGTTGTACTAGGAGTCCAATGGCTACAATCCTTGGGTACAATAGCTTTTAATTTTCAAGAACTTTTCATCAAATTTTCTATGGAAGGAAAGGAAGTTGAATTAAGGGGTATTGCAGGGAAACCAGGAAAGATAATCAGCTCTAATGGCATGACAAAGCTTCTAAAAAAGGAGCAAAGAGGTGTAATTGCACAATTATGTTCGCTAGATGTTTCCACATTGGAATCATCTATTTCTCCAGATCTCCAAAAAGTCCTGGACAATCATTCCAAGGTATTTGAGACTCCCAAAGGTCTCCCACCTATGCGTGATCATGATCATGCTATTCATCTGATTCCAGGAAGTGTTCCTCCAAACATCAGGCCGTACAGATATCCCTATGTCCAAAAAAGTGAAATTGAACGTATGGTTGCAGAAATGCTAGAGGCTGGTATAATTCAACCGAGTCAAAGTTCTTTCTCAGCTCCAGTAGTATTGGTGCACAAGAAGGATGGATCATGGCGCATGTGTCCAGATTATAGGGAGCTCAACAAGCTCACTATTAAAGATAAGTTCCCCATTCCTGTCATTGATGAATTACTGGATGAATTGCATGGATCAATTTACTTCACCAAGTTGGATCTTCGTTCAGGATATCATCAAATCAGAATGAAGATTGAAGACATTCCGAAAACAGCATTTAGAACTCATGAGGGTCATTATGAATTTTTGGTCATGCCTTTTGGCCTTACCAATGCACCTTCAACATTTCAAGGTTTGATGAATTCAATTTTCAAACCATTCCTTAGAAAATTTGTGTTAGTATTTTTTGATGATATACTAATCTACAGCAAGTCTTGGAAGGATCATGTTGAACATGTTGACAGGGTGCTACAACTATTGGAGGAGAAACAATTATATGCAAAAAGATCCAAATGTTTCTTTGGAGTCCAGGAGGTGGAATATTTGGGTCATATTGTATCTCATGAAGGAGTTAAGGTAGACCCTAGCAAAATTAAAGCCATTAAGGAATGGAAAATCCCCACATCCATAAAGCATCTGCGAGGATTTCTTGGGTTGACAGGGTATTATCGCAAGTTTGTTAAGAATTATGGGAGAATAGCAGCACCTCTAACAACATTATTGAAGAAAGATTCATTTTCATGGACTCCGGAAGCAACAAAGGCCTTTGAACATCTTAAAGAGGCAATGTGCCAAGCACCGGTCTTAGCTACACCGGACTTCACAAAAACCTTTATTGTGGAATGTGATGCTTCAGGAAATGGAATTGGTGCTGTTCTAATGCAAGATGAAAGACCCATTGCTTTTGAAAGTCGTCCAATCAAGGGAAAGTTTTTAAGCAAAGCTATTTATGAGAAGGAAATGTTGGCAATACTCCATGCACTTAAGAAATGGCGACCCTACCTAATGGGAAGACACTTCAAGGTAAAAACGGATCATGATAGCCTTAAATACTTTTTAGAACAAAGATTATCCTCTGAAGAGCAACAAAAGTGGGTCACAAAGATGTTGGGTTATGACTTTGAAATCATCTACAAAAAAGGGAAGCAAAATGTGGTGGCAGATGCACTCTCAAGAAAGGATGAGGATGTGGAAGCATTGTTGTGTGCCATTTCTATTATCCAACCAGATTGGATAAACGAAGCAAGGGAGGAATGGAAGAATGACGAAGAAGTGTGGGCACTTATTCGAAAGCTACAACAAGATTCCAGTACTTCTGATACATTTAGCTGGCAAAATGATTCGTTATGGTACAAAGATCGCTTATACCTCTGTAAGAATTCCCAGCTAAAACAAAAGATTCTTATGGAATTGCACACTTCTCCCTTAGGAGGGCACTCAGGATTTTTAAAAACTTACCACAGGGTTAAGAAGGAATTTTTTTGGGATGGCCTTAAATCAGATATTCAAAAGTTTGTGGCGGAATGTTTGGTTTGCCAACAAAATAAAGTTGAAACAATTAAGACACCGGGTCTATTACAACCTTTATCCATTCCAAAATTGGGAGGAGGTTTCAATGGATTTTATCACAGGTTTACCCAAGTCTGAGGGAAAGAGTGTCATCATGGTGGTAGTTGACAGACTTACCAAGTATGCACACTTTTGTGCATTATCACATCCATTTAAAGCCAGTACAGTTTCTACTGCATTTATGGAAACAGTTCAAAAGCTACATGGAAACCCAAAGATTATTGTAAGTGACAGAGATCCCATTTTCACTGGAAATTTTTGGACAGAATTATTTTCTTGTCTTGGTACTCAGTTAGCTCATAGCTCATCTTATCATCCTCAATCTGATGGGCAAACTGAGATAGTAAACAAATGTTTGGAAGGATATCTTCGTTGCTTTGTATCTGATAAACAGACACAATGGGTCAAATGGTTGCCTCTGGCTGAATGGTGGTATAACACTTCCTTCCATACAGCAACAAAAATGACCCCATTTATGGCACTTTATGGGTATCAACCACCATCCATCACATCATATTTAAGAGAAAATTCTAAGGTTCAGGCAGTGGAACATCACATCGAACATCAACAACAAGTCCTCCAACTCTTAAAGGATAACCTCGTGTTGGCACAAAATAGAATGAAACAACAGGCAGATCAACATCGCAGTGAAAGAAGTTTTGATGTAGGTGATTGGGTATTCCTACGGCTACAACCATATAAGCAAATGTCCCTAAAGCAAGCTAAGAAGGATAATAAATTATCACCAAAGTATTATGGTCCGTACAAGGTGTTGCAAAAGATTGGTACTATGGCATACAAATTGGAGCTTCCTGCAGCTTCTCGATTGCACCCAGTTTTCCATGTTTCATGTTTAAAGAAGGTTATAGGCGACAAGCTCCCAATTCAAACAATATTGCCAGAACTTGACGAGGAAGGAAAAATTATATTGGAACCAGAAGCAGTCACAGAAACAAGAACTCGACAGCTACGAAATCGATCAATTTCAGAGTATCTTATCAAGTGGAAGAACTTATCCGCTGAAGATTCCACATGGGAGGATGAGAATTTTATGCAGAAGTATCCAGAACTACTCAAGCGTTGAGGACAACACTTTTTTGAAGGAGAGGGGCATGTTGGGTCCCTATAATACTAGTGATTACCCCATTACTATTGTAGTTATACCCCTTATTTATATTGTTGTGCCCCTATTACCCCCATATTGTTATTTCTGTGCCCCATAGAATCCCTCTATTGTTATTTTTGTGGCTTTATATTATTATTGTTAGGTCGACTGGATTATATTGTGACTCCTTAGACTCCTATATATAGAAAGGAGGTTTTGTCATTTGTATCATCGAAGAATTGTTCATTTATGTAATGTAAAGGAGGTTGCCCCCTCGAAGAGGCTGAATTCTAAGGCGTTGATCTATCTTTTCTATCTTTTCTTGAGCTGGTTTTATAACACACTTGCATGAAGAAATCTATATGGAACAACCTATTGGCTTCATACAAACAGACTCTAGCCTTGTATGTCGGCTTAAGAAATCCGTTTATGGTCTCAAGCAAGCTCCTCGAGCTTGGTATGCCAAAATGGATAACTTTCTTTTAGAATATGGCTTCTCTAGGTGTCATTCTGACAATACTGTCTACACCAAGAAAGTGGGCAAGTCTCTTATCATTCTTGTTCTTTATGTTGATGATCTTATCTTGACTGGTAGTGATCCCAACCTTATAAACCATGTGAATTCTAGCCTTAAAAGGAAGTTTGAAATGACAGACTTAGGACACTTACATTATTTTCTCGGTCTTCAAGTCTTGCAATCCAAGGAAGGTATTTCCCTTTCTCAGTCCAAGTATGCCTGTGATATTCTATGCCATTTTCACATGGAAGACTGTAATCCATCCCCTTCTCCCTTTCAGTCTGGAGTCAAACTTTCAGTCACTTGTACTTCTCCCGAAGTTGATGCTACCTTATACCATCAACTTGTAGGAAAACTTTTGTATCTAACCCATACTCGTCCTGACCTTTCCTTTGCTGTTGGCCTTGTTTCTCGGTTTATGCAAAACACACGTGAAAGTCATTGGAAAGCATCTAAAAGAATACTTTGTTATGTTCGAGGTACAATTCAGTTTGGGATTCATTACAGTGCCAAAGCATCTCCTCTATTGGTTGGTTTCACTGATTCTGATTGGGCTGGTGACCCTGAAGATCGGAAGTCTACTGCCGATTATGTGTTCACTCTTGGTTTAGGACCTATTACATGGGCTTGCAAGAAACAAGGTGCCATTTCTCTTTCTTCAGCAGAAGCAGAGTATCGTGGTGCCATAGAAGCTAGTAAGGAAGCCTTGTGGCTTCGTCAGATCCTGTCAGAGTTTGGTTTTCAGCAGCAGCATCCGACTACACTTTGGTGTGATAATCAAAGTGCCATTCAGCTATGCAAAGATCCAGTCCAACATCAGCGCAGCAAACACATTGAACTACACATGCACTTCATCAGAAAGCTCATTCACGACCATGTTCTTGAAGTGCAATATTGTTCAACAGATGATCAAGTCGCAGACATCTTTACAAAGGCTCTCACATAGGCAAAGTTCACTAAACGTCGATTTATGGTTGGAGTTCAGGAAGTTGTCACTAAGGGGGGATAGGCTCTAGTGCCTCCTTCCTTCTCCTATTGTGTCATATTTGTAAATCCTTCAATCCTATCCCAAGTTGTTCTTAAGGGGGGATGTTAGGATATTCCGACACATAGGAAATAGTTAAGTACAACTTGGTCTAGTATAGAGTTAGGTAAAGTGTGTTTCTTTACCTTGTACATTTTGTAACTTACAATCCAACGGTCACGATATGTAGTGATCCGACGGTTCATTCTCTCCTCGGTATTACCGACACTTGATTCGTGGCTTAACACCCGATTGGTCCATGATTTCTATTTAAAGCGCATGGAGGGTCATTTGTAGGGTAATCCGTCTATGAGAGAAGCATATGTAAATTTTCATTCTTTTATTAATAAATTTCCTGAAGTGGCCGCGTTGGCTCAGGCTGTGGACTGTTTCCCTCTTTGAGGGTTTTAACCACGTCAAAATACTGGTGTATTGATCTGTGATCTGTTTGTGAGCGATGTCCTTTGGTGTTCTGTCTGAGGAACTTACCCTGTAAATTCCTACAGAATGTTGGGAGATGTGACAGTGCCCGTGGAAAAAGAAAGTAAAGAGCTCCGTAAATTGCACAATGGCAACATTATCCATCGATACAAATGTTAAATTCAATATTTACATTAAAAGAGAAATTAGTACAACCACATTTAACAATGTGGTTGATATATGTTGATTGGCCTTATTTTCATATGTTTATGGATGTCTATAAAAGGTGGAAAATGGGATGGATCTATGTATATAAACCAAATTATAAATGTGATTGTGCTAGTTGATATCCAACAATTGTGGGGTTAGTCATTGACCATGGTTGATTGGTTGATCATGATTGAAGAGGGGTGATTAATTTGATAATAATTTTAATGTTGAAAATATTAATATTAATATGGGTATAAATATTAACATTAATATGTTAATGTCAATATCGATGTTAAATTAAAATGTTATTGTTATTATATATATATATATATATATATATATGTTATTGAATAATAAGGTAAAATATTTTATTTATCGTTATCGACTATGGTTGATTATAATTGATGTTGGATTAATGTTAATGTTAATGCTAATGGTAATATTATTATTATTGTTTATTTAATAATAATATTATTCCTAATAATAATAATAATAATAATATCAACTCTAGTAATATTATTAATGTTATTACTAATATTATTAACACTCAACTTTATTATAATTATTATTACTATTATTAAACTTTTTAAAACATGATTATGACAAATAAAAAATTCCCTTAGTTGACTTTGGTGAACCACGGTTGACTACAATTGGAAATGGTCTAGTTGATTACGGATGACTATGAATGAACAAGATTGAGTATTGTTGAATATCGTAAACATAGAGTTTTCCAAGTTACGTCATGGTAAACTAATAATAATAATGGTGATGATAATGATGATATCAACCTTTATATTAATATTACTATTATTAAAATTTATTAAATATTAAAGCTTTTTATAATTTTAAATATTATTATTTAATATTAAACGTTATTCAGAAACCCTAATAATACCTTATTATTATTATTATTATTATTATTATTAAATGATGACTATCACCTACCAAGGTTAAGCTTGGATAATTAAGGTTGACAATGTTTGACTTTAAACAACCATGATTGATTATAATTGAATATATCATGACTAACTATTAATATTATATTCATATAATAATAATAGTAACATATTCAACCTTGTTATTATATTATAATTATTATTAGCCAACTTTATTAATGCCAATATTATTATTATTAAGCATTTTAAAATCATGATGGCGACCAACCAAGGGTGAATTTAATTGACTAAGAGTGATAATGTTTCACTTTGGTCAACTATTCTTGACTATAATTGAACATGATTGAGTTACATTGACTAAGGAAAACTATGAGTGAACAACGTTGACTATTGTTAAATATGTTAAGGTTGACTATTGTCAAAAATGTTAAACACGGGGCTAGCCAAGTTTGAACATGGTCAACTATTTAAACAATGACTATAAAGGTTGACACTATTTGCCTATGTTTGGCTAATGTGGTTGACTATGTTTGATTATTAATATTAATCAATAATATTAATAGGTGAGTATGCTTGACTAAAGTTGAAAAGTGTTCACTCTCAAACATTGTCAAACATAACGGAACATAGTCAATCACGTTAGAAAGTGTTGTTGACTACTATTATAATGTTGCATTACAATGTAATGTAACATTTTCACAATGTTTGTCACATTACGATGGTTGATATATTTATGTACCATTCTGACAGCATATCATGTTTTATTATTAATGTTAATCATTAATATTAATAGGCGATTATCTTTCACTAACTTGACGAGTGTTAATTTTCAAACATATTCAATCATAGTAAACCACATTAGTAAATATTGTTAACTAATTTTGTAATGTCACCTTGCAACGTTGGATAGATTTATGTACCCTTCCGACATCACAATCTTATTATTATTATTATTATTATTATTATTATGGTCAATTTGATTAATGTTAATGATTTTATTCTTAAACATTTTTAAATCTTGATTTTAAGTTATCAAGGGTTACCTTATTTGACTAAGGCTGTCACTTTTTGGCTTTGCTCAATCATGGTTGACTATAATTGAAAATGGTGGAGTTATGTGACTGAAGATTACTATGATTGAACAAGGTTGAGTATTGTTAAATATGGTAAACATAGGGTTGACCATATTTCATCATTGTCATATATTTAAAAATTAACTATAAAGGTTGACTTATTTTACTATGTTTGGCTAATGTGGTTGACGATGCTTGACTATTAATATTAATCAATAAGAATAATAGGTGATTATTTTTCAACAAAGTTGAGTGTTGACTATCAAACATATTAAAGCATAATCAACCACTTTAGTAAATTTAGTTTACTAATTTTGTAGTGTCATAATGCAACGTTGGATAAATTGCAACGTAATGTAACATTGCAACAATGATTGTCACATTATGACATTGGATATATTTATAATTTTTTAATGTCAAATTTCAATGTTGATAAATTGCAATGTAATGTAGCATTGCGATAATATTTATCACATTGCCACATTAGCTAGATTTTTGTACCATTTCGACGTCACAATATTAATATTATTAAAATTATTATTATTAGTCAACTTTAATAATAGTAGTATTTTTTTTACTAAACATTTTTAAATCTTGATTTTGACCAACCAAGGATAGCCATAGTTGATTAATATTGATAGTGTTTTACTTTGGTCAACTATGGTTAACTATAATTAAATATGGTTGAGTTATGTTAACTGAGGATGGCTATGAGTGAACAAGGTTGACACTTTTTAAATATGATAAACATATGGCTGATAAGGGTTGATCATTGTCAACTATTTCGACATCGACTATAAATGTTGACTTTGTTTTACTATGTTTAATCAATGTGGTTGACTATGTTTGGCAATTAATGTTAATCAATTGTCACATACCTGCTTGACACAATACTAAAAACCATCTACTATGCTCTAATCACTAAATTTAACTTCGATTAAATTTATATTCGATATTTTCCACATGCATAATTATTTAATCATCTTATAACCAAGGATATCACATGCAATTATACTCATATGGTTAAATATTTGACAATAGAAAGAATAAGGAGCCAACATACATAACATCCTATACAATTGAATCTGATGTAGGAGCATACAGCTCAACAATTTCATTACATTCTAGTTAACTTAGGGAGTCTTGTGTTTTCAAGGAAGTTGGATTCCTATGTATGTAATTATTAATGTTTTGAGTGATTAGAATAGGAATTAATTATATATTGTGAGGATATTTGTAAATGCTCTTGAATGTAGGAGAACATGAGTGATGATGAGTGATGACGAGAGAGTTGGAAATCAATTATAAGTCTTATACTAGAAAGTGGTGTCATGACTCGTGGAACTAGAGAGGATTCTTAAGGACTACTAGCGTTAAAAGTGGACCTAGAAGATATTCAGGATTTAGTTCAACAGATTAAGCATCTGAACCAGAATTGCTTAAACAAAACCTTTTGCATAAATGTAAGCCTAAAAGGCATAGTAGAAAGTAGAGAGTCAATCAGTCAGTTAGTTAGAGTTAGAATTAGATTGTAAGCCTACGGGTAGGGGAAAGGAAAGGCCAATGATATTGAAAATCAGGCCAAGGAAGAAATTCCTGTGTAAATGGTTGTTTATTAATACAAATAACTCGATTCTGAGTTTGTGTGATGTGTATTTGAATTATAAGTTATGTGTGAACTTGAGTAATTCTGCATAACGTAGGTTGCAGGTGTGCAGAATCAGAGAAGAAGTGCAGAGAGGAGTGTTATGGTTTTACACATAGACAATATTGGAGAAAGCCTTTAATGTTACAGTGAAGGTGAAGGAAGCATAAAGGCATGAGCGGAGATCGAGATCAGAACAAGTGAAGATCATAAGGCAAAGACAAATACACAGGGAGAAAGTCGAATGTGCGATTACACAGTAAGAGCCAAAAGAACGTATCAATGCACAGGAACCGTTAGATCAGTCAGATCAACGAATGAGAGCAAGGGAGATAGATGACTAAGATTAAGTCATGCAAATGAAGTCAAGAAGATGAATGGTGGAGATTAAGTGATAACCCTTTATTAAGCCGGGTTTCTTTAAGTTTTGTATTAAGCACATGGGCAGTTTCCAAAGACAGGAAGCAGTTTCTCGTGTGCCCTAAAGGTGGTAAGCAATCTTTCTAAAATTCACATGATTAAGCTTAGAGACCAACATGTAGCACACGGTGGAAAGAGAAAACCACTTTTATCGCATGCTCTCGACTTGATATCAGTCGTGCACGATTCCATGCGAGATTGTGCGATAACCATTGGATCAAGTGGGATTGATCAATGGTGAAGATCAACCAAGCTTGTTGGTGATCGGGTAACACGATAACCGTCGAATCGAGGAACAAAATCTATGGTGGAGATTTAACACGCTAAGGAGAGCATCAACGTATGTGCAAAGGTTTGTGGAATGGTGTGAAGGTAAGGTTTAAGTGTGACTTATGAAATATTTCTATTATACAAGAATTATAATAGAAATGAGTAGAGTTAATGTTTTATGGGTTAAGTTTGGGTTTTAAATATGTGTGGGTAATAAGAGTTAACCAAAGGTTATGAAGGGTTCTGCTCAAAGGTTTATTAAAGTCTAAACTTGGGATAGTTAGATGAAATATTTCCGCTTAAGGAATTAAACATTGATAAAGTGGGTTTTCACCATTGATATTGGTGTTTATCTTGGGACACACATAGTGTGACATGCAATAGAATTTTCATACTGTGGGTATATGCGGCTTAGGCTGGTAGCATTTGGTATTAGAGCAGAACAAGGAGATTATGTGTGTAAGAATTCTTTGAGAAAACTTAGATCAGAGTTATGTTTTGAAGATGTGTGTGCAGGCAAGAGGAGATCAGATTTTAAATCTGACAAATTGTAGCACACAGATGTAAAGTGTAGCAGAATTTGCAAATGCAAAGGAAACAAAGAACAATCCATTCAAAATTCAAGTGAATGGTAGAACAAGATCATGTAGAGGTCTTAAAGATAGCAGGTGAAAAGATTGTAACAACCTAGTGAAAGGAGTGCTCAATTGGTTCTAGAGGAGAGAACCAGAGAGATTCCAAGAGACTAAGCTTAGAGGAGAGAAGCTTAGTGAGGCATGTGTAGCAAGAAGGAGACTTGTTACTGCAGAGGTTTTGTTGCAGCTCATAGAAAGATCATAAAGGAAATTCCACAGAGGATATGGGTAGAATTGCTAAGGGATGAAGAAGCTGGTACGAATTACTGAGTGAAAGAAGAGGTGATCAGAACCTAGTATTTCATTGTGATTGAAATATAAGAGGATAGTTGTGTTCTTAAGAGGTGCAGATGAGTTGAAGCCTACAAGGAGCAAAGGGAAGTGCTCAAAGAGGTTTGAGAGAATAGAGAACCAAGTGCTTGCCAAAAGACCAAGTACAAAGGAGAGTTTGGTGAGGTAAGTGGCAGCAGGGAGGACTTCTTGTTGTAGAGGCTTTAATGGAGCTCATAGTAATTGAGTTGGGAACTCATGAAGATAGAGAAGAAGATGACTAATGATAGTCATAACAAAGATAACAGATGTTCTCAGGAAGACCACAACAGAAGAAAAGTGAAGAAGGAGAATGCAAAGGCAAATGGCAAGAGAATGAGTCAAAAGGAGTGTGACAAGGAGATTGTAGAGTTAAAAGAAAAACTTAATGTATTACGGATAATAATAGAGGAAAAACCAGAAAAGGTTGGGTCTTTAGGAAAAAGGCAGTGAAGTGGTCTAAGTTACAGAAAAGTCTACAATAGAAGTAAGTGAAGTGGCTGGTGGAAGAACTTAGAGAAGCTGAGTTGGAAATGGAAGTTTCCATTTGTGACGTAGAAGAGGGTGAAGTTTTGGGTAAAGATGAAGACTAGATATCTGTGGAAAATCTTATGAATTATTATGAGAATTCAGAACAACAAGGAGATATGATGATTGAAGCATCAAGTGAGAAGAGGAAAAATTTGACTAGTTACAGCAGAAAGAGTCTATGGATGAGTTACTCAATGAGAGGAGACAATCATTTAAAGCTGTCATAAAGATGGAAGATCAAGATCTTATTTTGATGAAGAATGAAGGAATATTGTCTCAGAGAGGTAATATAATGAATTTGATTAATGGTATTGATGAAGAACAAATGCAGGAGAATATTAATGTAGATGATGGGGCAAGGATAGCTCTTGAAGAAGGGTTACAAGGAGACAGGAAAGGAAAATGTATTGAAGAAGAAGGACATCTACTGAAAGATGTTAAGAAAGAAGAAGTCTATGCTAAAGATTTAGCAAAGGGAGAAAGGACATCTGATGATTTGTCAATAACAAAGGAAGGTATGGTAAATTGTGTGAAACTTCCAAATTCTACTGCAATTGAAATTATTAAGTTACATGGAAAATTAGACTTTCAAAGAAGGAAGTTGGAAAATCAGAGGATGTATACTTAGGGTAAATTGCTAAAAAAGGAAGACATATAAATTATCATGAATGACAATCACAAGGAAAATAGAATGGTAATAAAAGTTCAACAAATTGACATTACAGAAGGAGGATTTCATTATTGTGAACCGGAGTAGAGAGATATCATTAAAACAAATGATATGAAGGAGAGTTTAAATCAACATACTGATGTGTTGACAAAGGAATTGAAGGAAAACTCATAGCAACTGAGATGTTACCAGAGAAGGAAAAGGTAATGAGGCCTTATATTCTTATTTTTTTTAATTGTTTTATGATTACAGGATTTGATGAAGATGAGACAGACATGTTTCAAGTTGAAGAGTCGGTTTTATAACTAAAGAAGACTGGAAGTTTCTAGGTCATACATGCTAATGAGGAAAATGAAAAGGATGAAGATACCATGCTTGAAGAAGTTAAATTGATTGTCAGAATCAATCAAGGAAGTGGAGGACAATTAACCAAGGGTTATCAAAGAAGAGGAAGGAAAATATGTTGGAATCAATGAACAACATAGTGATGTATTTGAGAGGAATGAAGTATAAAGAAAATTGGAGGAAAATTTACTTTTTGAAATTAAATTTACAGATATTGAACAGTGATTGTTTGGACAACAACAATAGGGTAAGGATGAAAGGGTGGTACTAAGAGTCCAACAACTTCAAAGAGAAGACAGTGAACAACAATTTGAAGATGAGTGGACAGAGTACAACAGCAAATGGCAAAGTAATTATCAGTCAAAAGATAAAATGAACATAGAGATTGAAAGAATAATAAGATTGATGATGAAGGTGCCTCAGAAGAAAGCAACAATAAGAAGGCCAAGGAGCAGCAGAAAGAGAAAGACAACAGCAGACTGTGAAAGCATAGCTAGTGGAGCAAAGCAACATAAAGTGTGGAAACCTGGAGAACAACAACAAACAACAACAACAACCAAAGACAAATTACAGAACAAAGTATGGGATCCAGGAAGACAAAGGTCAGAAGCACATGATCAGGAGATCATGATTATTTTAACCTTGGGAGTCTGATGTAGGAGCATACAGCTCAGCAATTTCATTACATTCTAGTTAACTTAGGGGGTCTTGTGTTTTCAAGGAAGTTGGATTCCTATGTATGTAATTATTAATGTTTTGAGTGATTAGAATAGGAATTAATTAGATATTGTGAGGATATTTGTAAATTCTCTCGAATGTAGGAGAACATGAGTGATGATGAGTGATGACGAGAGAGTTGGAAATCAATTATAAGTCTTAGACTAGAAAGTGGTGTCATGATTCGTGGAACTAGAGAGGATTCTTAAGGATTACTGGAGTTATAAGTGGACTTAGAAGATATTCAGGATTTAGTTCAACAGATTAAGGATCTGAACTAGAATTGGCTAAACATAACCTTTTGTATAAGTGTAAGCCTATAAGGTGTAGTAGAAAGTAGAGAGTTAGTTAGTCAGTTAGTTAGAGCTAGAATTAGATTGTAAGCCTATGGGAAGGGGAAAGGAAAGGCCATTGATATTGAAAATCAGGCCGAGGAATAAATTCCTATGTAAATGGTTGTTTATTAATACAGATAACTCGATTCTAAGTTTGAGTGATGTGTATTTGAATTATAAGTTGGGTGTGAACTTGAGTAATTTTGCATAACATAGGTTGCAGGTGTGCAGAATTAGAGAAGAAATGCAGAGAAGAGTTTTATGCTTTTACACACAGATTGTATTGGAGAAAGTGTTTAATGTTACAGCGAAGGTGAAAGAAGCATAAAGGCATGAGTGGAGATCAAGATCAGAACAAGTGAAGATTGTAAGGTGAAGACAAATACACAGGCAAACGGCCAAATGGGTGATTACACAGTAAGAGTCAATAGAGCGTATCAGTGCACAGGAACTGTTAGGTTAGTTAGATCAATGAATGAAAGCAAGGGAGATAGACGACTAAGATTAAGTCGTGCATATGAAGTCAAGAAGATGAATGGTGAAGATTAAGCGATAACCCTTTATTAAGTCAAGTTTCTTTAAGTTTCATATTAAGCACGTGGGTAGTTTCCAAAGATGGGAAGTAGTTTCTCGTGCGCCCTAAAGGTGGTAAGCGGTCTTTCTTAAATTCATGTGATTAAGCTTAGAGGCCTACACGTAGCACATGGTGGAAAGAAAAAACCACTTTTCTCGCATGCTCTTGACCTGATATTGGTCGTGCATGATTCCATGTGAGATTGCTCGATAGTCGTTGGATCAAGCAGGATTGATCAATGGTGGAGATCAACCAATCTTGTTGGTGATCGGGTAACATGATAACCATCGGATCGAGGAATGAAATCAATGGTGGAGATTTAATACGCTAAGGAGAGCATCGATGTATGTGAAAAGGTTTTTGGAATGGTGGAAAGGTAAGGTTTAAGTGTGAATTATGAAATATTTCTATTATATAAGAATTATAATAGAAATGAGTGCAGTTAATGTTTTATCGGTTAAGTTTTAGTTTTAACAAAAGTCTGAAGACCATGGTATGGAAAATATGCATGGGTAATAATAATTAACCAAAGGTTATGAAGAGTTCTACTCAAAGGTTTATTAAAGTCTAAACTTGGGATAGTTAGATGAAATATTTTCACTTAAGGAATTAAACATTGAAAAAGTGGGTTTCCACCATTGATATCGGTGTTTATCTTGGGACACAGATAGTGTGACATGCAATAGTATTTGCATACTATGGGTATATGTGGCTCAGGTTGGCAGCAGAATCTAGCCAGAGTTTTTACAAGAATGTCGCTTGGAAAATCAAGCACCACAACCTAACCTAGAACTGACTTCCTCTAGCTCACCTTTGAGTTGAGAATTCTTACCCATTGATCAACTGGTTCTTATTGATCCCTTCAATGGATATTTAATGCCCTCTTTTGCGATATGGTTTCCTTTAGTGGCATCCCGCTTTTGTGGATATTTTTATCCAATTGCCTAGGATTTTCCTAGAAAAGTTCACCTTTCTCTCCCGCAAGGCTTTTCCATAAAAGCTTGCCTTTCTATCCTGTAAGGATGTTATGAATTTTCCTATAAAATCTTTCCTTTCTCTCCTACAAGGCTTTTATGTTTTTCTTAAACTTAGCATCTTTCTCCAACTAAGAAACTTAATGGATATTTATCTCCCATTCTATTAAGCTTATCTAGAATTTAATCTATAAGTCTTATCATGAAAGAATTATCTATTCCCATTTACCAATGGGATTTCATTTGGAAAGAATCTCATCTCTTGGTGTCTTTTATTTCAAGCGTTTTAAATTATTTTTATTTATTTGGTAATAAAATATTTACTCTCATTTTTACACCTCAGACCTAGCTTTCTGTTACAAGTCAATCTTAGCTTAGGTCCGGCATGATAACACAAAGTGTTACATACAGTAGAGGAGTGTTACATACTCCCCCCTTTAGATTTACACCTTCCTGGGCGTATTACTGCATCTTACAATTTATTTCCTCATTCTGAGGTAAGTGTTTATGAAATTACAGGTTCCCATTGCCTTGCCACATGAATCAAATCTTTTGATATATAGTTTACAAAGGATTTGTTCTAGCAAATCTCCTTCAACTTCTACCTATAACATTTGTTTCAATCAATTTTTTGAGAGACTTCATATGTATTAAAAAATCTCAATTTTATTTTACACAGTTAATATCATAACTTGATATAACTGTATTACTATTTGAGTAGCTACGGGTTAGTGTTGTCTACCGTTTAACTATGATTCCTTATTTTCAATTTCATTGTATTTAAATAATAGGAAGAAATGCATGTTATTCCAATGTATTTATATTCTTGCCAAACATTTGCTTCCTGCAATCTACCTGCATTAGTCACAACAAGTCAAACTAGCACATTTGACCAATCAACATGTATAAAAATATCACATCAGGTTAGCTCAAAACATAACCACCAAAATCATAAATCACCTGTAACCATCATAACCCATTCATAGATCACATGTAACCATCATAGACTAAAATCACAAATCACATGCATACTAAAATTGAAATAAAATGCTAATACTTATACTTTAATCAATCCTTAGCTTCCACCTTTGTCCTTATTCTATAAGCACTCCGGAATGGTCAACACACTAGGAAATCACCGTATGTATTCTCCTCAACCAGGTGTACATACACATAGTGTGCATCACACACATACAATGATATACATCACATATAACATCATGCAATACATGTATCCACACCAGCACCATATGTAACACATGTACACAGTACCATCGATACAATGTGTACACAATACCAAATGTCCATAGCATCACATGAACGACATGTACCTCATCCACATGTTTTCAACAATGTTAGTATTATGCCAAAAATTCCTTCAATTATTTATTCACACTGCTTTTAGGTAAGTCCAATCAAACCATGCTCGGTTTGTCAATTGGACAATAGAGAATTAATGGACATGTTCAACTTTTACAACGAGGCATAACTGAATAAATTCATGTCAAAGCATTTAAGTTCTTTTATTGAGCTAATCATGTTCATATATATTGTGGTTGCAGGAAAATTTCAACAATAAGAGAAAATAATAACATAGAGGTAATCATGCATAATACAACTTTACAATACCAATACATTTGGGTTTTGGGATTGACTTTGTCACTAGAAAATGTCTTAATAACACCGCAATATGACCTCTGCCCAATGATAAAGAAGTCTATTGACTATGATTGTTAGTCTAGTATGGACTTTAGTGTTATATTTGCAGTTTAATAACAATCTTAACCTTATCTTTAGCCAAGAAAATAATTTTTTGGTACTCAAAAGTACACCACATAATTTTTTTATGCCATATGATTTCTTGTTTCCTCTTTTTACCACAACTCCCAGCACCTCGTTGGCCATGAATAATTAAGTGTATATCGAAAACCAATCGAACAGTCAGTATGCGAGTAAATACACCTCCTATACATGAGTCATAAACAAAGGTTACAATGTTGTCACACCCCCAATCTCTTAATTCCCAGGGTACTATATGTACTAGGATATGAACCTAGGTCATTAACATGTTGATACCCCATCTTAACACTAGATCATGATCTGGTGATATATAATCCATTTCTTGGAAACCAAATCAATTATTAAATTCCTTAAAATAATTTCTAGAGTAGTTTATGCAATAATTGTTATGTTATCATATTCAAAACCATATAACACTATCAATGCAATGTGACAGGTATCTTTCTCCCATATGTTTGATAGGAAATAATGGTACAAAATATGGATCCCAGATTGTACGATTAATTTCAATATATTTCTAAATAGCATTTTATCGAACCCAATTTTTTTTTTGCACATAATCGCGATTACTAGTACCACTTAAACATTCAATATGGTTGAAGCATCCTATTAATTTAGCAACGAGTTATTGCATGGTTTGTTAGTCTCTCTTTTCATCACCTAGAACCTTTCATGTGTCACCCTTACTTGATGCATGCATTATTTTACTACTATTATAATATCCTTAGACCATCATAAGTTGTATTAATGCGAAGACTTTTGTTTTACCAAAAAAATCTTAATTAATTCAGACAAGTCATAATCTGAATCTAGTGTACAATTCTTGTTAGTCATTAGGCTACTCTGAATTTCACTATTTCTACTTCAGTTGCATCCAGCACCACCATATCTAATCTATTTGTCATAATTTGTTTATATATAGTATACATATCATTTAATTGTTACTAATTTCCACATGAAGTACATTCATAAGGTCTACATTCATTCTACTTAATCCATCTTTTTCTTGCTGCAGATTTTTAAAGGTCCCTATTTGTGAGAAACCCATCTATATTTGGATTGATATGCACCTCCAAGTTGTGGGGTTTGAGGTTACATACTTTGAGTTACAATAATTGATAGTTTGGAATTTCACTGAACTTTAGAATGTGCCCTAGGTCTTGTATTTAATTTTGTCTTTATGCTATTAATCGAGAGGCACTAGGAGTTGCCTTTTCACTCCCATCAAGTATTTACACTAGATGTACTTTTGGGTGTTAGTCTCATTGACCTTCTTATTATAGTCATAAACTATTAATGTACGATGTCTTCTCCAACATCCATACAGTGAGTGGTATTGCATTTTTGCACACTCTTCACAACTCTGATAGCAATTTAGTCTAGATTAGAAATATACTTTGTACCTCTTGCATATCTCAGTTATGATTATTGGCATATTTATTTATTCAAAAATAAACCCGTATGTTCCAACTTATTAAATATTCATGTTGCTATTGTATATCAGACTAATGATCTGATACAGCTTATTTCCCTACAATTTGGAGCATTTTCCCAATAAGGTGAATTAAATGGTTTAACCACTGGCAAAACCACATCCCAAAATGGATTGCATCATTACATGTAGGTGCACCAATTAAAAAAAATATTAAATTGAAACAAAAGTATAAATAATTTAAATACATAGTCTAATACCACGTACAAAGACCTGTCTTTCATGAACTTAACAATATTTCATGGGAAAACTTCATGAATAGATACAAATAAGGAGAACCTTCAGAGTTTGTTCTACAATGGAAACAATTTAATTAATGAATTTATTTCTTGTGATTTATATAGATTCCATATATATATTTTTATTTTGATCTTTCCTCATATTCACCATGATCTATGGAAATGACACTTGACATTTTATCTATTTTTGTTTGTCAGTTACCTCATAAGAGTTCAACATTTCTTCCCTTGATATTCATCCTTTCTTAAGATATCTAGGAGTATAACCTTCATCCCATTATGCTATGTCCTTGAATGGACTATTTTTATTGGCATTAGTTTGTATTTTATTAAGTTATGTGCTTGGATAGACTATGCATAGCAATCATACAACTCATAATTTAGTTTTAATATGAGCAAAGTAATATGATGACAATATATAGTTTAAAGATAGGATTCAAACTTTATTTAGTCAACATTACTCCTTTCAACACTTGCATTCATTTATATGACATGATGATTACACCACTAAAATTCATCATCCAAACTTTCAATACAATAACCATAGTTTACAAATATTACAAACTTGTTCATTCATTAAGCTTGACTATAACAATCTAAGATTAAACCAATTTTAACGTTGATCCATCCATGCATGTAAGCACACAAATTTACATGCATATAAATGTAGCTCTTCATAATCACATAATAAGACATATATGTATGCGAGAACAAAAATGAGCCATTCATGTAGTTAAGCACATGAATAGTGAAAAAATAAGCCATCTATATATGTAATCACATCATGAGTTTGGGACATTATCCTCATTCATCCACAACACTCATCGTATGAAAATGAGAAGGATAATACAACCTTCAAAGCTTAATGTAAATCAAGCAACTCAGAAGGTATTCATATTCTTATGGGATGCTTTATGCATTAAAAAAATAGCTCATATAACTATACTCACATGTCTGTGTAGTTTGTTTATACACATTTTGTACATCCGTCATCTATCACCAATTCTAGACGTTAAACAAAGTGCCCACACATCACTTAATATTGTGTTTAAGTAATGAAAACTTAATAATAATTATGAAGAAAAATCTAGAAATAATATTGTTGTGGGACTTTAGAGAAGCAAAAATTTAAAAAGGATTAAGATTTCTGGAGATCCTACTTGATGCATACCGAGCACCCAACATTATAACTCAACTCTGCTAGAAATAGGGGAATAAGCTATTCAATAGATAGTGTTTGAATTATTATGGATTTCAAAGTGAGTAACTATCGTTGGACCGTAGAAACCTTTTTGTTTATCCTTCCATTATTTTGACTATCATTTTCGATAAGACATATTTTGACCATGAAAAATTTCTCTACAGATGAATGAAAAGTCGATACATCCTGTAGAATGTGGTCAACACGTTTGTCACACCATTTTGGTGTCCATGTTACCATCACCTTGTTGGGTGAACAATCTCTATGTTCATACAGGTTACCTCATTTCCAAAACATTCTTCCATTAACAGGTTGAAAGGACAGTCTGACCTTCCTTAGTCGACTTATTGCACGAATTTTACTAGACCAAATTTTAAATTATGTTTCCCTCCATTGCATGGCTATCACGGTTGTTTGGTCTTTGCTAGTATAACTACCCACCAGGAACTCTTACTAGTATCTATGGTTGGGCTTGACACCAAAGCTCCAAGTCCTTATTACCTGTTATGGAATATCATCGAAAACCAACAATGCAGTTCGACATCCAAGGCACCACACCCAGGGAGGATTGCTTATCATACCCTACCCCTCTTAGCTTCATTATTGAACTCCTCTTCTTCTTCTCTTATGTATGGCTACAATTCTCCTGATTATCCTTAGAAGCCATTAAAGACCCACCACAGCACTAAAATAAATAAATTTCACAAGAAATACAACACATGCATTAAAATTGGAAAATCGAAAGCTCTTCTGTAGTCTACACTCTGCTTGAATCCCGACCACTAGCCTTCCCCTCATTTCCACTTCCTGCTCTTGAAATTATATGTATATTTTCTTTTAACATAAAAGGATAAAAAAGAACTTCCCCCTAAGGGAAACAAAGATATTCTTATCTTCTGCTAGCTCTACCAAGTGAGAAGCATTCCAACTAAGGTAATGTAAGTGGATTAAGTTGTCAGTCTTACTAAATAATAAGCAGGTGTGTTCACGTCTCAGTGTAAGTTGCACGAAGGGCCCAAAAGAAATGCCTGAGACTTCTCCAAAAGATGAGACTCGAATAAACTACCAATCGATCAAGATGATCGAGCAGACATTGTGTACATGTAACCTCCATGCCAGAAGAAGATGATATTAAGGAGTCTTTATCAGTGTGACTTGTCCACATGCAACTAAGGATAAACACTATCCAAATTAAATGATTTTATGGGTGTGACCATAAGGATAACCATTATCCCAACCGAATGCTTTTGTGGGAAACTCAATCAATGATCGAACACCTCTAGATCAATAGATAAGGCAAGCATAAATCCAACATTGTAAATTGAAAGGGAAACAACAATCCTTAATATGATGTTCTTTGTCAGTCCAATTGGGAAGGTTCTATTGTTCTTTCGATCTACCAATAATAAGCACCATCTAACCAGGGAAAATTTTAAGGATATCAATTTATTTTAAAGTTTAGAAACCTTGGCAAATCTTACTAGTCTCAAACATGAAATGTATAAAATGTTTGGGGATACTTTTGTAAAAATATTAAAATTTATAATGATTTTATATAGTGTTTTTTAAATTTTGGCAATTTTAAAGGTAAGATAATTTTATACCTTAAAATTTGTGCAAATTATTTTTAGAAAAAATTGAAATTAGTGAATATTTTTTGTGGAAAAAATTGGAAAATTAGCCCACTTGGGAATACTAGCCCCTAAAATTTTCCCTACATCTAACAACCATTTTCGTTTATAAACTTGAGTTCTTTAAATATAAATCAATAAAATTTAATATGAATAAGAACTCTATTTCCTAATAATTTAATATAGGAATTAATATTAATATAATTAACTCTCTTCCATAATCGACCTTGCCATAGAGCTCCATGGCATGGGTTTTTAGCAACGCTATTGCGCTGTATCAAAAGCAACAATTCAATTCTACAACAATTGAGAAAGGTGTTACTCTCTCAATCAATGCATGAAGTGTCACAGCTTCTCAGCTTTACACCATATTCCATCAATGGTCAAACAAAGCTTAACTTAAAATATTAACCATGCTTAATACTTCATTCCATTGATGGTCAAACCATGCTACTTGTTAAGCTCCAACACAACAAGAGACAAGCGAAGGGAGGAGCCCACGAGGGCATTGCATATGTATTTCATGTTTAATATAAAGAGTTGCAGGGGATTTCACAA
Organism: Pinus tabuliformis; assembly: GCA_031772625.1. Classification (NCBI taxonomy): domain Eukaryota; kingdom Viridiplantae; phylum Streptophyta; class Pinopsida; order Pinales; family Pinaceae; genus Pinus; species Pinus tabuliformis. The sequence continues at coordinate 672,371,119 of CM062808.1, forward strand.
CTAGGGTGCCATTGTGGTTCTATATCACTACCTGAATGTAGAACGTGTTAGCAAGTCAATTACTGATCAAAATTTTTAAGACTATTCAACTACCTAAGCCATGTTGAAACCCTGAGGCTATAGGGAGGGGCAAGTTTTATAAAAATTCTTTAGACAATATTTAAGGTGATGAGAAAGTATGGAATTGTGGATACACCATAGTGACATGGTCATAATCCTTTGGGTGTTGCTCCTTGTTTTATTTTCTTAGGATTTTGACTTGGGTCCACAAAGCCTCGATTTATTTCATTACACAACCTATTTTCAGATCAAACTTATAACTTATAAATCATTACAGGTTATATAATCCCCTGTATGTTCTTTAAATTAAAGAAATATTCTATATATATATATATCTATATATATATATATATATATATATATATATATATATATATATATATATATATATATATATATATATATATATATATATAGATATATATATATATATAATCTTCATATCATGGCTATAAAATTGTATCGATAACCCATAATGGTCTTGTTTGTGATAACATTTTTTCTTTCGCATGCACAATATACTTCCTCATCAGTCGTTGTTTCTGAGTCTCTTTTCTTCGCCGACATTTTCTAACGAAGTGGAGAGGTATAATAAACATTGAATACTACAAACTTAAAGTGAAACACTTTTATGATTATATGTAAATGTGGTCGTGGCCATTCTAATTTGAAATAAATGATAGATAACCCATACCTCAGGCTCTTACGTGTTTATTTCTTCATATATACTCCACAATTATGACATATTTCATTACTGATATTATCTAAATAGATACTTATATTGTCGAAGCAGAGCTGAAATACTTAATTACAACTATAGAAAATAAATCCACAATTTATTTTATCGCCATTCATTCTTTACAACTACAAAATCATTATAAATTATAAGGAAAAACATTAATATATAAATATTTCATGGGAAAAAACTCAGTAGAGGCATGTAAATTGATTCTACCCTTCTCTCTTTAATATCTAGTGATCTGAATCAGGGTTTTGGACTGTTTTTATTTTTAAGTGATCCCTTTGTGCAATTGGAAACACTAATAGTTACATGCTTGTCAAGAAATATAGGATATTTCACTCTTCATTAAAATATAAAAATTTAGCTATTTTCAAAATCCATAAATCATTTTAGATTTAGTTTCAACCTTTATGGATTCTAATGCCTTAGGGAACTACTCTAGAACTCATTGGAATATTTTTCTTAGAGAAATTTTATGACCAGACCCTTCAATGAAACCTATTATTGCTTAGGACCTAGTTTAGCACCTACAACTCATTCATACCTTACAGATGTGGGTAGGCCCATAGGCCACAATATTTGAACTTAGAGATCTGATACCATTTTTCACATACCTCCTTGACACAATACTAATAATCACCTACTATGCTTCAATAACTAAATTTAACTTCGATTAAATTTGTATCCAATATTTTCCACATGCATAAGTATTCAATATTCTTATAACCAAGGATATGACATGAAATTATACTCATATGCTTAAATATTAGACAACATAAAGTGTAAGGAGCCAACATATAGAACATCCTATGTAATTGAATCCAAGCATAGTTTCTGCGTGAATGTCACTTGGAAAATCGAGAACCACCAACCAACCTAGAATTGACTTCCTCCAGTTCACCCTCGAGCTGAAAGTTCTTGCCCATTGATCAGTTGCCTCTTATTGATCTCTTCAATGGGAGTTTAATGCCCTCTTTCATGATGTGCTTTCCTTTAGCGGCGTCTCGCTTTTGTGGATATTTTTATCCACTTCCCTAGGCTTTTCCTAGAATGTCTCACCTTTCACTCTCGCAAGGATTTTCCCATAAAAGATTTCCTTTTTTTCCTACAAGCCTTTTATGTCTTTTCCCATAAAAGCTTTCCTTTCTCTCCTGTAGACTTTTATTTTTTTTCTTAAACTTAACATCTTTCTCTAGCTACGCAACTTAATGAATGTTTATCTTTGATTTCATTAAGCTTATCTAGAATTTATTCTAGAAGTCTTATCAAGAAAGAATTATTCATTCCCATTTACCAATGGGATTTCATTTGGCAAGAATCTCATCTCTTGGTGTCTTGTTTTCTAAGTGTTTTAAATTATCTTTATTTATTTGTAATAAAATATTTACTCTCATTTTTACACCTCAAGCCTAGATTTTGTTTTACAACTCAGTCTTAGCTTAGTTTCGGCATGATAACATAGAGTATTACATGCAACGAAGGGGTGTTACATCAATAACAATAATAGGCGATTATTTTTAATCAATTGTTTGGTAATTAGGTGAACATGGTTATGTTTAACAATTATTTGACTATGGTCGATCATTGTTGACTATAGTTTTCCATGTTCAGCATCTTTAAACATTGTTGAATATTTTTTGACTATGAATGAATATGGTTAGTGATTGTGCGACAATGGTTGATCATGGTTTGACTATGGTTGAACATGGTTTGACTATGATTAGCTATTGTTTCACTATGTTCAACCATAGTTGAATATGATTGACTATAGTTGACCATTATTTGAATACAATTTGGCTATGGTTAACGATATCTTGACTATGGTTTGAATATGGTTCATGAAAGGTAACCATGGTTTGACTATGATTAACAATATTTTTATTGTGAAAGAATAATTTTAAAATAAAAACACCTATTAAATATTAGTTATATTAGAAATATAACTAATAATAAATCATATAATATAAATGTAAATATATATTAAATCATTATAATAATATGATAATTAAATCAATATTATATAAATATATTATATTCAAATAGTAATATTATTTTATAATGATTAATATCACATATCAGAATTTTTGTTAAATCCTAATATGATTAATATAATAATAATAATTTATGATTATTATTAATAATCAAAGGCTTCAAATATAAACCTACTTAATTATGTTAATATTAAAATTAGCATAATCAATATTAGTATTAATATTAATAATGTTAATCGCCATCATCATCATCAATATTAGTGTTAATATTAATAATATTGTTAATGTTATACTAAATTTAATACTAATATTAATATAAATGTTAGTATCAAGATTAATATTAATACATAAAAGCTTGAAACATCAACATTATTTCTAATATTAATTCTATAATAATAACATTAATACTAGAACTATAATATAAATATTATTATTAGTAGTAGTATTATTAATATGAGCTTGAATATTAATAAGATTAGTAGTAGAAATAATGTTAATAATATTAACCATCATATTTATGTTAGTATTAAAATAAAAATAAAAATTCGTACTAATTTTAATCTTAAAATTAAAATTAATATATGAGATATAATTTTTTGGGATTCAACTACATTAATAAGTCATTCATCTATGACCATTTCCATGAGAGGTAGTATTAATTTTAATCTTAGCATTAATATTAATATATTAGATATCATTTTTTTGGATTCAACTAAATTAAGTCAGTCATTTCCATGAGAGGTAGTCGTAATTGACTAATTTCTCATTATTTTTGAACAGTCCACTTAGCACTCATTGCATCAGGTGATGCTCACAAGGGTAAAGAAGTGGAATTGAAACTAGTGAAATGAATCACATAGTGCCAATCATCAGTTCTGGGGCTTCCACCTGGTAACTAGGAGTTCTTTGGAGGTCACCCATCCTAGATCACCTCTGGCTCAAACGTGCTTAACTGTGGAGTTTTCCCCACAATTAAGCGCACTTTGCTTGTAACCCCATTTGCAATACCTTAGCAAGTATTATTCCTCATGAACCATTCAAGTAGAGTCTTGTTCACTCTTTTTGAATTTAAGTATTGAGGGATTTTCATAGTGCATTATATTAGATATCATTTTTTGGGATTCAACTATGTTAAGTAAATATTAGTATTATTAATATGAGCTTGAATATTAATAATATTAGTAGTAGAAATAATGTTAATAATATTAATCATCATATTTATGTTAGTACTGAAATACTCACAATCAAGCGCACTTAGCTTGTAACCCCATTTGCAATACCTTATCAAGTATTATGCCTCATGAACCATTCAAGTAGAGTCTTGTTCACTCTTTTTGAATTTAAGTATTGAGGGGTTTTCACAGTGCATTATATTAGATATCATTTTTTGGGATTCAAATATGTTAAGTAAATATTAGTATTATTAGTATGAGCTTGAATATTAATAATATTAGTAGTAGAAATAATGTTAATAATATTAATCATCATATTTATTTTAGTATTAAAATAAAACTAAAAATTAGTATTAATGTTAATAGTGATATTAATACTAGTATTAATTTTAATCTTAATCTTAAAATTAATATATTAGATATAATTTTTTGGGATTCAACTGCATTAATAAGTCATTCATCTATGACCATTTCCATGAGAGGTAGTTGTAATTGACTAATTTCTCATCATTATGACCATTTCCATGAGAGGTAGTATTCATTTTAATCTTAAAATTAATATTAATATATTAGTTACTTCATTCATCTATGACCATTTCCATGAGAGGTAGTATTAATTTTAATCTTAGAATTAATATTAATATATTAGATATCATTTTTTTGGATTCAATTGAATTAAGTAAGTCATTTCCATGAGAGGTAGTTGTAACTGACTAATTTCTCATGATTTTTGAATAGTCTACTTAGCACTCATTGCATCGGGTGATGCTCACAGGGGTAAAGAGGTGGGATTGGAACTAGTGAAATGAATCACATAGTGCCAATCATTAGTTCTAGGGCTTCCACCCTGTAACCAGGAGTTCTCGAGAGGTCACCCATACTAGATCGCCTCTGGCTCAAACGTGCTCAACTGTGGAGTTTCCCCCACAATCAAGCGCACTTATCTTGTAACCCCATTTGCAATACCTTAGCAAGTATTATGCATCATGAAGCATTTAAGTAGAGTCTTGTTCACTCTTTTTGAATTTAAGTATTGAGGGGTTTTCATAGTGCATTATATTAGATATCATTTTTTGGGATTCAACTATGTTAAGTAAGTCATTCATCTGCGACCATTTCCATGAGAGGTAGTTGTAATTGACTAATTTCTCATGATTTTTGAATACTACACTTAGCACTCATTGCATCGGGTAGTGCTCACATGGGTGAAGAAGTGGGATTGAAACTATTGAAATGAATCACATAGCACAATCATCACTTCTGGGGCTTGCACCCAGGAATGAGGACTTCTCGGGGGGTCACCCATCCCAGATTTTATTATTAGTAGTTCAAGAATAGAGGTGAAGGCTTAAAAACTTGGCAAAGTAAGGACATAAATAAGATTGTAATGAGTAAAAAAACAGAAACCCTCTTACCTTAATAATTTTGGGAAGGACCATGAGCAAAATAAATTCAGCAAGGGAAATTTAAATCATCAAACACAGTCTCAAACTCAGTCAAAACCCATGGATCTGAGCAATAAAAAGATCATTGTTGTCAAGGAGAGAGAGCCATTGTAGTGTTGGGGATGTGGTGAACCACACATATTGATATATTGCCTACATAATCCTCAATCCATTCAGAATATTCAAGTTTTCCATGAAGCAACATCTGTGAATGACATCACCATAAATATTCCTAGGATCATTGCTGCATTGGAGGACAGACATGTTAAGCATCAATCTACCATGATTGACATGGAAGGTAGCATTTTAAATCAATATTCTTACTTTTCAATTGATGCAAGGGCTAGATTAAGTTACATTAGTCCTCAACTTGTGGAAAAATGTGAGTTAAAATCTGAAAAATCCAAGACTGCATGGTTGGTACAGTTAGCAACCGGTACAAAAAAGAAAGGTAACCAGTCAAGTAAGACATTGTCCCATTAAATTAAATGGCTCTTCCACATAAGTAAATTTAAATATTCTTCCTTTAGGGTTCAATGATGTGTTAATATGCATGGACTGGTTATAGAAATAGGGAGTGATTATAAACTATTTGGAGGTTGGCTGAGCCAAGATGGGGAAACCTAGTTAATTAAAGGTATACCAAAATCAATATTAGTCAGACAAATATTAGCTTTATAGTTGAAAAGGAGTGTAAGGAAAGGATGTTAGTTATACATGCTACAGGTGGAAACAAATAAACATCGAACAAACAAGGAAAATTTAGATACACTTTCAATCATTAGTGAATTTCAAGATGATTTTCCAGATGAAATCTCAGGTTTACCTCCACATAGAGACATATTTCTCCATCAATCTACTACCAGGTGCCACCCTAGTATCTAGAGTTCCTTAATGAATGAGTATACCAGAGTTATTAGAACTGAAGATGTAGTTACAAGAACTGCTAGATGAGGATTACATTAGATCCAATGTTTCACCATGGGGGGCCCTTGTACTATTTGGAAAGAAAAAAGATGGCATATTTAGAATGTGCATCAATTATCGACAATTGAATAAGTCAACCATAAAAAATAAATACCCATTGCACCATATTGATGATTTGTTTTATTAAGTGAAGGGCACAACCATATTTTCAAAGATTGATTTAAGGACTAGCTAACACCAGTTGCAAATAAAAGTTGAACATATTCATAAGACAACTTTTAGAACCATACATGGTCACTACGAATTCGTAGTATTAACCTTTGGTCTCATTAATGCACCAACAACCTTTATCTGTTTAATGAACAAAGTATTTCATAAGTACCTTGATCAATTTGTATTGGTGTTTATAGATTATATTTCAGTGTATTACAAGAATGAAGAAGAGCACAAAGAGAATCTAAATTAGTGCTACAAACTTTAATAGAACATTAGATATATGCAAGACTTAGCAAATGTGATTTCAATAAAGACATAATACAATATTTGGGTCACGTCATTTCAAAGGAGGGATAGGTCATTGATCCTGAGAAGGTTAGGGCTATTTTAAATTGGCACATACCTAAGGATGTGTCAACTGTTGACTCATTTATGGGAATCAAAGGATATTATGGAAGGTTTATAGAAGGATACTCTAAAATGGCCTACCCTATTACATCCTTGCAGAAGAAGGGAATAAAATATGAGTGGATAGCCAAATGGTAGGAAATCTTTGACAAGTTGAAATAATTACTAACAATAGCTCTTATATTGAAAATTGCAGAGCTAAATAAGGAATTCATTGATTCCACTGATGATTTTTTGGAAGGCCTTGGGGTATTTTTGATGTAGGAAAATGCAGTAGTAGCCTATGAGTCTAGGAAATGAAAAATGCATGAAAATAATTATGTTGTATATGACTTAGAGATGGCTGCAATAATACATGCTCTAAGGATGTGGAGACAATACCTTTTAGGGTAATTCTTTACTCTGGTGACCTATCATATTAGCTTGAAATAATTTTTTAGCCAACTGAATCTTAATTCTAGATAGGCAAGGTGGTTGTCTTTCCTCAGTCAGTTCAAGTTTGATATTAAACACATCAAAGGAAATGAAAAGAAAATAGCATATGCCTTATGAATACATGGACATGATTTAATGGGAGTATCTGCTAGTAGTATTACTATATCTTTTGTATAGAATATTAAAAACTCAATACAACAAGATCATAAATACTTGGAAAATCCATAGAAATGGCAGCAAACGAAAATTCTAGGATATGCTAAAAATTTTGAAAAATTACTAACCTGTAGAAATAGATTGTATGTTCTCAATTTGATTTATTTAAAACAAATGATACTAGATTAATATCATAAGAAAATATATGCAGGCCATCTTGGATATCAAAATATGAGAACAACATTAAGGAAATAATTGTTTTGGTTGGGCCTGAAAAATGAGGTGGCATAATACTTAGAAAAATGTCTAGAATGTCAACAAGTAAAGGTCGAACACCAACACACTTTTGGATTAATTAACCCACATCCAATTCTTTAATGGAAATAGGAAGTGATTTCATTATATTTTGTTACAGGATTACCAAAGACAAAACGACAACATGATTCCATCATTGTGGTGGTAGACACCTAGAGTAAACCAACACATTTTATATTGGTGCAGTCTACATAAGGAACAACACAGATTGCCAATATTTTCATGAAGGAAATTTTCTGCTACATGGAGTGCCAAAAATGGTAGTGTTAGATAGGGATGCTAAATTTACCTCCAAAATTTGGAAAGATTTTTTTGGGGGCATGGGAACTCAAGTTAATTTCAACACTGCATATCACCCTCAAACAGATGGAAAAACAAAGAGAACCAATCAAATTTTGGAAGATATGTTGAGAATGTATGGCATGGAAAGGCTCACCAAATGGGAGGATTGTTTGCATTTAGCAAAATTTTCTTGCAACGACAACTACCAAACTTCAATAAAAATGAGTCATTTTGAAGCCTTATATGGCAAAAACTATCATACATCTCTTAGTTCGAGTCAATCGAAGGATATGTTGATATTAGGACTTGATTCCTTGTAGGAAATAGAATAGGTGGTATGGGAGATTAGAAAAATATCAAAATGGCACAGGACGAGGAGAAACGTTATGCAGACAAGAAGAGAATTTATAAAGAATTTAAGATTGGAAGCCATGTTTACATAAGAGTAAAATTGAGGAAATGTACCTTAAGAATAAGGACCTGTGCAAAATTGGCACCACGATTTTGTGGCCCTTTTGAAATCTTGGACAGAGTTGGTCTAGTAGTGTATTAGTTGGATTTTCGTATCCATATTAAAGTGCACAATATTTTTCATGTGTCCTTTATAAAATAATATATCCATGATAATTCTTACGTAATTGATTAGATTTTGATACAGGTGGAACTCGAAGGATATTTTTTGCTAGAGCCACTTTGCACCTTAGATCAGAAAGAGATCTTGCTCTGGAATCAAGTTGTCACTAGAGTTAGGGTATAATGGAGGCACTTTACACCTGAGGAGGCTACTTGGGAGTGAGAGGATGTAATGAAAGAAGCTTATCTTGCATTTTTTCAAGAATGGAGCAAATGAAAAATAAACATTGAGCGTGGTGTTAATTTAAAAAGGGGGGGAAGATGTAATACCCATTTGTTTCTATGTAAATATCTTTCTATTTTTAGATTGAACTATTTTTAGATGTGATGGCTAGAAAGCCATGATGGATTTGAATTAAGGTGAACAATAAAGTATGATGATGTAATAAATGAATTTTATTAATGAAAGGAAACCTATAAATTACTTGGCAAAGGAACACTAGAGTTAAGAGAGATTTTCCATGATTTTGAAACCAGTGTTGGTGGATGAGATCAAAATAATCTTCGTTTAAATAACTCCTAAAAATCCCTAGGAGGTTATCAACAAGATTTAATATGATGGGAGAGAAAATATATTAAATCACTCAGTTGTTGAAAAACACTAACTAATGATGGAATAAAAGTTTTGTGGGAGAGAAATATGGGCTTTAAAGAAGAAGGAGGAAATACCTTTACCGAGAAAAAAATAAAAAGAAATCCTAGGGCAGTGGGTTAGTAGACCCATGAAAAGTAGGACACTACTAAGGAAAAATATTCTATGGAAGTAGTGTATAAAATACATTATCTAGAATCACAAGAGGATGTTGACTCTGGTTGGAAAACATATCTCTTCTTGGGGGGAACTAGAGGAACATTTATGGTTTGGAGGATAGTGTTCATTCCAAGTGGAGTTCCAACAATGATTACGTTTAGAGAATTTAATTAAGCTTAATTGTCTTCTGTATATGAAAGAATGGTGTTGTTTTTTCTTTGATTTTTTTTATTATGTTAGATTAAGTACATAAGCTATGATTCAGAAACCCAATTGTTAGTCTGAGTTTTTTCCTCGAATGAATTATTTTGTACAGTAAGGCATATACCTTCAAAATTAAGTTTGGATAATTTAATTAGTAGCGGTAGTGCCATTAAGGGAATAAATATGGTATATTTAGATGAAATATATATATATATATATAGGAGTCAATGTGTTAATTTATGTAGAGATAAAGAATGTTGTATCTCAATCGTCAAAAAAACATTCGATATGGTAAATTATTGATTTAAATTTAAATGAAATTAATTTCCACAGTAGGGTGGAAGAGGGGTGAATCAAATAACTGAGAATATTTTTAGAGTTTATTTATGTGTAGAAGAATGAGAATTTTCCACTCCCAGGAGCGAATAAGAAAACAATATATATAGAGAAACAACAAAACTATTGATGTGACAGAAGAGTTAGTGGAAAATAACCTTAGCTTTCGCTTAACTAGTTACAATTCACACCTGGGATAGTGTATAAATTATTCTGATGACTAGAGAGGGGAATTAGTGTGGAGACAAAAACCTGTGCATATCAGAACAAATTCACAGCGATTAATTTTCTACACAGTGGAAAAAAATGAAACTTCTATGTGAAAAAAAATAAGAAACAGACAATATTGGCAACATTTTCCATAGTTCCATATCTAGGTAATAACCAAGTTTAGATAATAATTTTATGATATAAATGTATATACATATACTAAGAACACCTGGAAAATTTACACAAACTAGGAGAAGTTGTATATGTGTGCATTCACAATTTCTAGAAAACCAATTATTAGCCATGCGTAAATAGTCATGTTAAACATCGTGATATAGTTAAATTATAATTGAAGTGACAACATTAAAAAAGTGGAGTCTACACAACAATTTCCAAAACCGTAAACCATGTATAGGGTAATTAAAATTTCAACAGACACCCATCTATGACTATGATGATTACTTACTATAGATGTAAATTAGAAACTAAGAAATGAAACTCAACATTGAGGCCATTATTCATGAAATTTTCAAGAGATAGAAATGATTACAATTGGAGTATGAAAACAACATGGTTCAAAATCCCCAATGTCATTTCCATTATACTAATGGAAATATTGTATGTAAAACTAGCATATGTATCATTAATAATAAAAATTAAATACAGAAAACGTAATCGGCCTGTAAGGAAAAGTTGTATGAAAGAAACAACAAAAAAAGTGAAACCATAATGGGGAGAAACCCTTTGCGCTTGTATGGGGGTTTATTTCTCTCATCACACTCATTCTATGGTAAGAGGGAAATTAATTTCTCCCAAGATAGATACAGACGATAATCAGAAGTACAATCTTAAGAAGTACGATAAGGGAAGTAACAGGGACTGACCTCTCTCAGTAGAGGTGGATATTAGTAGTTGAGGAGGACACTATTTTGTGGGGCAACTAGAAAAGGGACCATGCACATACCTATAACAATAGACCTAACAAAATGTTACCAGAATGGTAACCATGATAGAAAAAATAACCCATTTAAGAAAACCCCGGATCACATAAAAATAAAGTAAGATATCAATGAAATGACACAAATTGTGAGGGAAAATGGTGTTGGTGTTTGTGGTAGCTCATGTGAGCAATAGACACTTTGTAAGTGCATACATATAAATCTATAAGGAAATTGTATATTTTAACTTTCTAGTCTTAAGCCTCTATAGAATGACATCGTGGAGGTGAGGCTATGACCTAAATAGGGAAAGGGAGAAAATAAAACAATAAGCATAATACTTACTCCCTGTGTATTGCCTTCGTCGAGTCAGTTTTGGGGTGAAAAACCTCGCACATAACTAAAGATTTAAAAACCTAGACCCTGGATAGACAAACATTGGCCATAAGGCATTATATTGTTAACAGAAACACGTTACGGTACGTGAAAGAAAGTAAAACTAAAAATAAAAAACAAATTAATTTAGTTAACCAGGAAAATTCCAACATAGGCTTATCAGAAATGCCAGGAAGTTAGGAATTTATTCAGCTAAAACCATTGGGGGATAAGCCTTCACAATGAAAAGGGAGTTGCAACACAAATTCAATAAAGGGTGAGTAAAAAAATAAAGAAGGAAAAAGAAACTGCCCAGTAAACCTTGAGAGCATTGTTGTGCATAAATAAACTAAGAAGTAGAGTAGGTTACCATTTGTTCGCCGATACTTAAGTCATGGAAAAGGAGGTGCATAATCACAACAATTATACATAGGAGTCCAGCTCCCAAGAGTGGCATCTTCCACAATGATAGGAATTCGAGATTTCAATAGTACCTATGCAACCCCTCTATGAAAACAATGAAATACAAGACTAAAAATGAGCAACATGAGAATGGCACTATGCAAGGAATAGGGTTTTGGAAGATTTCATGTCAACTGTAGAAATACGTTGAAATATCCTGAACGTCTGAAGGTGGAGGGTGTGATCCCATGTCATGTTCACATGGAAAGGAGTATGTGGCAAGAAATCATTTGAGTGCCAATTCCTAAAGCACTTCCCAAGGACTCAATAAATGTTAAGAAATGGAGAATGGACCACAATGCATAATACCGAAGTTAATCAACCCATAAACACAAGCATTGGAAGGGGGTAGTATCATATTCATGGAGAATAAAAAATTTATTTAAAGATATACCAATTAATGTAATTTCTTTCCTAATTAATGGTTCCTTAGTAAGTCTCGTGAGAAACGAAGAATTCACTCCCTAAGTACTCAGGTTATAGTAGTAAACTAGAATTTCGAGATGGATGCAACATTGGAAATATTACATAGTATGATCGATTTGTAGTGTTTAAGGTTGTGACATGTGAGGGGAGTTATTTAGGGGTAAAATATTGATAAGGATGTCTCAAGGTTAGTTTTTCCCCGTTTTTTCTATTACAGGTACAAATTACTCCTAAGTTAAAATACAACTATCATGAAATAGATATTAAGCTGAGCATTTAACCTATAGGGAAGGTTAAAAAAAAAACCTGATAACTTTAACTTTGACTTAGAAATAGGGTTGTGACACGTTATACAACTAAGAAGATTATTATGATATTTCTCTCCCATCATAATAAATCTACTATTTTCCAATTATTTTTCCTCGGAATTTTCACGATATTTTTAGGGAAGGTGGAGGTTGAATTTATCAAACCATACTTGTTTCAATCTGGCAATAAATATTTTGAGTTTGGAGCTCTTTCCTTGAGCAATTTCCAACAATTTGTTTATTAATACAATATATTAATCACATTAGCTTAATTTCTATTTGATTATATTGTTTCACAAATTTAATATGCCTTCCTTAGCCATCAATCCTTAAAATAGTCCAAGACTAAAAATAGAAAATCATTCACATCAAGAACAAAGAGGTATTACAATGATATATGTTTATTATTAACATAGTATATGATATATATTTATTTTATTTATATTTTATGACAACACTATATATGTTAATAAATAATATACATGAGATGGGTATAATGGTATGAGAATATTTTTCAAGTATAAATATTTACATATTCGATAATGTAAAACATTAGGGAAATCAATATTTATTTTTGTGGCATATTAGTGTTTTTTTGTTTGTATTATCCTTTTGGTGAAAATAATTGAAGTCACATTTCATAGCTTAATTGAAAATGATAAAATACAAAACAATAGAAAAGTCACAATTAAAAGGCATTAGTAATATTGTGACATTTTTTAGAAAACATTATATACATTAATGTAAATAATATTAATATAGTTATATTATATATGCTTACTATTAGCATAGTATATGATATATGTTTATTTTATGTTTTGCTCATTGTAAAATATTAATAACTAGTAGATATGAGACCATATGAATGTATTCTTTAATGACCATGTCAATATTGATTTCCAATTGATAATTTCTCCTATTAACTTGTTTTTCAAAGGATTTCAATATCCTTTTACTTTCCATTCAATCTACCATAAGAGATTCTATGAATAAATAATGTTTTTCTTATTTTATATTCTATGAATAAATTAAAGTTGTTTCTTAGTTTACTATATTCTAACAAAGAAAACTTACTACTTGTGTGTTTAGTTGTATTCAATTTAACTATTTATTTTAGGTTTTCTAACTTATCTAGAAGTGACTAAGCTACCATGCAACACTTGTTATTTTAGGTATTGACAATTTTCACTTATTATATTAGGTATTAAGGATTTACACTAGTGCAAGATGGTAATTTTCTCTTAAAGAATTTTATCTTCTTGTTGTGGGTGTATATTTGAATTATCAACAAAAGAAAGAAAAAAATGACCTATGATTTTTAAATATTAAAGTAATATCCATAAAACAACACCTAATAACTTGAAAATTAGTGAAATATGATACTCCACAACAAAATGGAGTCATAGAAAGAATGAATTGCACATTACTATAAATGAACAAAATTATATTGTACTTAAAAGGGGTTAATCGCAATGTATTTCATACAAAATTTTATCCAAGGAATCAATTTCCCATATATGAGTCGCAGATCAAATTACTCTATAAAAGTATTGATTTTCTAGTAAGTCTTCAACTAATCCTATTTAGTTTTTGGTTCCACCTTTTATGTCTTAGTACATAATGAAAAAAGGACTAAGGTAGAAAATAACATTACGAAATGCAATCCTCTTGGGTATTCATATAAAAGAAAGGATACAAATTGTTATCCAATGGAAAATTTATTATTAGTATGAATGTTTTATGTGGTGAGACAGAAATTCAAATAATGCAAGAGCTTCATTATATCCTTGGTCACTTGGGATAAAAAGAAAGCAAAGCAATTCCTCAAAGAAAATCGAATTGGGTTGAGAAAGGCTTACCCCCAATATGAATATTCTCTTGATAGGTAACTCTTCTTCATGTGGTGAATCTTCAACATAGGGCAAGTCTACTGCAATATTTTCAAGACAAGGACAACATAGTATAAAATATGGTTCAGTAAACTACTCAAATATGTTCATATGATAAAAAATAAAACCAAAGACTAGAAGTTTAACACAGTCAAATTTTGCATTATTCACTCACGATTGCATTGAAGTAACAACTTTTGCAGAAGTAGTGAGGCACAAGGAAATCAAGCAAGCCATGGTGGATGAATATGACCTAGTAATTATAAATAGAACTTGCAAACTTGTTGATTGTCCAACAAATGTCAAACCCATTGGCTAGAAATTAGTTTACCAAATTAGATATAAATAAAATGATAAAGTAGATCAATATAAAGAAAGACTTGTGGCTAAATTATTTTCTCAAAAAGAAGGGATTTACTATACAGAAACATTTTCCCCAACAAAAAAATGAAAGAGAATATGGATGATGATAAATTTGGCTACACAATATGATTGGACACTTCACCAAATGGATGTGAAAGGTTCCTTTATTAATTGTGATTTGAAATAAGAGGTATATATGACTCAACCCTCATGATTGAAGTTGAAGTGGAGATGCATAATGTTTGCAAAGTTATCAAAGATTTATACGGACTGAAGCAAACAACTAGAGCATGGTGTGAAAAAATTGATGAATACCTTAAGATTTTATTTTTTCATCATGACAAATTTGACAATACCTTATATTTCAGAATGAAAAGTAAAATATTAGTCACCAGATTTCTTGATGTTGATGATTTAAATTATTATAGGGAATCATGGAAATCATATCATACAGGGGATATAATAAAATCAAAATGGATTCCAAATGACAAGATTGGGGCCACATTGCTATTATCTTGGAGTCAAGATTTCATAAAAACATCATCAAATATTCCTTAGTAAAACCACATATTCTATAGTATAGTTGAATATTTTGACAAGGAAGATGCCAAATCCTCTCTTACTCCTAGAGGGAGTAACCTCAAGCTTTCAAAATATTATGGGGGATTAGTAAACAATACAAGATATGAATACTTGATTGGAAGGTTCATTTACTTGAAAACTAGTAGTCTGGGTTTTTCATATGCAATCAAATTTCTTTAGATTCATGCAAGTACTTAGAGATATCCATAGGAATGTAGCAAAAGGGTACTTATGTACATAAAGGGTACAAAATATTTTTGGTTCCTTAAAATAAAAACAACTTCACACTTGTTTCATATTTAGATGTAAAATTTGTAGGTGATTTTGATAATAGAATGTCAACATCATGTTAGTTTATGAGCATGGGTTCAATGACAATTTCCAGTAGTTGTTAAAAGTAGGCAAAAGTGGAAATTTCTTTAGTAAATGAATATTACATTTTAGAAAGAAATATGAGGTGTAGACATGGTGCACACAAAAAATTCGTATATTCACTCTCAAAGCCAAATTACATGCCACATAAATGGTGATCATGAGATCCAAGAGATCCTAAACAACAAGAATATTGTTGAGAAAATCTCTCAACAAAACTCCAACAACCAACAACATAATCCTACGTATATACTATTGTAAGAATTATTCCAAGTCCCCCCTTTAATGCTTAAATTACATGATAATCAAATATTAATACAAAAATGACAAATTACAAATTCACATGTCACATCTATCTGACTAGTCTTCCTTGACACTTAAAAGAAGTCTCCTCAACAACACTCTTTTCACCAACACAATATTCAAAGCTTCCCACTCAACGCGTTAAAGACATAACCGCCACTAACCATATTTTATGAACTTTGTATAATTCATGCTTCTCAATCTCCCAAAAGACAATATTGATACTAGACCACCCTACGGACAAACTCCCATCTATCAAATGGTAGTGAACTGCACTTCTGATAGTTGTATAGGCTAATTGTCTACTTAGGTGTATCTAGAAATCAATTATGAAACTGACATTTATTACACACATAGATCTCATAAAATTAAGATGTAACTAGTGCTCTAACAAGATCCATCAACCGATAACAGACTCACACAATCAAATTAATAATATATTCTCTTTCCAGTGAATAACATTGAGAACCACTAATTTCAATTATGCTAATCTATTCATTAATTAGTTTTTTATTATAAAAATTTACATACCAAAATAAATAGCTAAATTCTAAACATCGCCACAATTTCTACACCTGCACATCAAATCAAAGAAAAATAGGTGACAACTTCAAATTTGTAGCTTCACTTCGGTAGCATGTAATACAAAAGAATAAGACACAAAAGAATGCACGACATAGAAACCATTCATTTCACAGATCCCTCTACCTAGGAAGTTTCAAAAGATCCCCATTCACTGATCTAATGTAACACATGCAGGCATCGACTCCAACATAGGTTGACAATTTTTTTTTTTGTAGCAGAAGCTATCCAATTACTTTCTTGCTAGGAAACTGAAGAATGAGGAGACTAGCTGAAGAATGAGAGACCAACTGAAGCTACAAATTCCACCAACGGAAGATCACGTCTAAGGCAGAATGGGCTTTAGATTTCCATAATTACAGTCTTGAGATACGATGATGTTCTACACAGAATTATTACGAATAAGAAGGGCTATGAAAATAATTTCTTATCATGGCTTCATATTTACAGGCTCGTCCCTCTAATTTATTTAAGTAAAAGAAATTGATTCATCCATGATGCTATAAAAGTGTCACCAAAGAAAGTGTATCTACTGTTTACAGAGGCCTTTCACCCAAAGCATATCTACAAGCTATCAATCAACAACCACTCTGTCCTAATATCTTCCAACACTCACCAACAATTGAACCATAAAATGTGCAACATCAGGCTATCTACCTTGTCAAAGTTCTTCTCCCACACCACAAGTGAGCTCGTCCACCACGCTGCGAAACTCACAACCTAGGCATTTCACATTTCCTTATCCACGGCTCAACGTTGTCATTCAACACTCCATAGAGCCCTCAACACAATAGGTTCAAGGTTTAACACAACAGTTCACAAGCTCCACGCAACGCTCAAAGAAAGCACGCGGGAAGTCTCAACACATCAACAATGTGAAATCGGCTCCAAAATTTTTCTGCTATCTACATGTCGATCACACAACCACACAAAGAAATAAAACTCACACAAAAATCCAATCTCCACACAAACTCTCACACACTATACCAACATACATAGGATTAACCAAGAGATGGGGTCAAGCCCATATGGGTTGTGATACCAAGAAAGAAATATGAGGAGAAGATAGTGTGCATATAAACAATTTATATATTCACTCTCAAAGCTAAATTATAAGCCACATAAATAGTGATTATGATATCCAATAGATTTCAAACAAGGAGAATATTATTGAGAAAACATCTCAACAAAAACTCCAACAATCAACAACCCAATCCTTCCTATATACTCTTGTAATCATTATTCCAAGTGTTTTGGATTCAGAAGCATCATATAAAATCTTGAAATTGTGTATAATTTTGCAAGATCTTAATGCTATTAATAAATTACCAACTACATTATTCATTATTAATACACTAACAATCAAAACGGCCAAAAATTTAGTTTTTTATATTAAAACATAACATCGTTTACACCAAGCATCATTTCATAAAGAAATCACATCAACAATAGCATTGCTGGGAAAGAATATTGTCCATCTAATGATAGAACTTCAGAATTTTTCACCAAGTGATTTGGAAAAATAAAATTCACTAAAACTAGAGACGAACTTAAAATTTGTAAAAATAATTTTGACATTAAAGAGACATTTTAACCTCATGATCCTGAAATTTATTTAAATATTCAGCTAGATAATTTTCCTAACTAATAAGATTATCTTAAAATGTATTATTACTAGAATAATAAATTTAATTATCACCTAAGATAGTGTTCCTTAAAATGGTATAGATGTCTTCTTCAATGTATTATTTTTGTTAAAATTATACTAAAATTAAATATGTCTTCCTTAATTTATTAATTTTTGTTAAAAAGAAAAGACACGAATCTAATACATCCATAGAGAAAACTACTCCAAACTTCCTACCCCATCAAGAAGATGATTCCCGACAAATAAAGACAACTTACTTTCTTATATTATAATCTTATGCTACCATTATGAAAATGATGAGAATATCTAAATTGTGGATTTTTCATAGTTTTCTCAATTGCTCACAAACGGGTGGAAAGTAATTTTAATTAACTCTTTCTTTCTAATATTATCCTTATAAGTTTAGATTTTTTTTATTGCTTAAACTTAAAATATAAATTTAATTAACATTAAACAAATATTTAATTTGAAAATAGATATAATAAATATTATCATTCAAAATTAATATTATTTAAATAAAAATGAATATATAATTAATGGCTAAATTAATTTAAATTTCTAAAATAATAAATTTTCAAAACTTTAAGTTCATCTTTATTTTAATTTTTTTTTTTTACTTTTAATAATATAAATTATAATTATAAATTTCTTAATTGTGTTCATTCCCAAAATTTAAATAAATTATTAAAAAATAGAAACAATATATACAATTATTTAAATTATTATTATTACTATTATTTCTTTTTTAGTAAGGAAAATTGATCCTTTCATTAATGAGAAAAGGTTACATATAGCTTACATTTCTAAAAGATGACTATAATCTTGGAGATTTTTGAAACTACAATAATCATGACTATATAGAAAACTCCTTGGAGATTCAAGATTTCAAGGATGAAAATGCATTTGACATTACCATGAATTTTCTACATCTTTTTGTAGTATTGCCTTATTGCTCGTACAACCTCTTTTTTTGACTTTCTTGTCTTACTTGGAGACCACCTTGAAATCCTTTGTTTGAACCTCAAGGCCTAACTATGATGAATTTGAGCCCAATTAGTTTATTTTCTTGTTTCAAAGATATGCATTATACAAAATCCTAGCATAATGATCTGGTATGTCCTTCATATCTTTTCCATGCCATTCTTTTGGAAGGGAAACTAGTCATGGATTAGCTAGATCCATATCTTCTAGTAAGGCTTTTGCTTTAATTTCTTCCATATGGGAGCTAACAATTTATTATGGTGATGGATTTTGTTGGCACTCGTACATAGACTTTTTCAATGCTTCTGTAGGATTTAATAGAGGGTTATGGGATTTTTGTTTTTATAATTGTATGTTTGATTGAGTATTGTCTTCCTTTAGAGACTCTATAAGAGATGAGAGGCTCGATCCTATTGCCATATCTAGGGCTCTCGTTAGGATTAGAGGTACCCTAAAGACTCAAATTTCTTCTTCTTTGGGCAGATTTTCCCAAATAATCCTTCTCTTTTAGAGAAGGGTGTAGTTTAGGCAGTTCCTTGATATTCATCAAGCATTCCTCACAAGATTTCATATTCGTGAGAGTGTCTCCATCTAAAGGGGATGTGTTTATAATATAGAGATTACTTCCAAACAATTTCCTAATAATAAATATTTATGGAGGTTGGAAGAGGTGGTTAGATGTCCACGTAAACACATATTCGAATATACGATATGTACCTCTCTCTCTTAGTACAGATTTTTCGATGGCATTATTGATGCCTTGAAAGGTTACCTCCTCCCAATATTCCTCTAGATGAGAGAAGATATGCACTCCTTCTCTTTAGCATACGACTCCTTCCAAAATTATAAGAAGAATGTTGCATTATTGAAAAAAATATGATTATGCTTCAAAAACTCTTTATTTGTCTTCCAAGATAGAGAAGACAAAAACAATTCTATTTGAACCTCGACATGTTGACAAAGAATGAAACGAAAAAGTGGAATAGAGATTTCTCTTCTCAATATTCAAAATGACTATATAGATTAATTGTAAACATCAATAATAAATTACTGAAGTAAAACTAGACACCTATGGAGTAGAATTCAAGTAAAACTAAATTTCCTATGACACCTAGCAGACAATAGAATCAAATTTGATGACACCTAACCAAAAATTAACTAACAGTGAGATTAATATCTCAACATCCCCTCCTAATCTCAATTGTTACATGTAGAGACACTTACAATGCCTAG
The DNA here is from genome assembly GCA_031772625.1 of Pinus tabuliformis. Classification (NCBI taxonomy): domain Eukaryota; kingdom Viridiplantae; phylum Streptophyta; class Pinopsida; order Pinales; family Pinaceae; genus Pinus; species Pinus tabuliformis. Next base: position 672,391,864 of record CM062808.1, read on the forward strand.
TTGTTCTCTTTGAAATTCAAATACATTCTTGCCCAATGGCTTTGTGAAAATATCTACTAGTTGATCTTTGTAGCCACAAAAAGTAAGTATTATGTCCCCATTATTGACAAGCTCACGAATGAAATGAAAATGAGTGTCAATGTGCTTTCTCTTTTCATGGAAAACATGATTTTCTGATAAAGAAATAGATAAATTGTTATCATAGTAGATTGGAGTTGGCTCCTTCTGAATATTTGAAATATCTTTCAATAATCTTCTCAACCACAGAGCTTGACAAGCTGTTGAATTTGCTACAACATATTCCATCTCTGCAGAAGATATTGAAATGATTGATTATTTCTTGGATGTCCATGAAATCAGATTGATTCCATAATGAAAAGAATACCCAAAGGAGCTTTTGCGATCATCTAAACTCTTTGCATAATCATTGTCTCTATAACCTAAAAGTGAACAATCTTCAGAATGTGTATAAAATAAACCATAGTCTATTGTCCCTACAATATACCTCAAGATCCTTTTTGCGACCTTCCAATGAGAAATATTAGGTGATTGCATAAACCTCGAGACGAAACTTGCTACAAACATAATATCAGGTCTAGTTGAAGTGAGATATAACAAGCAACCAACTAGACTTTTATACAGCGTGGAATCAACTAGTGGTGCTACATTTTCTTTGCTTAGTGTTGTGCCTTGAGAAATTGGTGTATCTGCAAGTTTGCAATTGGTCATTCTGAACTTTTTGATGATATCAGTGGCATATTTTTGCTGATCGACAAAAATTCCATTAGTAGATTGATGAATTTCAATGCCTAATAAGTATTTCATGACTCCTAGATCTGTCATATCAAACTTTCTTTGCATTTCTGCTTTGAAATATTCTAACATCATATTTCCTGTATAAAAAAGATCATCTACATAGAGGCATACAATAAGAATTTTATCTTTATGCATTTTGGTATACAAAGTTGGCTCATGATTGCTTCTACAAAAACCACTTTTTATGAGATAGGTGTCAATGTGACTGTACCGTGCTCTTGGAGCTTGTTTTAAACTATACAAGTCTTTATTCAATCTATATACCTTATGTTCCTATCTTGGAACTTCAAAACTAGGAGGTTTCTCTATACAAAGTTCTTCCTGCAATAGACCATTTAGGAAAGAAAATTTTACATCAATATGATAGACTATCCATTTGTGTTGAGTTGTTGTGGACAAAATGTTTCTGACAGTGTCTAACATTGCTACTATAGCAAAGGTTTCACCATAGTTAACGCCAAACTGTTGTGAGAATCCTTTGGCCACTAACCTTGTCTTATGTTTCTCAATTTCTCCTTTTTCATTCAGCTCGGTCTTATATACCCATTTTACACCAATTATGGTTTTGTCTCTTGGGTGATCAGCTAATTCCCAAGTTTGATTCTTCTCTATGACATCCATTTCTTGGTTCATTGCATCTACCCAATGCTTTTCTTTAACTGCTTCTTCAAAATTAGTTGGTTGATATGAAAGAAATGCAAACATATTTTGTTGGTCAAACTCATGCTCCTACTCTATATTTCTTTGACACCTGTCATTTTCTGATTGTCTTCTGAAAATGTTTAATCACTGGTGGATTCACTACTTGAAGATGTACCATTTTCATAATGGTATGGTTGTTCTTGAACCTGCAATCTTGGTGGATGTGGTGGATAAAAATATTGAATTGAAGCTTCATCAACATGTTAAGACCAGGATTTATTTTCACAAAAAATTACATCTCTGCTTAAATTTGTTTTCTTTGTAACTAGATTATAATGCCTATAGGCCTTTGACTTCTCATTGTAGCCTAGAAAAATACATATTTCACTCCTATCTTCAAGCTTCTTTCTTAGCTTCTTAGGAACATGTGAAAAAACTACTGATCCGAAAATTCCAAAGTGAGATACATTTACCTTTTTACCATCCCATGCTTCTTGAGGTAGTGTATCTTAGAGAGCGGTTGTTTGAGATCTATTGAGAACATACACTGTTGTCAAAACCACTTCAACCCAATAATTATTTGACAACTTCTTCTCATAGAGTATATATCTGGCCATGTTCATGATTGACTAATTTTTCCTTTCTGCTACTCCATTTTGTTGTGGAGTATAGAATTCCATGTTCTGCATTATGTTTCCTTGTTGTTGACAAAATTATTTGAAGTGATTGGAGTTGTACTCTCCTCCTCTATCGGATCTGAGTACTTTCAAAGGCTTTCCACTCTACTTTTTTAGTTCTTCTTTGAATTATTTGAACCTTGAGAATGTATCTGATTTGTTTTTGAGAAAATACACCCATGTCTTCCTCCCATAATCATTAATGAATGTCAAAAAATAAAGAATACCACTAACAGCCTGTGTTTGCATTGGGCCACATATATCTGTATGGAAAATCTCTAACGAATCTTTTTCTCTAGAGGAATATGTGGGAAAGTTGTCTCTTTTATGCTTGGAAAAAACACAAATTTCACAGTTACAGTGTTTTTCATTCATAATAGGGAGACCAATGACAATTGATTGTTTATGAAGCTGACTTAGGCATTTGAATGGTATGTGGCCATATCTAGAATTCCATAGCTGAGACACATCTATTCTTGACATATTGAGTACAAAAGACTTTAAGAGATTTCGACTTCTAAGAGTCAAAAGAAACACCTATTGTTGGTTTTTTCAACCTTTGCTATCATTCTTCTATTTAGAGGTTTGTTATAGATATAACATGTGTTCCCTTGAAATATTACATCATAACCATGTTCCATCAGTTGTCCTACACTAATGAGGTTATGCTATATATTTGGAACTTAATAAACATCAGGAATGTATTTATGTTGATTTTGTTTAGTAAGAATTGGAACACTACCTTTTCCTTCAGCTTTAATGCAAGAACGATCTCCAAGAGTAATTTATAACGTTATGGAAGCATCAAGATAAGGAAGAAGATTTTTATTACCTATCATATGATTGTTGCAACCCTTGTCCAGCAACCACAGATCCTTGTTGTGAGAGTCTTTAGAAAGATTGCATGAAAGAAACAGTGTTTCAGAGGATTCTCCTTCATTGTTGGAGAGATGGACATTGCCTCAATGGTGATCTGACTATTTCTTTTTGCATTCATGTTCATAATGCCCAAATTTCTTGTAGTAATAACACTCAACATTATATTTACTCCATGATCTGATAATCACCCTATGAGTGCCATCAGTTAAAGATTTATTAAAACAAAAGGTATTACAGACTCATGTGTTGGTGTGTGTTCTGTGTTATTTAAGGAACGGATCAATCAGATTGCCAATACACAGACATTTAAATGGAAAGACAACAGAGAAATGCAGTAAGCAACACCAAGACACAAACAGTTTTAATAAGGAGTTCACCCTATTCTCTAGGGCTACATCTCCGATCCAGTTTCAGTGGTGGCCTTGTTTTATTGTGTCTTAAAGCAGAGAATTACAAATACAGTGACTCAATGATAGTTCTCCTGAAACAGGTTTGCTTGGCAAGGTGGTTCTTGGATTCCGCAAGCCACTCAGAGTACACAGACTCTTGTTCTTCCTACCAGCGTTGTGACCCTCGCTCTATAGTGGAAAGAGCCAACTGTGATGCTCAATCCGGACAGATTCCTCTATGGGAAGGCTTGAATCTTCAAGCTCTTTGGTGTTCAATGCTGCCTGTGGTCAGCTCGGCCCTCTGTCTCCTTTTCTTGGCTTTACTGCTCTCTGTGTTCAGTCCTCCTCTCTGGGTTCATTGTTCACTGTCTTTCTTGGTCACTCGGACTCCTCTCAATTCTTCCTTGATTTGACTGTATCTGTTCATGGCTTTAGCCATTCGATCCTCATGCTTGTTCAGTTCCTCTCCCGCCTGCGTGCTGGGAGTTCCCTGTTCGGCATCAGCATGAACGCTTGGGAAGTAGCCACATTTCCCCATTGGAACAGCGCCAGCCTGCTCATCAATTCATTTCTTTCGTTACGTCATGTATGCGTTCTTTCTCCACCGTGGTAGTAAAATAGATTCCAAATCCCTTTAGAACGTGGCTTAATTTCCTGTCGATTCCACTTCTTTCCATCAGGCGCAATCTCAGCTGTCTGATCTGGGCTCCTCCAGATCCAACATCATACGCACATTGAGCACGGTTGACTTGCTCGACCAATAACGTGCGATCATGACGATTTTTCTCTCACCTCCACTGCCACGCGTCAATCGTTGAATGTTATCACTCCACTTCCTCCAAAACCTCTTACCATTCAAGGGCACCCCGATCAATACCGCCGGTTTCTAGGGCGTGGGTCCTGCCTTCGTACGTTAGCCCTTTTTCCTTTTTCCACCCACAGTCCTCTGGCTCCCAACGTGACCAAGGGCTTAACGCCCCTCCATTTCGGCCCTATTTGCCCAGCCTTTCATGATCGAAAATCAGCTCATTTTCCCGTTTCGGGGCTCCCAGGGGCTACATCAACCTCCTACGCAGTCTCCATGGGCCTCGGTGAATGCGCTTTGACCGAGGTCCTAGTCATTCGACGCTGGCTGCCATGGCCACTGGTTCAAGGTGTTTTCGATTACTATTTTGGATTTCATTAGAGATTTGTTCGACCTGATTTAGTCTTGGTTCTTGGATAGTCAGTTATGGATCTGATTCGGATCATGACCTCCCTACTGAAAAGCTTTTGGACCACCAAAAGTTGGTTTTCTTCAAGCATCGACTAAGTGTGGAAACTATTGTCTCACTTGTGCAATCTCAATCCACTTCGCACTACTCGACTTCGAACCTTTAAGCCCAATCCTGAAGTATTCCACTTGTCCATTGCATGTCGTCCTTACCTTCCTGTCCAGCACTATATATTCCTGTAACTCATTAAGATATTCAGGTAGCAGGTCGTCAACAGAAGGTAATTGACTCTGCTCTTCGGGGTCCTCAATCATTGAAGGTTCAAATAACCTTAAGCAATCTACATTTACAACTGAGTAGATGTGCATGTAAGCTGGTAGATCAAGGCGAAAAGAATTCTCACCAATCTTCTCAAGTATCCTGAAGGGTCCATACCTGATAGGTTTTAGCTTTTTACCTTGACCTTGCATCCTGTCTTTGCTGATATACAGCCAGACTTGGTCTCCAACTGGAAAACTATGCTCCATCCGATGCTTATCATGCCTAGCCTTGTACTTGGCCTGGCTCCTTTCCACCTGTTCCTGTACTGCCTGGTGGATCTCCTGGATCTGTTCAATGAACCTAGTTTCCTTGTCCACATCACTGTGTCTATAAACCATGGTATCTTTACCAAAGACAAAATCCAAAGGAGACCTTGGTATGAAACCAAAACAAGTCTCAAAAGGAGATCTCTGTGTAGAAGAGTGTTTGGTTCTATTGTAAGCATGCTGCACATAGCACAAGTGCTCATCCCAAAGCTTAGGATGTTTGCTGCAATATCTTCTCAGTAACTGGATCACCGTCTTGTTAACTCTTCTGTCTAGCCATCTGTTTGTTGATGAAAAGCTGTGCTTTTCTTCAATTTGGTGTCCATTAGTTCCCATAGACTGGACCAAAACTTCCCCATAAATCGGGTGTCTCGATTAGATACAATAGAAGTGGATAATCCAAAGTGAACCCATACATGTTCAAAGAACAATTTTTCAGTTTGTTCAGTTGTAATCTGTTTACTACAGGGTATCAAAATACACATTTTGTTGAACCTATCCACAACAACATATAAAGAGTCACGACCTTTCCTAGATTTAAGCAGTCCTCCAACAAAATCCACGGAAATGCTTTCCCAAGGGTGAGAAGGAACTGGTAATGGAGTGTATAAGCCTAGTTTTCTGTTACTGGGCTTGCTTTTAGCACACATAACACATCCTTTTACATATCTAGAAACTATCTCACTCATTTTCGGCCAATAGCAGAACCTTTGCAGCTGTGCAACTGTTTTACTTAACCCAAACTGGCCTGATATTAGAGAAGTTTGTGCTTCCCTAATTATCTTTACTCTCTTAGTTTGTGGAATGTAGAGTTTCCCACAATGATATAAGAGTCGGTCCTTCACATGATAGTCCAATTCTTCTACTCTTTTGCCTTGACTCAAAGTTGCATATACATCTTTAAAGTCCATGTCCTGAGCATACTATTCTATGTAGCTTTCATGCAGCATAGAACTATGCTTAAGTATGGTAGATGCATTTATAATGGGTCTCGATAACATATCTGCAACCTTGTTATGTATGCCCTTTTTATATCTGATGACTAAATGAAACTGTTGTAGAAAACCCATCCATCTGTAATGTCTTGATTGTTGCAGCTTAGTTTGGGAGTGTAGATATTGAAGTGGCTGATGATCAGTGTGTTTTACTGTTTCTTTTCCCATTAAGTAATGTTTCCACTTTTTCACACTCTGCACTAATGCATACAATTCTTTATCATATGTAGGATAGTTAACTACTGCAGGATGAAAAGTATCAGAATGATAAAATATGGGTTTACCATGCTGTGTCAACACTACTCTCATGGCATAGTCACTGGCATCAGTTTGGATCTCAAATGGTCTTTGTAGATCTGGCACTGCTAGTACAGGTGCTATACTAATCTTTTCTTTCAAGGTGTCGAAGGCTTTTTGCTATTTGCCTCCCCACTGAAACACCTTGTTCAATCCTGTCAAAGCATGTAAGGGAGCTTCAATTGAGGAAAAATTTGAAATGAACTTCCTCCAATATTGTGTTGCTCCTAAGAAGCTTCTCACTTTTGTAGCAGACTTGGGTTTAGGCTAGTTTATAATGACTGCCACTTTAGAGGGATCTATTTTCAATTCACCTCCCCCTACTATATGACCCAAATAATTTAGAGATGTTTTTCCAAATTCACATTTGGAGAGTTTAACATAATTTTTTTCTCTTTTCAAAACATCTAATGTCTGCTTAACATGCTTTAAATGTTCTTCCCACGTTTTACTAAAAATCAGAATGTCATCGAGATACACAATAACAAAATCATCAAGAAAAGGTCTGAGTACATCATTCATTAATCTCATGAAAGTAGCAAGAGCATTAGTTAGGCCAAAAGGCATAACCAGCCATTCATACAATCCTTGCATTGTTTTTAAAGCAGTCTTGCATGCATCTTGTTCTGCAACTCTGACCTAATGGTATCCACTGTGCAAATCCAGCTTGGTGAAATAAACAGCTTCCTTCAATTGATCTAAAAGATCATCTATGCGAGGAAGGGGATAATGATTTTTGATTGTTATCTTATTCAGTGCTCGGTAATCAATGCACATTCTCCATGAGCCATCTTTCTTTCTAACCAAAATGATTGGTGATCCACATGGTGATGTGCTAGGCCTAATGAACCCTTTCTCGAGCAACTCCTGCACCTACCTCTTGATTTCAGCATTCTCTAAAGCAGATAACCTATACATCCCAATGTTAGGCAAATGAACATCTTGCTGCAAAATAATATCATGTACTATTCCCTTTTTGGGTGGCAGACCTTGTGGTTCTTGAAATAAGACATCATACTCTGAAACAATCTTTTCTATATCAACTTGCTGATCAGCATTTGTCACACGGAATCTGTCAAGGGTGCGGACACGACTGACCTTCCTAGAAGTCTAAGACATTCTAATGACAAACAAGACAAAATGGAGTGATCTTTCTCTAAATCTACCATTTACAACATGAAAAGTACAAGTGTTTAGGCTTACCTTATTCCAAAACGCTGTTGTTGAAGTCCGTTTTTGACGATCTGGATGAGCTCCTCCTTCAAGTCAATTCCTGCAACCACAAACAATCAAACAATTACCGAGCACTTGTATTTCATATAATAAAACATAGATTCAACATGCAGACCAAGGAACACATGAAATAACTCATTAACACAAGCTATTGAGAAAAATAAACCAGTTTGTATTAATAACGAAACAAAGAAACTCTTACAACCTGGCCTTGGTGTTGTGCAAGTTCCTCCCAGGGTCCATCAAGTGTTTTCCTCTACTTTGACAAAGCTCACCCACTTCCAAGTAGAATCAAGTGAAGACAATCTCTCCTCACAAAGGTTCTAATGGAAGACCTAAATCCTGCAGCATTTACCCAAAGAAAATGTATAGCTCCAACCTCTTCTCCTTTGGCTCAATGCCTTTATTTATAGTGCTGTAAAGAGGTTATTCAGGTCCACTATCAATGGGATCATCCCCCTCTATGGGTGGGATAGCTCCCTTATTGATGGGATAAGTTCCCCCTTAATAGAGATACATGAACCAACTGGAGGCGCATCCATTTCATCAAACCGACCTCTAGAATGTTCTAGAAGTAACCACAAGTAACTTTTTCAAGATAAAACTCGCGCATTTTGCCTTTTACAGAGGGACGCACCTGTCCCTTAACATACAGAGCGTCCATGGACGCATATTTTGTGAACATGGTCAGCGTCCCCGCAGGTAAGGCTAGAGAGAACCTGCGACCCCAGAGATAAACATAGTTTTTACAAGACTTTCTCTCTTCTTTGAGTTTGAGATGGATAACAGAGGCATGAGACTTGCCTAAGAGGGTAGCATGACTGTTGATTTGAGCCATACTAACTGTAAGTAGTCAAGGTGACATTTTTTAGTGTAACAGATTGCCCCCTAAAGTGCGAAGCCTGGAATAGAATAGGGTTTTGTAATTCTAGGAAGGGTGAAGCGCTTTATCATTTCAAGGATTGCCTTGTGGATGGCCTGGTTGGAACCTGCAATTTTCAACACAAAATACATGGATAAGATTATATCATCACTGAGGTAGGCATTCCCATACTCAGATTCAAAACTTTAACTAATGGACTAACTATTCTGATACAGGAATGATCTTGCAGTACATCATTTTTATAGACTTTTGTAGACACAGTATGGACGCAGCCATCTGTTTATGATAAGTCTACATAGACAATGAATACAAAACTCCTCGCAGCCTGGATGGTAGAAACTAGATCCAGGGTCTTCACTTCTACTTCCCGAATTGGTACGATTCTAGCCATGTGATTAAATGATTCGATGTCGAACATGGTAGAAACCACTTGATTACCAGTCAATGATGTAAACTGTTAACAAGCGTGAGAGAAACCACCAGTAATGTCAATGGTTCTCAAAGTACCAAGCACAACCCGTGAAATGTGAATAGATGTTTTGATGTCGAACACTTCACGGAATCCTCTGATCGAAAGTCAATGATGTAAACTGACGTCAAAGGCGAGAAACCTGCCATTGATGCATGCAGACTTCAAGGTACTGTCGATTCCTAAGTCATCTTTCTAGATAATGTGTCGATGTCGATAGAAAGCGACCCGTTGCAGGCAAGCCCGCAACACGAAATCATTGTTCAAGTTGAAGAAATGTTGCTGTAAGGACTGACTCAGGGATGGTCAAATGGATGACAAGTATTTTGCAGATGAAAGTTTTGCTTGCAGACCTCTTGAACACATAACGACACAACAGATGGCTTGGTGACGAATAACTCAAAGTTAATCCCCGGAACCCGGTTAAAGACTTTCAAAGTGATTTGGTCAACTGTGAGGTAAAAGATTTCCCAACCCAGGTGAATGAAAAGTGTCGTGTTCAAGAGTGGTAATAAAGTTTCTTTTGAGACAAAAGGTGACAAATAGGTTCATTCTTCTCTCTTTTCCCCCACCATTTCTGGCAAGTACCTCTTTATTTTTAACAAGCTTGAGGAGGATAACATATGCTTGATTATAAGCTCATCCTTCGGACGAGTCCAACCTAGTTTAAATTCGAACCCTAGGAAGGAGTGGTTCGTTCCTGTTTGTAATTGAACAGGTCCTCTACTGTAAAAGTTTAACGAGCCCAGTATAGGAGAAACTCGGCGTTTTTCAATTTTAGAGAGTCTGAAAAAACTAAAGGAGACTCCACGTTGAACTTTTTCGTATATTTGTGTCCCTCAAGCCCGAAAAAGTATAAAATAATACCTGGGGGAACCGCTTGATCTTGCGACCAAGGAGTACTTTCATAATAGTGTCGTTAACCTGAAAAGTAAAAAGCGATCAAGGACACGTCGTTTTATTTCCTTATCGAGTTTGAAACGACAAAAACCCGGCAATCTTTTCCTGATTTTGCGGTCAGAAAAGAGCTAAAAGGGGACCGTCTTTTAATTCCGTTTTAACGAGTGAAAAAGAAACACTCGGCGATCTTTTCATGTTTTAGGAGTCAGAAAAGGGCTTAAAAGATGACTCTGAAATTTTGTTTGTGAAAAATTACAATTTCCCTCGAAATCCCTTCGTCCTGCACAAAAGCGACACATTACTCATACCTGTTTAAAATAGGCAAAAATACATTCAAAAACATCTTTTCATGGTAAAAAATGAACTAATTCATCCAAAAAACCTATAAAAAGACCTTTTACCATGTCATTTTTACCGTTTCACTGTTGAGGTTGAAAAAGGAGCTTTTGACAAGAAACTTCCCGTGGTTGCTGCGGAAAATCTGACCGTCGGAATCGAACGCCGCTTCACCGAGGTATTTTACACATCCCACTCTTCATTTTTATCCGTTTAGTTTTTTGTTTTTGGTCTCTGTTTCATTTTTTGGGGGGTTTTTGGTTCAAAATGCGCCCCTCGGCGGACGCAGGTGCCCTTCGGGTGACCTGCGTCCCCCGACTTTTTCTCACACGGGAAAAAGGTCGGGGGACGCAGTCCGCCTTCAGGCGAGCTGCGTCCGGACGCCCTGTGCTACAAAGCCGGGGTGCGTCTTCCGCAAAGGGCGCATTTCAAAACCCCAACTCTCTCAAAAAACCACCAAATTTCTCAAATTAATTTCTAATTGACTCTTTTGATGTGCAGGGCCTAAAACATGTTAGACTGGAGAGAGAGAGAGCACGTAGAGGACGATGAAGCTGCGATTAACCACCAACCCTCTCTGGATGCCTTAAGAACATGTGGATTGTACAAATATTGGACCATACCGGGCATGAGGGGCCAGGTAAGATTTTTGGAATGGCTGGTTGAGCGATGGAACGTTCAAGATCAATGTTTTTACATTGGAGGGCACCAGCTCGAGATAGAGCCCTCGGATGTATACTTTCTCACTGGCTTGCCAAACAGAGGTGAGCAACTCAACCTTGCGGGGACCAGGCCGGGTGGCCAATCCCTTGATGATCTCCGCGAGGAGTGGTGCAGACCAGGGACTCGCCATAAAAAAGGCGTGGAGATAAAGCACATCGCTCTGGCGGAACTTAGAGTTATTGCATTTACGGTCACCAGGATTTGTGGCGCGGCCGCCTTGCACATTGCTTCCGGATCCCAAATGCGGATGGCAGTTGACTGTTACCAAGGCACCATCTTCAACTGGTGCGAAGCTGTGTCGGCTCATATGAAGAGCCAACTAACCAAGGCAAAGAACGGACGACTAAAGACTTTTGGATATGGGCCTATAGTCGTGAGCTTTGCCTTGGAGAGAGTTCCTATGCTGATCCCTCAGCAACTCACTGTTGATGACTTGGGTCCTCGGGAGCCAAAGCTTGTTCGATGGGTTGCGGTGATGGCCCGGCATCCTGACGAGGGTGCTGCAGTGGTTCGATTCTCAGACAGTTACTTCGACTGGCTAGAGGGCCAGCTTTTTGTGATACAAGACTTTCCATATGCCGGAATGGATTTCAGAGGTGATCCGGACATGGTTCTTCCACAGGGAGAACAATGGGATGACAGAGGTACTTTCATTTTCACAAGTTTTCTAATTATGTATTTTTTATTTTTCATATATATCGTCTCAAAGTAACAGTAAAATTTTAAAAATGCAGATGTTGGACCACAGCGTCCAGCCAATCTCCGGCCTTACGACAGACGACATCCAGCTGCACCGGTACCGGCCCCACAGGATGCGACAGCAGAAGTACTAGCTGAGTTGGAGCATGATCTAGAGCGTCTCACGGCAGATATACCTGAGACTACTATGGACGACATTCCTATCAGGCTTCAGCGCTTCGTAGTCGCGGTCCCTGGACCGTTTAGGAGATTTTTGCGCAAGGTAGCCCGCGCAGTGGTGTCGTACAGAGAGCACCACCAGTGATTGACTAGTCACTTTTGTAGTCACATGTGACATTTTTGACTTTTTGTACTATCATTTTGCCGATCATAAGGTGTGTTAAACCTATGATCGAAGACGATGTATATATTTTTGGACACACTTCTATCTATATCTATATATCACTATTACCGGCTTATCTTGTTTAACATGTATGATGAAATGTCTTTAAATTTACTTGCATGATTATTATAAATGTCTGTCCAACACTCGAGAAGCAATTGCATCTGCTAATGTATTCAAAGACCTTGGAATATGTTGATATTCAATGTAATCAAATTCACGTTCCAAGAGACGCACTCTCAAAAACAACCTTAATAACACAGGATTTCTAATGGCATAAACTCTATTAAGCTGTAATACAACAAGTTCAGAATCTAACCTCACTATCAAACGTCGAATTCCAAATGAAATAGATTCGGATAATAATTCAACCACTGCACTGTATTCTGCAATGTTATTCGTTGTTTGACCGAGGCTTACCCCATGCATAGAAACTAACTCGTCAGAGGGCGAATAGATAACCCAAGCTGCGGAAGAGATATTCCGTGTACTACGACAAGCACCATCAGCAAATCCAATGTATGTTTGGAGAGGCGTCGACATCTACAATATCAAGAGTAAAACCAAGATAAGCCAAAATAATGACGAAAAACCACACTTGCTAAGCTAAGCACACTGACTAAACTAACACACTTGCTAGCTAGAAAGGAAATCTAACCTATCTAAAAATTTCTCCATCCATCATTTTAAGCATAATACCTCTTTAGGTAAAGTCCATTTCTGGGTTTGCCCAAAGAGTCCCCATCAAAATCAACTAACTCATAAGCCCCTTTTGCTAGCTTTCGCTTTACAATGTAGGGCCCATGCCACATGGGAACGAATTTTCCAGCACCTAGCTTATCGTTAGCTTGATCATATAATAGTACTAGGTCTCCTTCCGAAAAACTTCGAGGGGTTACATTTTTATCGTACTGAGCTTTCATTCGTTTCGCGTGAGTCTCGATAGCTAAAGTAGCGTCACGTCGAGTCTCATCTAATTTAGCCAAGTATAACAACCGTTTCTCCTCTTCGGAAGTAGCTGGAAGTAATTCGACAGCCATTTGAAGTGATGGGATTTCGCACTCAATAGGTAACACAGCTTCTAAGCCATAAACTAGCTGAAAAGGGGTGAAACCTGTTGAATTTTTCACTGAAGTTCGATATGCCCATAGCGCCGAAAATAACATGTTATGCCAATTCGTTCGATGGATACCAATGATCCGTCGAATCATGACGACTAGAACTTTGTTGATTGACTCAACCAAACCGTTGGCTTGCGGATAATAAGGTGTAGAGCTATCGTGGCGCAAACCAAGCTGGCTTGTAAGCTCAGTCATCATGACATTTCGAAAATGGCTTCCATGGTCCGTAATGATTGCTTGTGGGACACCAAACCTAGTTATGATATGATTGAATACGAAAAGTGCAGCTGTCTTGCCGCTTGCGTCGAATGTAGGCATCGCCTCGGCCCACTTAGTAAAATAATCAACCGCAAGGATGATATACGCATGCCCCCCGGCCGAGTGAGGGTTACAAGTAATAAAGTCAATGCCCCATTTGGCGAATGGACCAGCGGCAATTATAGGGTGGAGAGGAGCAGGTGGAGCGCGCATCTTGCGATCAAACACTTGACAGTTGTGGCATTTTCTGACGGCAAGGATACAATCTTTAAACATAGACGGCCAGAAATAGCCAGCGCGCAACACCTTCTGAGCTGTGGCATACCCAGACATATGACCGCCACATGCTCCAGAGTGACAATCATTCAAAACTCTCTCAGCCTCATCGTGAGTTAAACAACGTCGAAAAACTAAGTCTGCCCCCAGGCGATAAAGTGTATCTCCAATAATTCTGTATTGCTGGGATTGAAACCGAATTTTTCGACGGTTTTCCTTGGAAGCTTCAGGCCGAAAGGTTTGGGTTTGGAGATAGATGATTATATCCCCATACCACGGATCTACAGTGCTAATAAGAAACAAAGATTCGTCCGCAATGGACTCCTCTGCCACAGTCTCTGTGTCAGCACTCGGGAAATCACACATCAATTCCGCAAAGACTAAAGATTTCTTAGACTTGGACTTCTCAAACTCCAAGTCGAACTCTTGCAGGATGACGATCCATTTAGAGTACTTGCCCCCTAGCAGTTGTTTTGTCAAGATATAAATCATAGGGTTGCAATCCGAAATAACAGTAGTTTTGCGGAGAAGAATGTAGTGACGAAAACGCTGGACAGCTTGAACGGCTGCCAGGGCCAATTTCTCCACATGCGAATATTTTAACTCAGTTGGATTTAAGGTTCTGCTAAGGTAATATATCACATGCTCTGCCTTGAATTCATCTTCTTGAACTAACACCATTCCAATGGTGGAATGCGAAGCTGCGAGGTATAAGAAGTAGTCCTGGTTGTAGTTGGGAGGATGCAATAACGGTGCATGGGTCAACGCGTGTTTTAATGCATCAAAAGATTGTTGAGCAATCTCGTCCCAAAAGAATTGTACGTTCTGTTTCAACAACCGTGTAAAACCTTTAGTGACCTCGGCGTAGTTAGGGATGAATCGGCGTAAAAAGTTCGCTTTCCCTTGCAAACTTTGGAGTTGGCGCAAACTCGAAGGAGGAGGCAATTGGATGATAGCCTCGACTTTCGAGGGATCGACGCGAATGCCGGTTTTGGAAACAACAAATCCCAGCAATCGACCTGTTTCTATACAGAAAACACACTTGTGGGGATTCAACCGAATTCGATAATGCCTACACCTCATAAAGATTGCTCGTAAATGGACAAGGTGATCAGCTCGGTGTAAAGAATGAGCAGGCAAATCATCGAGATAGGGTTGCACAATGTGCTTGATGTCATGAAATGCATAAGACATGGCCCGTTGAAAAGTAGCACCGGCATTCTTAAGCCCAAAAGGTAATTTGCAATAAGCAAATGTCCCCCATGGACAAATGAATGCCGTTTTTGGTTGATCGGCAGGTAGAATATTGATTTGATTATAACCTGAGAAACCATCCATGAAGGAAAACATCTCACTTCCGGCACAATCATCAATAATTTGATCGATATAAGGCGTAGGATAGTTGTCTTTTGGACAAGCTCGATTGATATCCCTATAATCGATACAGATTCTTATTGTTCCTTGTTTTTTATTGACGGGAACAATATTCGATACCCAATCCGTTAACGGGATCGGATAAATGAAACCTGCTTTCAACAGCTTTTCGACTTCTGCTTTAATTGCAGCTGCTTTTCGAGGGTGAATCTGACGCAACCGTTGCCGAATGGGTTTAGCATCCGGGTAGGTTTTGATTTCATGAACAACAATGGCAGGATCGATTCCTGGCATTTCTTCGTAAGACCAGGCAAACACGTCGCGGAATTCTTGGAATAGGGCCTTGTAAGTTTGGATTTCTTCTTCAGTACATGCGGCACCTATATGAATGTTCTCCTCGATTCCGGGCTTCACTGAAATATCAATGGGAATAGTACGAGAAATATTCCCTAAATTCAGCTCTGAATCAGAATGTTTCGTTGGATCCTGAGCGTCTTTGACATATTCAGCGGTAAAGATAGATGAAAAATCATTTTCAAATGCATCATCCTTAGGTAAAAACGAAGATCTGTGATGGAGATCTTCCCATGGTAGATCATCTACACTTAGGATTTCGCGAAGTTGTTCGTCAGATGACACTTCTTCGGGAAACGTTATCCGTTCTAAGGGTGAGGTGAAAAGTGACTCTTCACTGACCACATTCATTTGGTCGGTTGAATGAAAGTCGGTAAAAGACATAAGAGCTTCATAAGCAATCTCATACGGACTCAACGGCATAACATCACCGAGTGAGTCTAGCTCAGAGTCAGAGGGAACATACCAAGGATCATCATAAATAATGTTTTCTGACGTGATCATATGAATTGTTGCAAACGAAGGGTCTGCATTGAGTGGAGGGAGAGGAAAAGTTCCCAGTAAACCGGAATCCTTAACTAAACCTACACCAATGTCCCTATAAGGGATTGTCGTTTTACCAACATGCTGGATAGTTTCTAAAGAGGTTGGGTCGGATGAAAAGTATGTCAGCTGATCAATAGTCACGATCTTACCGTTATGTGGAAACTTAATGACTCTGAAGACCGATGAAACGACCGCTGTCATAGCATATGACCAACTTCGACCCAAAAGAAGGTTGTAGTCTAGAGGGGCATCAACCACTTCCACATCCAGACTAACGGTTTTACCTTCGACCCCTATAGGCAATTCTTGTAGAATACCAAACGGACGGAACCCACGGCCATCAAAGGCCTTAAGGATGGTGGGGGATTGGTTCAACGAAGGAGAACCAAGCGATCTCCAACATTGAATCGACATAATACACGTAGAAGCTCCCTCATCAATCACAGTCCGATGAATAGGCCTGTTTTTGACTATCACTGGAATTTGGAAAGCCATTTGATGGGGGAGACGCGGTGTACTACTTTCTAGATCAAAGATCATTAGGTTCGGGTCCTGAACATCGACAGCTCCAATAGCCGACAAAAGCAATTTTCGTTGCGCTGGACATGATTGCAGCACTTCGAGTGCCGACATTGCTGAAGGTGAAACAGCTAAGTCTTCAACAATGTTGTAATTCTGGGCTGCTCTCGCATGTGGATTGAAAGCAGACCTTCGAAGTACACCCTTGGCGGGCGGCTTAATCACTAAGTCTGGGTTAGGTTTTTCGATCTGTAGTGGATCGGAACCAGGAGCTGAGGTTGATGGGTTAGAGTGAGAAGATTCTGCTTCTTTACCATCAACAGGAGCCTTACTACCATAATCTTGCGATCGAGTCGCAATCCTGACATGAGACATCATCAAAATGGGTTCTTCACTGGCATTCGAAGAAGAACCTATCATCTTATTTTCCTGCTCGGGAAATGGATTCTTTAACACAGCAGGAGTGGAGAACCTTTGACTATTTTCACTACCTCGGCCCGATGAGGGCAGTCTCTCGTAAAATGATCTTCTTCACAAATGAGACAAGGATAACGAGGTTTGCGCTTTTCGTCATTGGTTTCCGACTTTTCCGTTTTCTCCTTTGGAGCCTTGTCTGCTTTAGCCTTCTTCTTTCCTTTCTTCTTTCCACCGTTTTTGGATTTGGCCGTAGATGACTCTACAGCGTGAATGTCGGCGGTAAGTTCAGGAGGAGAAGACTCTCCTGTCGGAGAATCAGGCAAAGTGATAATTGGAGTATTGGAGGTCTTGGAAGACTTCTTCTTACTCTTCGTAGTCACGATACCGATCATACCATCAGCGGCATGAGATCCCGAAGGAGCAGCAGCGATTTGGTTTGACTTTGGAAGATCCGGAATTTTCTCGTGTAACGTACCCGACTGAGTGTAAACTAAGTCAAGGTATTGTGCCTGAGCAATGACTTGCTCCTCAGTAACTACTCCGGCCTTAGCTACATCTTCAGTAATTCTTGGTAATAATGATTTTACAAACCATTCAGCTAAAATTTGGTCCGGGATAAAAACTTTCACTAATCTTCTTCGACGTCTCCACTCATGGATGTGATCAGAAATGTACGTGGATGTCGATTGTTTTAGCGAAGTTAATAATTCTGTACCATTATCGTATCTGACTGGTAACTGAAAATGAGTTAAGAATGAAGTAGCTAACTGGCTAAAGTTGTAAAAAGAAGCCCGTGGCAACTCAATGTACCACTTGGCTGCGAGACCAATGAGTGTACGCTGGAAAAGACGTAAGCGGATAGAATCATCTGAGATGGAATTTGATGCACACCAGAGGTGGTAAGTCATCACGTGATTAGACGGATCCTCTCCAGACTTACCTTCGAACTTGGGTATATCGCTGGGCAACTTATTTGGCATTGGCGGCCAGAACGGAAGATATTGAATTGGATCGTTCGTTAGGCGCGTCAAGTCGGGTAAATCTAAAGTCGCAATAAACGGTAACTGCCGGTTAGGATCTCTAAAACTCTGAGTCACAATACCAGCCCCAGGAGGAGGATATCCAGGATAACTAGGAACAGGAGTCGCATTTGGGATATTATATCCTCCTGGAAAACCAGGATTAACCGGACCGTACTGGGGTTGCTGAGGTGGTTGATAAGTGTACCCAGGATACGGTTGATACTGGTAAACCGGTTGTTGGGCAGCTTGCCCAGGTTGATACTGTCCCTGGTACGGAGGTTGAACAAATTGAGGTTGAGTAGTAACAACCGTACTTGTACCAGGTTGGCCTGCAGGCATCTGGACTGTGGTTTGAACCGTGGGTCCAGACAACGGTACAGATGTCTGAGGAGCGGTTACAGGGACAGTAGAAACCGGAGCTGCCGATACTCCAGAAGTAAGCATGGTAGATGAAGCGGTAGTTGCTGCAGCCGTGTGAGGTGGAGTACTAGGTGCAATTGGCGGCTGAGTAACTACAGAAGTTACAGGGGTCTGAACACTTGACTGGACAGGTTGCGGTTGCTGGGGTGGACCAGGAACTGCAGGTTGTCCTGCTTGAGGTACCGACTGTATACTTGGTTGCGACATCTGTTGACCCTGTGACGGATCCCATGTTAACATTCCAGGGTATTGACTCGTAACAGGTTGAGGATACTGAGATCCATAGCCGTATTGAGGATAGGGTTGATAACTGTAAGGTGTAGTCCCATATGATTGCCCTTGAGGTGGTTGATAACCTTGACCAGGGTATTGACCCGTAGGTTGATAACCTTGAGGTAAATACGAATACTGGGGTTGACCTTGACCTTGAGGTTGGTATCCTTGAGGTTGATACCCTTGGGGTTGATACCCTTGGGGTTGCCATCCTTGAGGTTGCCATCCTTGAGGTTGATACTGATACTGAGGTTGACTTTGGGGTACATATTGAGGCTGGGGTTGATACCCTTGGGGTTGATACCCTTGAGGTTGCCCCCCAGTCACGAATGAAGTACCTTGAGGTTGCCCCCCAGGCGGTAATTGGCCACCTTGAGGTTGGTTAATGGGAGTTGAACCTGACATCATATAAACTTCACCTATACTCAATGGTACATTACCACTGTTTCCAACTAATAACCCATGATCAACAGGTTGAGGAGATGCTCCCGCAAAGGTACCAGAAAGTGATTGATACCCAGTAGGAACAGAAGGACCGCCATGTAAAAATGATTCAGGACTTTGTGAAAACACAGATGACTGACCAGACATATTTACAGGAGAATGAATTCCTCTAGGTGGAACCGGAGTACGAGGTGTAGAAAAACCTACTGAGTTGTCTAAAAAATTGGTTAATGCAAGGTACCAAGATTCACTTCTAGGAGGACTGTAAAAGATGGATTCACGCTCCCTTAGATCAAGGGTAATTAGATCTTCAGAATCAGAAACGCCTATTTCTTCCTCTGGAACAAGTTCTTCTATAGCAATTAATCCAACAGGAAGATTTTCGGTGATAATTCTTTCTATTCTTGGTGAATCAGGAACACTAGGAGTTGGAGTAACAGGTTCGGAAATTTCAGGTTCTTCGCCTGTTTCACTGGCAGATGAAAAACTACCAGCAAGCTCGGAAACTGTAACAGCTTCGGGATTGTAACCTGTTTCTAATCTTTGGTAATCTGGATGGACTACCAAAGAAGATTCTCCTTCTTCAGGTGAACCTACTCTACTGCCACTAGGAGTTACAAGGACCTTTAAACCCTCTAAATTACTGGGGTCGTCTCGAGGAGGTGAACCCCTAAGTTCACGGGATCTTCTCAACAATTCGGCCACAGAAACAACTTCAGGAGACTGGCCCGCAATGCGACGGGACCTTCTCGGTAATTCCGCCACAATTAAAGATTTTAACTACAACACACGAAAACAAAGTAAAAAATTTCAAATCAAACCACCTAAAGTCTTCTAAAGAACCAATCAAATTTGAAGCACACGCCTAAATAATCTAGAGCGTCAAACCACACACAAACAGTAGTCTTCCGGACCAAAAGCGCTAGTTGGTGATTAGGCCCAACCTCGCAGGATTCAGTACAGAAATAGTGGGTGGAACAGTTACCCCGGCAACCTGCTTAATGAATAGACTGGACCAAGTTCCTCCACTTTAACCGTCTCGAAGTGAAGCGAACCCCCCAGAAAATCCAAGTGAGTATAACCGACGTCTGCTCCAGGTACAGTGGGACCTTCCCTCCACCGTCACCTTGGGTAGAATCCTAGATATTATGGCCACTAAGGTTACCAATCACAACAATTACACCTGGGGGAACAGTCTAAACTCCGACAGCACGCAAGGGCAGAGTAGCAAGCTCCAATCCCCTTACCGGCTCCTTGACAACAATCCAAGGTTTACCGATAAGTGACCCCTGGCTCCTCGACAATGGTTAATCCGAGGTTTACCGTTTGTAATACGTACTGCCTGGCGTCGTTCCCAACGAGGGAGGAATGATCCCCTCACTGGTTCGGACACGAGCTCGTGTTTCTCCTTTAAGAGGAGCTTTCCCAGAATGTAACTGAAACAATTGGATTTGTTCTACTCAAGATAGACTATCTGTTTGGTTTTGTAGTCTTGGAGAGTTAAGTACTCACCTACTCCAAGACCCTAGCCTAAGCTATGTTGGTGCTTCAGAGCCCTAGAAAAATAAAGATTACTAGATTGATTTTAATTTAAGCGTTACTTTTAAGGTTGTTTCTTAAGTCAAAAGGTGATGGAAGTGAAACTAGTGGTGTGTTGACTCGACTCGAAACCACTACAAAATGCACCTAAAATGATTTATCCACTACTTTACTTTTTCGATGAATTGCTTAACTAAAAAGTTGAGAGAATGCAATCTTTATAAAAGCAACTTCTTAATTGAAGACAATCAAAGAAACAATTCGTTTTTCTTTTCCAAGCATAAAAACATAACTTCTCTTTACATGCACGAAAAAACTCTTTTCTTCTTTTGAAAACAAAAAGCTACTTGAAACAAGACTTTTTAAGAAGATGTTTTTGTATTTTTCTTTTAATAAAGCAAGTAAATCTAATATAACCAAAAATCAATCTTAACAACTCTTAAAATCTATGAAAATGCACTCATAAGCAAACTAAAGGCAAATTTACTCTAAGCAATCTTAACGAGGCCAAAACTAACAATGATTATTCTAAGGTGTTTTACTTGATCACAATCAAATCAAGGACTAGCTTATTGCAGAACCAAAAACTAGTCAAAACAAAATTCTAATCTTTTTGTCCTTTTTGAAAATGGAAATCAATACTTTAAAAACAAGCAATGCGAAATTTGACCCAAAACAACTCAAATGACAAGTTGCTCAAACAAGGAGACTTTACGACAGGCTCAACTTCTAAGAAGGTTGACTAACCAGAGATATCTAAGGCTGGACAACTTTCTACTATCAAAGTCACTACAAAGCCTTTCCAAAAATCAAACCCTAGGTCTAAACTTCGTTGAAAACCACTAAAACACTCAAAGCTCACAAAACTAGTTCAGGTGAGAATTCTTGACAGGGTACTAAAGGATCTGGGCAGAAAACACTAAGGAAAAACAAAATCTAAAAGTAATTTAAAGCAAAAATGGAATTTTCTTAACTTTTACAGGAAGACGCAGGCCACCCGTTGTCACAGGTGCGGCCCCGCACTGTGCAGTCGACAACAGCGCGTCCAAGGACGCACTGTGCAGCACACAGAGACTGCGTCCTTCTGGAAAAAGGAAGAAAAACTAAAGCCAACTAAATCTACAGCTAAGCCACCCAAATACTAATTCTCACAGTCAAAAACCAGAAAATAAAAATGATTTTCTCAAAGCAAAGTTCATATAAAGGAAAAGACTCTCTCATTAATGGATTCCCCAGCGGAGTCGCCAATTTGTCACACGGAATCTGTCAAGGGTGCGGACACGACTGACCTTCCTAGAAGTCTAAGACATTCTAATGACAAACAAGACAAAATGGAGTGATCTTTCTCTAAATACTACCTTTTACAACATGAAAACTACAAGTGTTTAGGCTTACCTTATTCCAAAACGCTGTTGTTGAAGTCCGTTCTTGACGATCCGGATGAGCTCCTCCTTCAAGTCAATTCCTGCAACCACAAACAATCAAACAATTACCAAGCACTTGTATTTCATATAATAAAACATATATTCAACATGCAGACCAAGGAACACATGAAATAACTCATTAACACAAGCTATTGAGAAAAATAAACCAGTTTGTATTAATAACGAAACAAAGAAACTCTTACAACCTGGCCTTGGTGTTGTGCAAGTTCCTCCCAGGGTCCATCAAGGGTTTTCCTCTACTTTGACAAAGCTCACCCACTTCCAAGTAGAATCATGTAAAGACAATCTCTCCTCACAAAGGTTCTAATGGAAGACCTAAATCCTGCAGCATTTACCCAAAGAAAATGTATAGCTCCAACCTCTTCTCCTTTTGGCTCAATGCCTTTATTTATAGTGCTGTAAAGAGGTTATTCAGGTCCACTATCAATGGGATCATCCCCCTCTATGGGTGGGATAGCTCCCTTATTGATGGGATAAGTTCCCCCTTAATAGAGATACATGAACCAACTGGAGGCGCATCCATTTCATCAAACCGACCTCTAGAATGTTCTAGAAGTAACCACAAGTAACTTTTTCAAGATAAAACTCGCGCATTTTGCCTTTTACAGAGGGACGCACCTGTCCCTTAACATACAGAGCGTCCATGGACGCATATTTTGTGAACATGGTCAGCGTCCCCGCAGGTAAGGCTAGAGAGAACCTGCGACCCCAGAGATAAACATAGTTTTTACAAGACTTTCTCTCTTCTTTGAGTTTGAGATGGATAACAGAGGCATGAGACTTGCCTAAGAGGGTAGCATGACTGTTGATTTGAGCCATACTAACTGTAAGTAGTCAAGGTGACATTTTTTAGTGTAACAGCATTACAGCCCTCAAATACATTGGTTTTATCAGATTTCTTTTCCTTTACAACCATTAGTAAGAACTGTTTGCATGAATTTATCATTCTTTTCATCTGTCCTAAGTTTATGAGAGTATAATTATTCTTGAGCTTATGATCTCTTACAAAGTATTCGATTCCATCTTTAACAAGTAGATACTTGTTCTTAGCTCTATAGAAAATAGATTTTCTATCATACAAGTAGGGACTTCCTAAAACAATTCCACATATATCTAAAGGAATTACGTCTAACTCAACCTCATCTATAAATGCTGACCCAAAAGAAAACTTTAGTTTGCACTGTCTAGTCACTTGTAGTTGTGCTTTATCATTCAACCATCCTAATGGGTATGGCTTCTTATGAGGTGTAGTTGTTAATCCCAATTTCTTTACAATTGCTTCAAAAATCAGATTTACTTGTGAGCCACTATCAAACAAAGTATCAATCTTTTGATTTTTGGAAACAACTCGAATATGGAAAAGCTCATGTCTTTTTCTGTCATGTTCTTCATCAATAACAAATTGAGCAGAATTACTAGTAGATGCTTCATAATTCTTACCTTTTATACCTGTGGCTGCAATGATTGTTTCATCTCCCAAGTCTGACCCCAAATCTTTCTAAATAGCTACAGCAGTCTTCTTCTTCTTGCCCTCAGACTTCTTAGGTCTCAACTCTGGATGCAGAATCCAACAGTGCTCATCATCATACCCCTTCCTTTTACAATGAGTGCATAGAGCTTTTCCTTTTTGTGCAGTGTTAGCCTTCCTTGCTTTCCACTTCTGCTTTCTTTTCTCCTTGCTCTTGCTTACAGTGGGTTGGGATGGTCCCCCAACTTCTGGATTTCCATTCTTTCCTCTAGCTTCTAGATGAGTAGCTTGTACAGATACCTCATCTATACTAGTGGGATTAAACATGAGGATGGTATGCCTCATGTAGCTGTGTAGACCACCAATGTACTTCAAAAGAGTCTCTGGTGAGTCTAATGAGATACCCAACATCAATGCTCTCTTTTCTGAACTCTTGAGTATACCCTTGCACACTTTGCCCCTTCAACTGCCGAAGAGTTTGCCAACTCATCATGGCTTGTTGCATGTAGGCCAATGGATAGAATTGCTTTTGGATTGCAGCAACAAATTCACTCCAGACAGAGATGGTCTTACCATGTCTTTTCATATCAGCTTGGGTTCTGCCTTCCCACCAAACCAAGGCAGTGCCTCCTAGGCGTAGGCTTGCCAGTTGAATCTTACTCTTCTCTAAGTCTATGTTCTATACTCTGCAATACACATCAATTTGTCTAATCCAATTGTTCAACTTTTTAGCATTTAGCTCTTCATCATATATAGGCAAATCAAATTTAACATCTAGTTTAATCAAAGATGCTTTCTTATTATACACAGGGCTATTAGGAGGTGTGAGAAAGCTTTCTTCTTTCCCCTTTCCTTTGGAGTGGTCATGGGAATGAGATTCATCTTCTTCTTTATCTTGTTTAGAGCCTGATGAATCTTCATCCTTATGCTTTCTAAAGTCCCTATACATTTCTTCTACCATAGACTTTATAGCTAGGAAACTTTCTATAAATTGAGGGTCTGGCCCTATAGAACCTTCCTCTAACATTGTCTTTCGAGAATAGACTCTCCCAATTTCAGGATTAGTTTCCACCAACTCTCCTTCTCCTAATTTGAGCTTTGATCTAGTGAGCATTCACAGCTAAACCAACACAAGCTTGTCTAACCTTACAGCCTAGAGCTCTGATACCACTTGATCTAATAATCACCCTATGAGTGCCATCAGTTAAAGATTTATTAAAACAAAAGGTATTACAGACTCATGTGCTGGTGTGTGTTCTATGTTATTTAAGCAACGGATCGATCAGATTGCCAATACACAAACATTTAAATGGAAAGACAGTAGAGAAATACAGTAAGCAACACAAAGACACAAACAATTTTAATAAGGAGTTCACCCTATTCTCTAGGGCTACATCTCCGATCTAGCTTCAGTGGTGGCCTTGTTTTATTGTGTCTTAAAGCAGAGAATTACAAATATCGGGATTCAATGTGAGTTCTCCTGAAACAGGTTTGCTTGGCAAGGTGGTTCTTCGATTCCCCAAGCCGCTCAGAGTACACAGACTCTTGTTCTTCCTACCAGCGTTGTGACCCTCAGTCTACAGTGGAAAGAGCCTACTGTGATGCTCAATCTGGACAAATTCCTCTATGGGAAGGCTTGAATCTTCAAGCTCTCTGGTGCTTGATGCTACCTGTGGTCAGCTCGGCCCTCTGTCTCCTCTGCTTGGCTTTACTGCTCTCTATGTTCAGTCCTCCTCTCTCGGTTCACTGTTCATTGTCTTTCTTGGTCACTCAGACTCCTCTCAATTCTTCCTTGATTCGACTGTATCTGTTCATGGCTTTAGCCATTCGATCCTCATGCCTGTTCGGTTCCTCTCCCGCCTGCGTCGATTCTCCTTCCGGCTGCGTACTGGGAGCTCCCTGTTCGGCGTCAACATGAACGCTCAAGAAGTAGCCACGTGTCCCCATTAGAACAGCGCCATCTTGCTCGTCAATTCATTTCTTCCATTACGTCGTGTATGCATTCTTTCTCCACTGTGGCGGTCAAACAGATTCCAAATCCCTTTAGAACGCGGCTTAATTTCCTATCAATTCCGCTTCTTTCCATCGGGCGCAATCTCAGTCGTCCGATCTGAGCTCCTCTAGATCCAACGTCATACACACGTCGAGCGCGGTTGACTTGCTTGACCGATAACACACGATCATGGCGGTTTTTCTCTCACCTCCGCTGCCACGCGTCGATCGCTGAATGTGATCGCTCCGCTTCCTCCAAAACCTCCTATTATTCAAGGGCACCCCGATCAATACCACTGGTTTCCAGGGCACGGGTCCCACCTTCATACGTTAGCCCATTTTCCTTTTTCCGCCCGCGGTCCTCTGGCTCCCAATGTGACCAAGGGCTTAAGGCCCCTCCATTTCGGCCCAGTTTGCCCAGCCTTGCAAGATCGAAAATCAGCTCCTTTTCCCGTTTCAGGGCTCCTAGGGGGTACATCGACCTCCTGCGCAGTCTCCATGGGCCTCAGTTAGCGCACTTTGACCGAGGTCCTCGTCGTTCCATGCCGGCTGCCATGGCCACTGGTTCAGGGTGTTTTTGATTGCTGTTTTGGATTTCATTAGAGATTTGTTCGACTTGATTTAGTCTTGGTTCTTTGACAGTCAGTTATGGATCTGATTCGGATCACTCCATGGTTTGCTTCTTTGAGTTTGGTTTTGTGGAGTTCTACGCTGCTCTGTTGCATGATGATGTTCTGATCTGCCTCTGCCAAAAGAAAGTTGTGTTTTGAAAGCTTGTTCCATGGAATCTTCTATCAAGTTGAGTCTTGTTTCGTGTGCTAGAAGTGATCTAGTCAACTGTTCTACTAAGAAAGTTGTAAAATCTTTGGATTCTAAAATGGCTATTACAATCATGTCATATTTCTTGGGCAGACTTCAAAGGACTTTTTGTACCATTTTCTCATCTGAAATGGTTTCCTCGATGAGTTTGATCTGATTAACTATTCCCATGACTCTAATCATGAACTGATCCACATTTTTCGTGTCAGTGATGTTTAGGGTTTCGAACTGTGATCTCAATGTTTGTAATTTTATTGTCTTCACTGTATCATTACCTTGATATGCAACTTTCAAGATTTCCCAAGCTTCATGTATTGTGGATGCACTAGTTATCTTGTCGAAAATAGACTCATCAATTGAGTTTTGAATCCAGCATTTCGCTGTGTGTTCTTTCTTTCCAAGTTCAATCGTTGCATTCCTCTAATTATTAGTTATGGATTCCCATTCTTCTTGATTCATCTCTACATAGGGAGTCTAAAGTGTATCCCAACACAATTGGGCTTGCAGAAATGTCTTCATTCTCAAAAACCAAAACTCATAATTTTTTCCAAGCAAAGTTGGGGTTTTTCGCAAAATGCCAGAGGAAGCCATTTCTTTGAATAGAAAATGTGCACCTTTTCTTTTAAATCTCCTTTTGGAACTAAAAAAAAAAATCCTTTTCCTTTCCAAGTTTTTATTTAAAAAAAAACTTTTTAAAAAATATAACAAAACCTATTTTTAATACTCCTTTTTAAAATATAACAAGGCCACCTTCTTTTTTAAATCATATGGTTTAAAAAAAAATTCATTAAACATATAAACATATTTTGAAAGGAGTCACGAGTACCTTTCTTAAAACTCGTGAAGATTGACTTTTGAAGCAAGCATAAAGAATGTAGCATTTTGTCTTGTACATTTGCAGTAAATTAGTATAACACACTATTCATGGGCGTTCGGCTGTAATCGGTGTAAGGAAAGTTGACTAAAGTGAGCTCTCATTAGGCTGTAATTGGTATAAGGAAAGTTGACTAATGTGAGCTCTTGTCTAATTGCTCAACGTTTAGTAACACTATCACTCGTCTAGTGCTTTGGGCGAGAATTAATAACGTTCTGGTTTTACTCATAGACAATGTTATTCTCCCAAATTCGAATACAACTCTATTCCCTTGAATGACTTCGCAACAACCTTTCTTTTTGTCGTAGGAGGTGTTTCACCGCCGTTTCACTTAGTTGCGATCTCTACTTTTTTCTTGTCAATACACACACATGAAATGTTGCTCTCAAGGAGTCTTATGCAACCTTACTCTATCTCTGTTGCTCTCTCAAAGAGTCTTACACAGTCTAAGCTTTGATACCATGACAAAGAATGAAACCGAAAAGTGGAGTAGAGATTGCTCTTCTCAATATTCAAAATGACTAAATAGATTACATTGTAAACATCAATAATAAATGACTGAAGTAAAACTCAACACCTATGGAGTAGAACTCAAGTAAAACTGAACTGCCTATGACACCTAGCACATATCATATGTGATGGCATCTAACCAACAACTAACTAATAGTGAGATTAATATCTCAACACATGTCATTTATTTCAGATCCCCTAATTTTAGAGGGCTATAATCCAATGAATTTGTAGAGCAAAGTGTGATTGTGATATATTCTCTGATCTTGATAGATTTAACTTCATACTTGCACCAATTTTGGTAAGAAAAGCCTTCTTTCCTCGAAACCAAAAACCCTATTTCTCCCATATCCTCCATTAAATGGATGCCTAAGATAGAGAGATTGAAAAAGATATAATATAAATTATAATAATGATGCTTATCATACTTTATTTTAGTACTAATTTGATTTACTATACTTTAAAGAAATAAAACATTTATATAAATTTATTTTCTTTTTATGAAAAACCATGCCAAAATCATCATAATATTGGTAACCTAAAAAATCAATAAAAAATAATAATATAATAAAAACTATTAAAATCAAATAAACAATATATTCATTATAAAATATATATTTGTACATAATTAAATTTATAAATAAAACACATTTTACTAAAATTTATATTTGAAAAAAACATATTAAACCTAAAAAAAATAAACCGTTATTCATTTAATAGGGCATACTTTTATCCTAATGGAAGACTCTTTCACTTCAATTCCGAATTATAAAAGATGTTTTATACTAGAACTATTTACCGAATTAGAAAATTCAGCTCCCCACACAATGTGAACTATCCCAATTAAATCCTTTCTATTTGAGGCATGATAGAGGCCGCAAAATGTGAACTATTCTAATTATTTCCTTTCTATTTACCGAATTAGAAAATTCAGCTCCCCACACAATGTGAACTATCCCAATTAAATCCTTTCTATTTGAGGCATGATAGAGGCCGCACAATGTGAACTATTCTGATTATTTCCTTTCTATTTGAGGCATGATAGAGGCCGCATTTTTAAAAGCAAAGAAAATTGATTACCTATTAAACAGCCGTACCAAATAACTGCATAATTATCATATTAGGTCTCGATGAGTTACACTGGTGGTGCAAAATGGTAATCCGCTCTTAGTCACTTCTGGTTCGTCCCGAGTGGTGTATATTTGAAATATTAACCCAACAAAGAAAACAACGATCTATATTACTTAGATATTAAACCAATACACATAAAACAACCACTGACTGCTTCTTATATATTCAACTACTCCGCTTAAAAAATACAGATGTCTTTGACAAATTATCGCAGGATCGAAAAACAAGTCACCTGTAACTTTGGAAATCATTACAGGTTCCAGAAAACAAATTTGTTCGATGGAATCATTGGAGAGTTTTATAATAGAAGCACAAAAATTGTTTTGAAGTACAAAATACCAACTATATATAGTAGACTTTAAATCCATGCATCCACGGAATATCTATATAGGGCTTAGAAGCACATAGACTGATCCGATTTGAGTGACATAATATTTATTAGGAAGCATGCGGTTCCACGAAGGAATTATTTAGAGTTTACTTACAGTTTACTCCATGGCAACGACAACGCCGCATGTCACCCAGGATGAGCGGGCAGGAGATAGCTTCCGGCAATGCGTCCATTGGCGCCGTGCGGATAAAATCCACCGGCTATGGATTCATTTCCTGTGTCATACAAAACTCTCAAGACTTCCCCCGGAGTTCTGCTGTATGACAGAGAGTTTGGATCTGCAGATAAAATGTTACCACTTATTCTTCCTTCAGCTCCTAGATCCTTTGGCACTATTACTCCTTCATCTACTATTCCTGTCTTTCCAAGATTGTTCCGAAGAATCGATATCTTCGATGTCATCTCTGCAACTGTAATTGGGTATGGATACACCTTCTCATAGCTTCTTTCGTATAGCCAGTGGCGTGTCACTGCGTCCTGCCCTGATTCCACTCCAAGCAGACCTGCCACAAGCTGCAGACAAATCAAGCAGGCCAACGGTTGAATGAAAAGCCTGGAGATCGGTTCATGGAAATTATTTCAAACATAATAGTAACGGGTTTCTCTGAGCAATATCATGAAATTATTTGAAACAGTAACGGCTTTCTGATATGAAAATATTTGAAACATAATAGTAATGGCTTTCTGCTATGAAAAGAACACAATAAACGTAGGTAGTAACGGCTATATTCTATCTGGGGTTCTACAATTCTATCAATAGGTGACAATGCTGAGAGTTTACTCGTTTTGCTGTCGGTGTGGTCAAATTTGGATTCGCCCCGACGTAAGCTGTAAGACCCATGTAAGGAAGGAAATACACGGAAAGAACAAAGTTAACAGAATTGGCGTAAGGATTGAATGGGGGAGTGAGGTGATATCCGAAGGCTTCCTCGAAGAATTTCGCCCACACTTCCACTCCGTAATCTAGCAGAGGTCGTGGAATCGCTTCAGTAACAGTCTCGCGAATGATCCTGCTTCAATATCAACACTCAAAACGATTACGACAAAACACAAGAACTATAATCCGAAAGAAAGAATGATTGCATAGCTTACCAGGATAAATTTATCCTAATTGATTATTCTTATTCATCAGATTGGGATGGATTTATCAGATCACCTCACATGGCCGATTTCTTGCAAGGCGAATTGCTGGACAATATCTCTTGTTGCAGGGTCGATATTTGCTAACTCAAGGCCAATCGGTGGAGGACCGCCGCCTGAGAGATTAGGGGCAAACTTGTCTAGTCCCTCCCTGTATAAAGCGCCAATGAAGTATTCGGCCTCCAGATACTCCAAGTTGAGTGCAAAGTTAAGTATATCAGCGTCCATGGCAGTGACAGGCCCTGGGTAATAAGTCCCAGTAGAGTAATAGTAATCTTCTGAACAATACACTGAACATTCTTCCTCTGAAAAGATAAGAGCTCCATTCACCAGCAATACTAACAAGATGCATGACCGCCACAACAGCAAGCCTAGGTGCTTTGCCATTTGATCGACAATCTGAATCCGAGAGCAGAGCAGGTTCGCTTTTTGAATCGAATACTAGCTGATCTCGCTGTCAGTTTCTTTGAATTGAGCAGATGGCGAGTTGCAATCTCCCTCTATCAGTTCCGGTCCGACTTAACGTTGCCAGTAATTATTTAATACGAGACTTACTGTGGCTACTATGTTGACATAAATACTCTGATTCCTCACAAGTCTACTTATCCGATCGACTAAAATGAATAACTATAAGAGTGTTTAGTTTTGATATAAATCAAAATGGTACATGACGGTGTCCATCACATAGAACTACCAGTTGTTGTCCCATCCTTTGATTTCGATAGGAAAGAAAACAAGTAAAACAAAAGCAATATCCATGCATCGTACAATATGCTTTTGTTGTAGCATCCTTTCATTTAGATGCGAGGGAAGAAAACAAGTAAAACAAAACAATATGGTTGCTCACATATGCTTTTATTTTACTTTACTATCCTCTCATTTAAATAGTGGTTAACTTCTACCAAAGCTGAAGTAGATATTTACCCAAATGATATAATTAGATGAGATGGAAGAAAACAAGTAAACAAAGCAATATGGTTGCTCACATATGCTTTTGTTTTACTTGACTATCCTCTCATTTAAATAGTGGTTAACTTCTACCAAAGTTGAAGTAGATATTTACCCAAATGATATTATTGAAAGTTTGTATTCTAGTTATACAAAACGACCTAAACATGAGACGTAAACAAATTTTTGGCAATGTTTTTAATCCATCATGATCGAGATTTGCCAACAACTTGAAAAAAAACCTGTATTGACGGTTCACATTATAATAACCTATTAAAAAAACAGTTACTGTTAAGAAAACATACTGAAAACCACAAGGCATCAAAGTGTCGTTTGAGCTTATCACATGCCCATCAAGCAAACCCACTTCCAAAGGTTTAAACCTAATATATGTCTATGGAAAGACACCCTTGCATTTTTGCATATCGGGTGTATCGATAAACATCTTGTTTTTCTGCACTTGAGGATTTTTTTTGGAAGAGGATGCATTATGTTATTCATGACCGAAGTAATTTTCGTTGCTAAGTTGACACTTTCATATAGGACTATTTTTACATTTTATAATTACACGTGTTATATATATATTCTTTAAATGTTGCATTATATGTATTTTATTAAATATTATTGATTTATCAAAAATAATAATTATGTGAATAATGATATTTAAATAGTAATAAAAGTTTATAATATATAAGTATCGTATTTAATTTGATAATATCTCATATTTATTATAATTTATATCATAATATCAATAATGCGTGAATGTTTTTCTTCTATAATATTCATTTCAGTAAAACATGGACATAATGAATGATTATGAATATGAGCTATAAGTATATTAACATATACTACTTCTATCATTTTCTTTACCTATAATACTAGTAAGAAACATAGGCATTATCCACTTAACCAAGTTTTATTATGAAATTATGGCTTTGAACCAAAAGAGGTTGGTATTTAGTTAACATTAACATCTTATATAAGTTGAGCATGAGAGGAAACACATGAAGGAAATATACTAGGTGTATTAGCTAAAGCAAATATCTTCCAAAATTATTTCTTCTATTTTTAGCAGATCCTTAACTTAGAAAAGCCACAACATGATTCTCTAGTACACTTCAAAAGTACAATAACTAGTTTCATTATAACAATGTATATGGAAATGGAAATACACAAAGGTGTGGCCCAAGCCTATTATATCGTCATCAATCAAATGAACTCCTATTCTCAATGTCATTAGTTTTAGGAGAAAGACAAGGTTTTCTACTATAACTAAATAAATCCCACTAGTTAATGAAGAGGAACTAAACTATATGTGATTATGTCTATGTTAAGATAGACTTACATTTTTCCTAGTGGGTCTACTTCAATTGATTTCAAAAGGAAAATCACTTTATTTTTAATGAGAAAAACATGGTTCATCACAAAACTATAAAAATGACTACCAACACTTTCCCTATAAGAAAAGGTAGACAATATTGAATTAGTCTTGCACATTATAATGGCATGTATAATAAATTTTCTTAAGAAAATCCATGTTTGTATGCACTTCATTAGGCACAATGTTTGTTTTCTTTGGAAAATAATTATTACATTCCCAATGCTATGTAAATAATAACAAAATGCTATAAGTCTATGGGTTCTTAATTACTTGTCTAGAATTTTGTTTGAGGGTATATGTATGAATATTCTATTTGGTAGACTTCAAAGGTTTCTAAAAGAGGAATAATTATGTTTGTCTTGAGAAAAATATGCTTCATTACCATACCACAGAGAGAGTTATCAACATTTTCTCGATTAAACAAGTACACCATATTAATGATTGGCATATATGATAATAGTATATATCATGGATTTTTTCAAAAGAACATAATATTTTCTCTAGTATTATAAAATTCATTGACCTATTAAGAATATGGGCTATTCATTATTTTTATTTGATACATTTAGAAAGTAACTTTTGAATGGTGTTTATTTGTACAACAACTCATAGCTATCACAATCAACAATAGTATGTTAATGGTGCATTCATGATTTTATTCTATAATAAGATTATGTGGCAAGAATAGGTACCATGTACATGTATGAATAGTAGGTACATATATATTAACATATATCTCTTATCACAATTGTGTCACACACAAAAATAGTAAGGAGCCTAGGCATCATATACTTAATATGGTCTAGAAAAAAATAGATTTCTGCCAAACTCGATCAAGTTTGAAGCTAAAATCTTCAACACACCATATTTAAAAAATTGTTGAAAATAAAAGGAGGCATAGCAGGAGATATATAATGTGTACCACCTAATGTAGGGACCTAACAAAATTATTTTCTCTACTTTCAAAACTTCATCAATATAACTACAAAATGATTTGTGAATAAACTTTATAAATATAGAAACTAGCATTTGCACCAGATGTTGCAGAGAAAATATCATAAGTGGATAACATATGGAAGAAAATCATAGATGAAAAAAAATGTGATATATTATGTGATCTAACTATAGCCTAATTTGGCTAAAAAAGAAATATTGATGTTAAATTAATACAATCAAACAATCTACCCAAAAAAGAGGCATGTGCAACTTACTATGGTATATCATAAGGATTTAGAGTTTTATTAATGTTTAATGAAACTTTTGTGTAAGGTTTATAACCGTACCTTTGTAGTATTAAAAATAAATTAATATTAATTTATATAAAAGGAAATTTTGGAAATTTTAAAAGCTTAATAACATAGGCAATCTATTTAAACAAATTAGTTTTAATTACAATCGCATATATTTCCTTTTAGATATATTAATTAAGTATTTTTTATATTATATTATATTTTAAATGTATATTTTGTTAAATTTTTAGCATATATATAGATATAAATATATATATCATTGGAAGTAAACATATTGATAAATTTAACTAAATATATATATTTTTTCCAAACTTTTACTTAGAAGCCACATAGGGTTGAAACTCGCTCTCAAATGATATGTAACAACCCCAAAATTAAAACATGCAACTAATTACATCAATTATGTGATTTATAATTAACACACAATTAATCAACTAATTAACATGGAATTTTGGAAATATAAGCAGAGACAACTTACCTGTGGAGATGATATTCCTTAATTGTGATTTCGGAGTTGAACGCTATTTGAATCATGCTCACTGCAACAAAGATTTGGGGAGGACTCTCCACCCAACCGTTGGCTCAGTTGCACATAATCTTTCTACAACTGGCAACCTCCAAGCCCTCAATCAATGCGCTACTACTAGGGAATCCTTTATCTCACCACACTTTTCTCCCAAGATGTTATGAAACCAGCTCACAAAAAGATAGAAAAGAGAGATAAACGCCTTAGAATTCAGCCTCTTCGAGGGGGCAACCTCCTTTACATTACACAAATGAACAATTCTTAGATGATACAAATGACAAAGCCTCCTTTCTATATATAGAAGTCTAAGGGGTCATAATATAATTAGAGCCGACAGAACAATAATAATGTAAGGGCACAATAATAACAATAGTGGTCTTCTATGGGGCACAATAATAACAATATGGGGACTACATGGGCACAACAATATAATAAGGGGCTTGGACTAATAACAATAAGAGGTTACACTAGTAGTATAGGGGCCTAACATGCCCCTCTCCTTCAAAAAGTCTTGTCCTTAACGCTTGAGTAGTTCTTGATGCTTCTGTATAAAATTCTTGTCCTCCCATGTGGAATCTTCAGCGGGTAAGTTCTTCCACTTGATGAGATACTCTGAAATTGATCGATTTCATAGCTATTAGGTTCTTGTTTCTGTGATTGCTCCAGGTTCCAATATGATTTTTCCTTCCCCTTCAATTTCTCGCAATATTGTTTGAATTGGGATCTTCTGCAACTTTTGAATGAGTGGCCACACTTCTTCATCCTTCTTCCATTCATCCCTTGCTTTGTTTATCCAATCTGGTTGGATAATAGAAATAGCAAAAAGCAATGCTTCCACATCCTCATCCTTTCTTGAGAGTGCATCTGCAACAAAATTTTGCTTCCCTTTTCTATAGATGATGTCAAAGTAATAACCCAACATATTTGTGACCCATTTTTTCTGTTCTTCTAAAGATAATATTTGTTCTAAAAAGTATTTAAGACTATCATGATCCATTTTTACCTTCAAGTGTCTTCCCATTGGGTAAGGTTGCCATTTCTTAAGTGCATGTAGTATTGTCAACATTTCCTTCTCATAAATAGCTTGCTTGAGATGTAGCTGTAAAAATACCCAATCACCTACTTCAAAACATTTTTCACTGCGATGTTGATCTACCTGTTATTTCATTCGATTATGCACCAAAGTGGCGTTATCCTTTAAAAGTTGGGGAACTTGTTTTTGATGCTCGATGTGATCTCTCACTGCTTGAACATTTTTCTTCTTGATATGTCCTTCTATCTTGATAGTTTGAGGAGTGGTAATTATTGACAATGCTTTACAAGATATGGTCAGATTCATTTCTTCCTTCTCTAGGGTTGGTTCTTGGTGTATATCCTCTTCTTTTGATGTTTCTTGATCCTTTTCTTCCTCCTCTTCATAATCTATTTAAAATAATTTCTTCTCAGCACACTTATGACCTTTAGTGCATTTGCTATCACAATTGTAACAAAGCCCTTTTTCTCTTTTTTCTTAAAATTGTTGTGGTGTCACCCTTGTAGGTTGTGGAAGGCTAGGAGAAAAAGCACTTCCATGTTTATAGTTGTGAGGGGTAGAATTCATTGTTGACATAATTTTGCTTTCCACTTTGTAATAAAGCCCTTTTTCTCTTTTTTCTTCCAATTGTTGTGGTGTTGCTCAATGTATCCTGATAATGTGCTATCATTTCCTCAGTGACAATTAACCGCATAACAAGTTGTTTACGAGAACAAAGCCCTTTATACCATAAAATTTGATTTGGTTCTAAATAGGAAGATGCAATACATACCTTTCGTAACAGTGGTACACCATGTAGATCAAAATATTGCTCCATCTATAGTATCCAATTTACTGGATCCTTTCCATCAAGCTTCCTCATATCACCTTTTCTTGATTTCAAGAGGTCGATCTTGAAATGACTATAACTTTGTACTTTCAGATCTCCAAGTTCTAAAATTATCTCCTGCAGTAGCCCTCTGAGTCCTCTTTCTAACCCTACAAGTTTGATCAGAATTTGATTCTCCAAGAAAGAGTTATGCCCAATATCCTAAGATGACCTGATTATATAATGTTTCAGTAGAACGAACTTGTACTACGTGCCACGTGTCACTGTTTCGATCTTCGGATCTGAAAACTATGCACCGTGAACTACAATCTGTCCTCTTTCTGTAACTTCTTACGAAATTTCAATTTGTTGCTCAGAGAGAAAGTTATGACAATTTTCCCAAGGTTACCTGTTCAGAATGTAATTCAGGAGTTTCCTCAGATGATATATCCGAAAATATAGTGATACAAGATCTGAAATTTGGATCCGAGATTCAGAATGGTTTCTTCTCAAATGGGTTTTTTCTTTAGATTTTGAAACTTTGTATCGAGAATGCTATAGTGCATATACCACGATGACCTGTTTTAGATGAAATTATGGAGCTTTCAAAAACCCTAACTTCCTCATATCATATCTCTGAAAATATAGCGATACAAGATATGAAATTCAGACCCTAGGTTCACCAAGATTTTGTCTCAAATGGTTTTTCTTTTCTCTTCTAAAACGTTACAAAAAAAAAGTTATAGCGAAAATTCCACAATCACCTCTTTGGAGCAGCGAAACCCTAGAATCCAAAGCTCTGATACCAAATGTTATGAAACTAGCTCTCAAAAAGATAGAAAAGAGAGATAAACACCTTAGAATTCAGCCTCTTCAAGGCAGAAACCTCCTTTACATTACACAAATGAAAAATTCTTAGATGATACAAATGACAAGGCCTCCTTTCTATATATAGAAGTCTAAGGGGTCATAATATAATCAGAGCTGACATAACAATAATAATGTAAGGCCACAATAATAACAATAGTGGGCTTCTATGGGGCACAATAGTAACAATATGGGGACTACATGGGCACAACAATATAATAAGGGGGTTGTACTAATAACAATAAGGGGCTACACTAGTAGATGGGGGAAGAAATGATCTCTCATATTCCTCGTCGTCTATTAAATAGACTAAACATTGGAAAAGGAACTGCATGCACACATTCCATGTGTCAACATGCAACTTTTTTTCTTTTTTTTTTTTAAGTTTTACTTAAGTTAAATTTTCTCTTAATTTATTTCTTTCTTATTTTATTCCTTTTTACTTTTTGATAACTTTACCTACGTTTTTACTATTTTTATAGTTCTCTTAGTTAACTCTTTCTTATTTTATTTTAATTTTTGTTAACTTTACTTATTGTTACTATTTTATACTTTACTTTTATATATACTTGTTTACAACTCTTGTATTGTTATTTACTATTTTATTTATTTGTTATTATTATATTTCTTCATTATTTATTATCTATTTACTACTATTATATTTTCTTTATTGTTTATTATTTATTTTCTTATATTTTAATATTATTATTATTATTATTATTAAGGGAAATTACACACCCTTCTCCAATTAACCTTTTTTAAAACATTTATCGCCCTTGGCTAGTAGCTCTTCTGCGTGAGAAATAGAATGCTCCATCACTTGAAACTGTATAGAGCCGAATATGGTCGTCCTTCCATCAAAGGTGCATGCAAACTCCAGAGCTACAACAAGGTCGTAACAATTGAATTTGAGTAGGAAGAGAAGAAACCTTGTTTCTTGCAATAACGAAAGACTACCCTCATGCTCAATCGTCCCCTACAATTACTTTACAGACCATGTCTTAATGCAGACTTGTGCCATATCATTCAAAGGTTACATGACTCCCACTGTCCTACAAAATCTTACAAAGAAGATGCTTCTGGACATAAAAATTTGGAAAATACTGTGGTGTTCTAACTATCTTTGTATTTGTAAAATTTAAATTGCATGCACTGGTGCCTTCATTTGTGTTCCTCAACATCC
Organism: Pinus tabuliformis; assembly: GCA_031772625.1. Classification (NCBI taxonomy): domain Eukaryota; kingdom Viridiplantae; phylum Streptophyta; class Pinopsida; order Pinales; family Pinaceae; genus Pinus; species Pinus tabuliformis. Next base: position 672,430,314 of record CM062808.1, read on the forward strand.
TATCCACTTAAATTGGTGATTAGAACAACTTCCACCCTATCATTGTAAAGATTTGATTGGAAAGGCCGGAGATTTGGTATGATTTCGAGGCAAGCAAGGTAATGATGATTAACAGTGGTGGTGGTGGTTTAGAATTTCAAGAAGGAAATGCATGGTTTACACATGATAACAACCAAATCATTAAAGAGGTAACAAGGTTCAGTTAATTAATCGATTAAGGAAGGAATCTTTCACACACATCCCCAATCCCCATCATGATTTTAACTGAAAGAGGGTAGTGCTTTAAAAATAAGGTTAACTAGACCATAATATCCCTACACTTAAAATATTTATTCCTATTGGAAATGATAAATAATTTCAATCAAATAAAAAATTTAGAAATCATGGCTTTTCAAAATAGCCATCATACTTCTAAACAATGATTCAAACAATCCATTAAAACTCATGATTGCAATAGAATTCATGTACTATGATAGGGTTCCTCCAACTGAACCTAACATTCCTATACTGAAACATATTCTTGCACCTGAAGCTACGGTTCCTATTCTACATAAGGGATTATCAAAAAATCAAATTTCCTTTGTTATACATAGGCTGAATTCATCAATAAATTGCAGAATTTAAAGGAGTTTCTTCTATCGCCAGTTTCTAGGTGTCATTATGCTTCCTTCATCTAATCAGGTGAGGTCTTCAAAGATTCATCAGATCCTGCAAAAATTTATAAGGTAAAGAAAGAAGGGGGGCATGGATAAATTTTTAGAAAGGGAAGGAAATTATTGAGGGAACTTAGAATGAGATAAACCATGAGAGGGATATAGGAAAAGGGAGTGGGGAAAATTTTTCAGGAATAAGAAGGAAAACAAAAGTTGGGACAGGAAACTTTGTGAAGAATAGGAAGGAAATTTTAACCAGGACAAAATAGGAAATAGAGGGAAAATTATGAAAAGGGAAAAAGAGTAAAGGAAATTTTTTTACCTCAATTCATAGATGTCTTTGCCACATAGTGTTGTACCATGAATGAATTAACTACAACAAGAGTTTTACGTTACTTGTGCGAAATGTGCCATGTCAATTGCCTTGAACTTGGATAACGGCTTAGCTCTCCAAGTCATTCTGCAGTCACCAGAAAATATTTTTACAGAGACCTAATTCTTCTCAATTACAATAATCATTTATAATAGTCAAGTAACATCGCTTTTTATTATAAAAAAATTGATCCACCAACTAGCACTCTAGTTTTCAGGTGGATCCTTCCATAACCATGTCAGCAAGTTGATTTTCACAGTCATAGGTAGATATTTTTTTCAATTTGTTAATTTTCTAGTTTCTCTTTTTCAATTTCTTTTTTATTATTGGAAAAGAGAAAGAAGATTTGCAGTAGGTTAACATCACCACCTATCATTCTTAATTCTTGTTGTTGCTACACTTGTTGTATAAAGTTTTCCTTGGTAGTGGGCTGAAAATATACTTTAAGTCTATGCCCATTTACAAGGAAAATTGATTCATGTCCATCAATGGTCTTGATTTCTACTGCTCCATTTTCAAAAACCTTCACCACTTCATATGATCCCATCCAGCATGTACAAAATTTCCCTTTAAAATGTTTGAATTTAGAATCATAGAGGAGTACCCAATCACCTGGTTGGAACTAATTTTTTATTAACTTGTCATGCCATTTCCTTCATTGTTGTTGCATTAATGTATTCTGTTGGACAACATCCCTTCTGATTTCATCAAGTTCATTCAGTTGTAAGAGACGTTGTTGTTGTGCTTCTGAGAGATCCAATCCTAATTGGATAATAGTTCTAAAATTTTTGATATGGAATTCAATCGCCAATAGGACCTACGTTATGTACACCAGATCTTAAGGTGTATGACTTGTGTTATTCCTCTAGGTAGTTATATAAGCCCATAAGGCCTCAGGTAACATGTTCGCCCAATATTTCTTATGAAGGTTCATTGTTTTAGTAAGAATGGACTTGATCACCTTGTTAGTATATTCTACCTAGCCATTTGCTTGCGGGTGGTACAACATTGATTCCCTGTGCTGAATTTTATATTGATCCATAATACCTTTCACCAGATTAGAAACAAACTCAGGTCCATTGTTAGAAAAAATTTCTCTAGGAACACCAAATCTAGTAAAAATTTCACTAAATAAAAATTCAACAACAACTTTTTTAGTGGCAAAAGAAACAACTTTAGCTTCTACCCATTTTGTTACAAAATCTGTGCAAACCAAGATATGTCTTTTGTTTAAGGATGTTGGAGCTATAGGTCCTACAAAATCGATAGCCCAATTTATAAAGGGTCCAATCATAACTTGAGGACACAAATTCATTTAATTGCCTTGACTAGGTTGGCCCATTCACTGACAACTATCACAACACTTGACATATTGTTTGGCATCCCTGAACAAGGAAGGCCAAAAGTAGCTAGCACGAAGGATTTTATATGATGTCCTTCTATCAGCAAAATTCCCCCCACAAGGTTCATCATGGGCAGCTTTCAATATATGAAACACTTCTTCCTCTCTCACACATCTACGAATAATGATGTTAGGTCCGGTGTAAAAGAGGTCTCCTTGAATCTAGGAATATGAGGAACTTTTCAAAATAATATTTTGTCTCTCTCGAGTGGATATATGAGGTGGTGTTTTTCCTATAACTAAGTAATTACCTATATCAAAAAACCAACAAGAGTTTGCTAACAAAACAAAATGATGCTCATCAAGAAAGGTGATGAGCCTCGGTATTGCAACAAGAATGCTACAACTTCCAAGGCTACCAACTTTAATTATCAACTCGGGGTTCGTACAAACTTAAGAGGTATCAGCACTATATGCACAACATAAAATGTGTCCTTCCTTTGCTTTCATGGTGTAATGGAGTGCATGTACTGAAGTCAAATCCTAAAGTAATTACCGAAAACGAAATGTTTGAAATGGAACCTTAACCTATTGCAAGAAAGAAAGTACAAGGAAAGAAACCTATTATAATTGCATAAATATCATGAACTAAATGTAAAAGAAACCTAGCTTAACACTATTTATCACATGTCATGATTTAAACTAACTGAGCATGAAATATGATCTAGAGAGTAGTAACTATTGTGTGCATGTGTAAATATCAAAGAACTCATTTTTTAAGTATTTTTTCTTTATAAATGCAAATGCTAATCTTTCCTTGATCTTTGGCAGGGGAGACAAGTATGGAGAAAGAGGGTTAAAATGGTCTTGATGGCATGGAGGTCAAGTAGAGGCCTAATCCCAGCTTCGATGTTGTTTTTCCTCAATTCAGGCTCAAAACAGGCTTTCCTACAGGATGTTATAGGATTTCCTACAAGATCCCCCGATTTACTATAGGATGTTACATATTTACTATACAAAATTATAATTCATCGAATGACCAATCAAATCAAATCCAAATTGGATGGGAAATTTTTTTTATTGACTAGGATGTCTTAGGTCCTCATTCCAGGTAGAATCACTCAAAATACCTTTGTTAACCCATGCTAAAGAATACCACAAAATTACTAGTCGAAAATCTAGAAATTCGAGAACTAGCGAGCTAGTAAATAAAAAAATACCTAACCTAATAAAGTAAAAATGCAGTGGTGTAATTTTCATTATGAACAAGAATGTTTTTGTGATCTCATGCAAGTGTGTTACAGATCCATTTGGGCACATCAACCCCAACCTATAGATCAATATTATTAGGGCCCATCAAACCCTACTTCAGTTGTTACATGCCCTAAAGAAGTCAACCATCAGAATGTCTAGCCTCCCAAGAAGTCCATGACCAAAATCATCCAGAGTCTACCGCTAAGAAGATCAGTGCAGGTAGGCCTTCATTAGGGTGCACTGCAATGCAAACCATACACTGATAGGGTGTTATGCAGCACACTTTTTCCCTCTTTGGCCTGCACTGGGCGAATTTGATCGAATTTCCATGAGGGTTTGAAAGATTCGTTATCCATTGGATGCCTCTAGAAGTTTCTCAAGCCTATCTACTCCTTCGATCTTGTATTTGGATGAGGAAGGGAGTTAAGGAACATCAATCCCTTATCCCTTCCTCCATGGAACTAAATTCTAAGTTTGGGAGGGCATTCATTATCACCATTTATGGCATAACTTCATTCATTCACCTATAAAAAGACCACTCATCTAAGTGATCAAGGGCTGGAAATTATTGAATTATAGGGAGATGCTTTTTGTATGAGACTTGAGTTGATTTCAAGTACCGTAATAATGTAAAAATGTCTTTCCTTTTATGAGGAGAGGATGGGATTGGATTGGAGGAGTGATGCTGAATCGAGCAATGGGTTGTAACTCTTCCTTTTACTAATAAAGTGTTCAAAGCTTTTTCCATATGCATGTGTTATTCATTTATGCTTTCATATGTGTATCATGTACTTGATTCCATGCTATGTTTAATCAATAGATCATTATAATATGCTTTGATTGGTTGATGTCTTTTGTCTGTGTGCAGGTACTCTTCAAGAGGATTAATTATGAAGAGGAGTGACACAGTTGCTCAAGGGAGATAAGGAGCAAGAAAAAGCTACAGGTAGGCTTCTTTGCCTCTTATTTTATCTATTGGTCATAGGAAAAGTAGAGAATGCTTTGCACTGTTGTTCTAGACTTAGCTACTAGTCTAGGGGTTTAATCATTTATCTGTAGACACTAAAACTGCCCAAAATAAATTAGCAACTCCACTGGGGAGTGACCATCCATATTAGTAGCTTACCAGCCTCTTAAGACATTTCTACATACTGTACTTGTAGTTGTTGATTGAATTTCAGTCTTATTTCATTAAAAATTGAGCCAAAACTATGCCAATTTGTCTTCAAATTTGCTTACTGTCACCAGCGTAGCCGAATGAAGGACATATTGCACTACAATACACTTCTCTCATAGATCTAGTGCACTTCAGTGCACTGTCTCTCACTGCTACCTGTGCTGATCCCTTGAGGGTTAGTTTCCCATCTAGGAGCTGAAGTTTTTGAGCTAATTTTCTCCTGTTTGAATGATTTCTAAATGTCAATGATGTCTTGTCTATGAAAATTGTGTTTCATCTCCTCACCTAGTCCTACTTAGACTAGGATTGATAAATGTTTCTTATGTATTTACTTTATCATTTTCAATCTATAGTCAAAATTTAGTTTTTGATCGATTGATCTTTAGTGAAAGAAAGTGTCATAAAATCATCTTTTCCTTCGAAAATTGAATTGTCATCAAATCTTCATTCATGAAAGATCAATTGATTGATGTGTGCAAATGATTAGTCTTTTCATTGAAAGTGTCGTAATTCCTCATTTCTTTGAAAATGAAAGTGTTGTAAAGTCTTCCTTTCCTTGAAAAGAAATTGTCGCAAAATCGTCATTTTTATGAAAAGTGTTTATTGATTGATTATGCATTAGTTTTCCTTTTGGTCATTCACATTAAGGGAAACTGAAAAGAAATACATGCATGTTGCATTGAAAAGTTTGTGTGTGTTGATAAGGAATAGTGTAGGCAATTTTTATTTAGATTGTGCTCTTTGCTCTTTGATCAAAAGAAATTTGATTGCTCTATCCCTAAGTAGCTAGGATTTTCATCGTTAAATTGAATGAAATGAATGCTTATAATGATAGTTGCATTCCTAGGAATTTCAGAACACATCACATCGTGAACTTGAAAGGAAAATTCCTAAGCAAGATCAACTTAAAATAAACATCAATTTACCTAATGGAGCATTGTCATTAACGTAAACATTTAGTGGTTCTAAGCTAGAGACGTGTTCTGGCGTCGTAAAACAAAGTAGATATCACTAACTTGTGTGCAATACATCTCGAGTGTGATACTTCATTACATGTACGTGAGTATATCGTAGCTTGTCCACATCCCTTTGGGTATATAGGGTGGTGTTACAGTACGTAAAGTATATGGGATTGCTCTCACTGTGTAGTTTTCCCTTAGACAACGCTTATACGGACTAGGCCTCCACGTAACATCGGGTATATATGGGAGGAAAACTCTAGGTTGCTATCCATCCTTAAGTAACCAAGTTGGCCACCTTATAAATTTTGATACACCGAACATAACATTCAGGGAGATTGCCTGCTCGTACTTCTTGGTTCACCAGGAGGTATTCTGCAATTCACAATTGCTTGGTAAACCTTTTGCCTAGTATACCCTTTTTTTATTTCTTTTTTGATAATAAAATTAATCAACAATCTTGGAGGAACATCAACCCATACCTCATCGTTCATGGAGAACAATGAGAAAACCGCCTTTTCCTCCCTAAGCGACACCAATTCGAGCAAAGCGGTCTCGCTTAACTGAGTCTAGTACATCAAGAACTCCTAGTTCTTCATCTGAGCTACCTGAATCATCTATTTCGGTAAGTATAGAGACTCCAGTTACTCCAACTACTTTTGGTACATCCCTTCCTAAAGAAGAAATTTTACAATTACCTAAGCACATTAGCACTGATCCTAGTGAAACAGTAACTGAAGTTGTTCAACCACAAGTTGATCCTAAACTTGAAATTGCTCAACAAGAAAGTATTTCTAAACTTGAATCAGTTCAACCAGAAGTTAATCCAGAATCTATCCCAGTTCAAACATAAGTTACATCTGAACCTGAAGTTGCTCAGGAACCTCTTACTGAAACTATCATTCATTTACTCAAACATCTGGACTTCGAATTTGAACATTTAGAAGTTGTTACTTTACCGGAAGACAATCAACTGGTTACCCCTCAGACATCAGTAACTATTGAAACTTCAACTTCACCAACACCAGAAATCTTTTACGAATACGACGGTGAAATTCTTCCACTAGGTTTGATTGCCATAGAGGAGGAATTAGAAGAAGACTCCACACCTGGGACCTTGTTTCACTTTGGAACTGGGCTTTATCTTTACCCTAGTACTCCTGATTTCATTGCTTCATTTGATCCTACTTCTTTTCAAGTACCCATCGAATCTTTAGGACAACTTTTGGGTAAGTTAACTATGGCTAAACAACCTTCAACATCTCAGACTGTATCATCTGATGCAGTTGCAGCAGTTTCTTTTGTTGTAGCCTCTTCGATGTTTTATACCACACCTGAGTCGCACCTGTATGGTGAATCGTCTTTCCTGGTTAGTTACCAATCATTTTCTGGAACCCACTCAGGGGTTCCTTCTACACCATGGTCATCACCCATGTCCTCAACCAGAATTCTACATGGTTCTTCTCTAATGGGAACTCAATAGTTTGATCCTGCATATCAGTATCAAGTTCGGTAATCTAGTCAACAAAGACCTATGTATCCATTAAATACTTGATTGCCACCATCTGGAGAGCAATATGCTTATTCACCGTATCCTCCTTATTCTAGGGGAATACCATATGGTAATATCCCACAGTATTCAGGTCAACCTAGAATTAGAGTTTGTCAATGGCAACCAACAATGCCAGTTCAACTAAGGCTTGTGTATCCAACACACCAATGCAAACTATGTCAGCTATTCCTACTACACATGTTGTTACTATTGTACCACAGCCAAAAGTTCAAACTGTTGTATCTCAGCCTGTTCAAACTCATCCTTCTACCTTGCAATCATAAGTTTCAAGTCAAGAAGTTCAAATTCCTCAAGTTGTTGTACAATGACCACTTATTTCTGGAGTCCAGCAACAACCTCAAGTTAGTTTACCCTTATCTGGACTGATCGAGGCTTACACTAGTATAGTTTATTCACAACCTAGCCAACCTTTCATTGCTGGACAATAACAACTGTTGAATCTACAAAAATTGTACCATCAACAACAACAGTTGATTCAATACCCATGGCAGCCTCAATTTCAACAACCCCAATTCCAGCAGTTCCAACCTTTGTTTGGACCTATTTCATAGGCTCAACCTAGTTTTGGTCAATCTCAAGCTTATCAAGGTCAAGGTCAACAAGGCTTTGCAGGTGATGGACAACCACACATTCAACCTTGTTATCAATAACCACCTTATACTGGTTTTGTTCAACAACCATACCAAGGTTACCAGATGCAGATGCCCTATGTCAGTATGTAAAGACCTATTGCTCAAGAAATTCTATCATATCCTGGGTATGCTCAACCTGACTTGAATCGAAAGATGCCATTTGTAGCAACTTTAGAATTACCAGATTTAAATCGGCTCATCAATGATCCAATATTATATGCACCTTGGTGGCCGGTAATTCCACATAAGTTACCTTCTAACATTACGAAGTTTAACGAAAATCCTGTAGAAGACCCATCAAATCATGTTATGACCTTTCATTTCTGGTGTTCATCTAACTCCTTAAATGACGATTTGATCAGACTTCATCTTTTCCAAAGAACACTTACTGGTCCAGTTGCTAAATGGTACATTCAATTACCAAGAGCTTCCTTTGATAACTTCAACACTTTAGCCACTACTTTTTTGACCCACTTCCAGTTACCTATTAGATACGAGACTGGAACAGAACTCCTAAACAACTTTAAACAGACTACTGCTACCCATATATCAGATCATATTCATTAGTGGCAGTGTCGTCGTCAAATGGTTAAGACATATGTTCCCAATCAGCTTTTAGCTGAGTGGTTCATAAAATCCTTGTTGCCATCAATCACTGAGGATGTGGCAAAAGCTAGAGTTGTCATGAAAAAGCAAGTCATTGCTCGTGCCCAATACTTGGATTTTATTTACACACAATCTAGCATGCTTTATGATAAAATTCCCAATGCACCTCGACCAACTTTCACTGTTCCACCTCCTCCACAATCGAATAAGGACTCTCATGCCGACGACGGTGTGATTCGTTCTTCAATCACATAATCAACAGGAAGACCATCTGGTCAAACTCTTGCTATTTCCTATCAAGCTACCAATGCATCAGAAAATACTCTTACCTCTGAGATTAACACCGTGTCATCTGACAAAGGAAAAGATCCAAATCAACCAGCAGGCAAGAAAAAGGGGAAGAACAAAAAGAAATAAGAAAATTCCCCTCGAGAAAAATCATCTAATTCCTCTATCGCGGCAAGGAAACCTCATTATCCATGTCTGATATATAATGATGAGCATTATACAAGAGATTTTCCACATCGCTCTGAGGTCTCTAAACTTTTAAAGACTTCAAACACATTGGCAGTGTTTCCAGATTTGTTTCCAACCCCAGAAACACATTTGGTTGCAACAGACCATGCTTCCACATCCCAAGTACTTATGTTATCCATCGCAAAGCCACAAAATGATGTTTTGGTGTCAACAAGAAACAAAGATTATGGAAATCCATTGTCATTGAATAATTAGGCCACTGATCAACCTAATCCTTTGACCTCAACTTCATTTGAAATTGTTCCACCTATTGTCCCTAAATTGACAATGAAACCACCAAAGGGAGTTGTACACAAATCAATATTCAACCTTCGGGCTCGAGTAGCTCAAAACTATAACATAGTAGAAGATATTGCTCAATCACCTTCAGCTATGCCAACACTCGAGGTGTTGCAAAACTGTCCCTCCCAAAAATAGGCTTTGTTGTCAACAATAGGTGGAATAGATCCTACGGATTCAAATCTTGTGGTCTTTAACCATGCAGGATATTCACCACAGTTACTAGTGCAATTAGCTTTCCTAATCCAAGTAAAAGCTCTCAATAAGAATGTTCACCGAACTATTATTGACGAGGGGGAATCTACTTGCATTATGTCCATGAGCTGCTGGAAAACACTTGGTGCACTGTCGTTGTCACGATCACCAACCACGTTGAAAGCTTTTGATGGATGAACATACACTCCGTGTCGGATTTTGAGTAACCTACAAATCGAACTATGGGGCAAAAAGGTTACTGTTGAAGTTGAGGTAGTTGACAGACCCCTCGATTACAATATTTTACTAGGAAGGCCTTGGGTATATGCTATGGCTGTTATGGTTTCCATGTACTTTCATACTATTTCATTCCATTTTAAGGGTGGAATCACAGTCATTGATCAACTAGCCTTCTTTGTGAATAGTTCACAGGCTACGGGAAGCATTCCATTGGTACACGAACCCCTGCTGTCACTTCAATGTGTTTGAGTAGGTCTCTTTAAAGATCCTTCCCTAATGGGTACTTTTACCCTCCCGTCACCATCTAATTTGGTGGAATTGGCAAGAGAAGAAACCTACAATATGATTTCCTCCACCTCATCTAATTTAAGGAGGATTTGCAAACAATTTGGAGTTGATGGTAATCTTGAGATATTTCCGTTAAGCCCCATTGAATTATCATAGAAATCAATCTTTTGGGCTTGTGCGGAAAACCCAAATCCACACTCAACTTTTGTATGAGTAGATAGGTCGTTAGAATATGGTACCTCTTCGGATCCTTTTTCACGTATACATTCTATGGATGAAGGAATCATCCAATCAATAATGATAAGAGAGGAACCATGGGGAGATTATCATAATCATTCCAATCTTCCAGATGACAATGAAGATTAATCAAATGAGTTTAAACACCCATCAATTGTTGATTTCTTGTCGAATTTTGTTAGAGTAGAAACTGTAGATTCTGAGTGTAATTTGTCCAACATAGAAGAAACAATTTCTATAAACATTTCAACCAAACCTAATATTGCAGAGACCATTCATGTCGGAAAATCATGTTCTTCATTGGAACTTGATAATCACCATGCTCTGTTTCATCTATTTCCAATCAAGCTACCAATGCATCAGAAAATACTCTTACCTCTGAGATTAACACCGTGTCATCTGACAAAGGAAAAGATCCAAATCAACCAGCAGGCAAGAAAAAGGGGAAGAACAAAAAGAAATAAGAAAATTCCCCTCGAGAGAAATCATCTAATTCCTCTATCGCGGCAAGGAAACCTCATTATCCATGTCTGATATATAATGATGAGCATTATACAAGAGATTTTCCACATCGCTCTGAGGTCTCTAAACTTTTAAAGACTTCAAACACATTGGCAGTGTTTCCAGATTTGTTTCCAACCCCAGAAACACATTTGGTTGCAACAGACCATGCTTCCACATCCCAAGTACTTATGTTATCCATCGCAAAGCCACAAAATGATGTTTTGGTGTCAACAAGAAACAAAGATTATGGAAATCCATTGTCATTGAATAATTAGGCCACTGATGAACCTAATCCTTTGACCTCAACTTCATTTGAAATTGTTCCACCTATTGTCCCTAAATTGACAATGAAACCACCAAAGGGAGTTGTACACAAATCAATATTCAACCTTCGGGCTCGAGTAGCTCAAAACTATAACATAGTAGAAGATATTGCTCAATCACCTTCAGCTATGTCAACACTCGAGGTGTTGCAAAACTGTCCCTCCCAAAAATAGGCTTTGTTGTCAACAATAGGTGGAATAGATCCTACGGATTCAAATCTTGTGGTCTTTAACCATGCAGGATATTCACCACAGTTACTAGTGCAATTAGCTTTCCTAATCCAAGTAAAAGCTCTCAATAAGAATGTTCACCGAACTATTATTGACGAGGGGGAATCTACTTGCATTATATCCATGAGCTGCTGGAAAACACTTGGTGCACTGTCGTTGTCACGATCACCAACCACGTTGAAAGCTTTTGATGGATGAACATACACTCCGTGTCGGATTTTGAGTAACCTACAAATCGAACTATGGGGCAAAAAGGTTACTGTTGAAGTTGAGGTAGTTGACAGACCCCTCGATTACAATATTTTACTAGGAAGGCCTTGGGTATATGCTATGGCTGTTATGGTTTCCATGTACTTTCATACTATTTCATTCCATTTTAAGGGTGGAATCACAGTCATTGATCAACTAGCCTTCTTTGTGAATAGTTCACAGGCTACGGGAAGCATTCCATTGGTACACGAACCCCTGTTGTCACTTCAATGTGTTTGAGTAGGTCTCTTTAAAGATCCTTCCCTAATGGGTACTTTTACCCTCCCGTCACCATCTAATTTGGTGGAAGTGGCAAGAGAAGAAACCTACAATATGATTTCCTCCACCTCATCTAATTTAAGGAGGATTTGCAACCAATTTGGAGTTGATGGTAATCTTGAGATATTGCCGTTAAGCCCCATTGAATTATCATAGAAATCAATCTTTTGGGCTTGTGCGGAAAACCCAAATCCACACTCAACTTTTGTATGAGTAGATAGGTCGTTAGAATATGGTACCTCTTCGGATCCTTTTTCACGTATACATTCTATGGATGAAGGAATCATCCAATCAATAATGATAAGAGAGGAACCATGGGGAGATTATCATAATCATTCCAATCTTCCAGATGACAATGAAGATTAATCAAATGAGTTTAAACACCCATCAATTGTTGATTTCTTGTCGAATTTTGTTAGAGTAGAAACTGTAGATTCTGAGTGTAATTTGTCCAACATAGAAGAAACAATTTCTATAAACATTTCAACCAAACCTAATATTGCAGAGACCATTCATGTCAGAAAATCATGTTCTTCATTGGAACTTGATAATCACCATGCTCTGTTTCATGAATTTAGAGATATTTTTGCATGTTCTTACAAGGAGATGCTAGGAATTGACTCAAGCATTGTTGAACATGAGATTAAATTGTACCCTGATGTCAAACCGGTACGAAAATGGCTTCTACCTCTTCATCCTAAGAAAGTCGTTTCCATTAAAGCAAAGGTTGAAAAACTTTTGCGTGCTGGCTTCATTTTCCCTGTACCTCTTACCAAATGGGTATCTAACATTGTTCCAGTAATGAAAAAACAAGGGACAATTCGAGTGTGCGTCAATTATAGGGATGTAAATCAAGCATGTCCAAAAGACAATTATCCTACACCCTTTATTGACCAGATTATTAACAAATGTGCCGGATGTGAAATCTTTTCGTTCATGGATGGATTTTTTGGCTACAATCAAATCAATATCCACCCACAAGACCAATCTAAGACAACTTTTATTTGTCCTTGGGGCAGATTCGCCTATCGAAAGTTACCTTTTGGTTTGAACAATGCAGGAGCTATATTTCAAAGGGCAATGAATTATGCCTTCCATGACATTAAGCACATTGTTCAACCTTATCTTGATGATTTACCTGCTCATTCATGAAAGCGGTCTGATCACCCGCAACATTTGAGAGCAATATTTTTACGGTGTCAACACTACAAGATAAGACTCAATCCACACAAGTGTGTGTTTTGAGTTGGCTCTGGTCGATTTCTTCAATTCATAGTCTGAAAAGATGGAATTCGACTCGATCCAATTAAGGTTCAGGCAATCATTGACTTGCCTCCACCTTCAAACATGTTACAGTTACAGAGACTTCAAGGGAAGGCAAACTTTCTGAGGAGGTTCATTCCAAACTATGTTGAGTTGGCTAAAGTTTTTACACATCTATTGAAGAAAGAGGTATGCTCCATTGCGAACAGGTTGCAAAAGCTTCCTTTGATGCTCTCAAAGATTCCTTGATTAGAGCATCATTAATGTATGCCCCAAACTATCAAAAAAACTATTACCTGTATCTCGTCACTGCAGATATAACCGCTAGTATGGTTTTTGTACAAGAAGAAAGTGGAATTGAACATCCTATTTATTATTTGAGTCATAATCTCAACGATACCGAAAGTAGGTATTTCTATGTTGAATATTTAGCTCTAGCAGTTGTTCAAGCTGTACAGAGATTTCGTCATTACATCCTCCTCCATAAAACTACCATTATATCTGATTGCAACCCTATGACATATGTTTTGTCACATCAATTGCTGGGGGGAAAATATTCAAAATGGACAGTAATTTTGCAGGATTTTGATTTGGAGTTTATCAAATCTAAATCAAAGAAATCTCTTGTCTTCGCCGAGTTACTTTGTGATCTTCCCTCATCCTCCAATGATTTAACATCAGAAGCATCAATCTTGGATGAGTCTTTGTTCTTATCTTGTCAAGTGATCCATGGTATGGAGATATACTGGTCTATCTCCAGACCCAAGCCTTTCGGCCTAATACCTCTCACTCTAGACAACGATGTACTCGATACCAAGCCAAAGATTATCTGATCGTTGGTGATACACTTTATTGTCATGGTGTTGATACAATTTTACGTAGGTGTCTCACTCATGAGGAAGCCGAAAAAGCTTTGAATGAATGTCATTCAGGTGCTTGTGGGGGGCATTTATCTGGTTACGCTACCGCACAAAGAATTCTTTGTGCTGGTTACTTCTGGCAAACTATATTCAAAGATTACATTATTGTTGTTAGAAGTTGCCATGCTTTCTAGATATTTGACCAAAAAACTAGATTACCACCTGCACCACTGCATCTAGTCATTGCTGTTGGCCCATTCGCCAAATGCGGCATTGACTTTATGACATGTAACCCCACCTCGACTGGGGGGCATGGGTATATTATAGTCATCATTGACTATTTTACCAAATGGGCTGAGGCGATGCCAACATTGAACAATAGTGGCGAAATGGCTACTTTATTTTTCTTCAACCATGTGGTTGCCAGGTTTGGTGTACCACAAGCCATAGTGACAGATCATGGATCACATTTTCACAATTTCACATGATGGTTGAGTTGACTGCCAAGTTAGGACTATCACATGATAGTTCTACTCCATATTACCCACAAGCTAATGGACAAGTTGAGGCTATCAACAAAGTCCTTAAGCACAAAGGCTATCAAACCTCAGTGAGAAATGCAACGGGATTTACACCCTTTCAATTGGTGTATGGTTTGAAAGCACTCTTACCAATCCAATGTGAAATCTCATCTCTCAAACTCATGATTGACCTGCTACCCAACACTTTTGAAGAAGAAGCATGTTTCTTAGAGTTAATCCATCTAGATGAAACCTGTCACGATGCCGCATTGGCTAACGAAGCGCACAAGAAACAAATTAAGGTGCAATATGATAAAAATGTCAAGCCTCGTGTCTTCTCAGAAGGTGACCTAGTCTTGATTTATGATCAAGAGTCTGATAAGCTTGGCAAAGGAAAATTTGAACCACTTTGGATGGGCCCTTACATTGTTAAGCATGTTTTGACGAAAGGTGCCTACGTGTTAGTAGACTATGATGGGATTCCATTGTCGTAGCCTTGAAATGGGTTGTACCTTAAACATTACTATGATTAGTTAAGTATAGTAAAACTCACTGTATATATATGCTTTGATTGCATGTGTGCGTGTTTCTTTTAGAGTTCTTATTTGGTTAAGTAATACACTTTGCATTTGGTGTATATGTCGAACCTTTCAGAACCATTTGTTGGTTACACCTATGGGGCTAGTCATAGTACACAGAATTTATCGTCTATAGCATGGGCCATTTTCGCTCCAAGCAGCGAGTTAGTGAGTTTTAGAGGGATTTGTATTCGTCAATCGACGAACAACATCGCTGAGTATAGCACGTTGATTGAACTTCTCTCTGATGCCATTTCACTTGGCATATGCCAAATCATCATTAGGCTAGATTCACAACTCATTGTACTAGAACTTACTGGCATTTATACCATTCGAAACCCAGCAATTCATCGCATGTTCCTTAGAGTTCATATTTTGGAAAGGTATTTTTAGTTTATTCAATATCATCATATTTCCAGAAATCTAAACACATTAATTGATTCTCTAGCAAATTATGTGTTAAATAGACATTTGCGACATATGTAAAGTAAATATTTTCAATTCACATCAATAGTTGAATAGGATTGCATCTCTTAACCATAATAAAACTCTGAAGGTAAAATAGTTAGTTGTTTTAAAAGTTTTTACAAACAGTTTGTGTCCAAGACAAAAATTGGTCGTCTGACCCAAAAACTAAAAATGTAGGCAGAAAAAATCTAAGTAGACTAGTGCTTCTCATGATAACAGGTCACATCCTATGCTATCATGCGTAAAAGTCACATCCAATGAATCGGCACACCAATGGTGTGGTGCTGCAGTCGCATAGGCAACTCCTCGATCTGGACATCCAGAATGCCTAGGGTCAAACCCTCTATGTGATCCTGTAGCTTAGCCAATGTCTCAGCTAAATCTAAGTCTCGGAGAACTGCTCTCCCAACAGGTCTCTGTGCTAGCCCACCTACCTCTCGTTGGTGCCCCACAGGTCGAACAGGTCCAACATCTGCATACATTAAAAAATGTTTTGTTTAGTCTTGGAGATAATAAAAAAACACAAAATAATGTACAAACTTTAAAATCAAAAACACTTTGGTCAAACAATTCACCTATAGCCCTCCACAGTGCTCCAATTGGTAACATCAAGTGTGGATCACCATGGAAATCCATTCCTGAATATGGATATTCTCTGAAAACCATATCCTGTCGATCAAACCACTCAAAGAATGCAGCGGTAAAAGAGATGAATGACTGACCAGCATGTCTAGCCATAAGATCTACCCATCTCTACATCCATGCATCTTTAGGTCCATATACACCCAGTGAAATAAGCTATCGTTGCATAAATGGAATTCTCTCCAAGATGAAAGAAATTAGGATCGACCCATAGCCAAAGTTCTTTGTCTTTCCGTTTTTCACCTTGGTTAGTTGTTCTTTTGTGGATGAAGGAACTGTCTCACACCAGTTGAACACTTTTGGCTCTAAACACTCTAAAGCATACTGCATGTATGATCTGTTTGCCAAGTGTAGTGTCGTGCTGCCAGCCAATTTGGCGAGGGTGAAAAGGATCATCCTCAATGGTAAATCACTAACATCCCTGATGTTAATATTCCGTCTCTACTAGGTTGAGCACCTTCCCGACAGAACTGTCGTATATAGTCTCTCACTGATTCACCTCCTCTGGAAAATCCTGATAGTGAGATGGGGGCACCCCGCCTTGACAGTCCAGTCAGAAAGTAGATATCATCAATGGTAAATGGGATCACTTTGTCCCTAATGTGAAAGGCTTGATCAATAGGATCCCATGAACGAACAAGGAACTGTAAAATCTCAATCTGCTGCCGCATGCTAGATAATCGGAAATACTTGAGTAACCCACAATTCCTTAGGGCCTCAACTGTACCCTGATTATTTAGGTCAATCATATATTGTTCTTTGTGCTCTTGTTCTCTCCATATAATCACCATTTTGATTTGATGAATGTCTGCAATGCAACCATTAAAAAAATTAGGATCCATTTTTTGCAAAAAACAGCAAAAAGTTTGGGAGAAAATAGCTGTGTAAACTTGGGTTTTGTGCCTGGCGCACACATGCCTTAGAGACAGTGTGTAGAAATTCATGAAGCCCTTTAGGTGTGTGCAATGCAGTGCATCTTTAAATATTAAAAGGGTGCGTTGAATCCACAGTTCAAAATTGAAACCCTAGGGGCCTCAAAAACTCAAAATTTTTGCTTAAAACTGAAAATAAATGGAATGAAATGAAAGAGAACAGAGATGGCTCTTACCTGGTTCGGAAAGCATGATAAATGGTCCACTGAATCCTCTATAATCATCTAGTGAACTTCGAGGTAAAAACTGCTCTAGAGCACCAAAGTCAAAGGGTAAATGCGAAATGGTAAAAATGAATGGTAAAACTTGTTTTTATGTTTATTTCTTGCACATTAATCAAGTAAACATTAGTTTTATCCATTTTTATCCATGAAACAAGTATTTTTAATCCATTTTGATGGTGTTTTCAATAGGTTTAACAACTGAAATGTAGAATTTCACCTGCTCAAATGTAAATTGAACATCTTTGACCACAAAGAAAACTTTTATCTCTTTTTTGAGCTTTGTTAAAAATAAAAAAGGAACCCCCTAGGAGTCCTCTTTAAGCTCTTTTTAGACTCTCTAAACATGAAAATATTGTCGATCACTTGTCTTTTCCAGCTTGTTAAAAGATAGGAAATGATATCTCTCTTGTATTATTTTACGTTTTTTCGGACTAGAGAGATTAACTTACGAAAAAGAACTTGTGGAGTTTTCTTTTCATCCCTTCTCAAACTCTATAAACATGAAAAGGACCAAGTTATCTTTGTCATTAAAATCATTAAAAACATCAAATAGCGACAAACTTGTCCATCTAGACAAGACCGAGTTTCACCTTCGCTAGACTCGTTAAAGCATCAAATAGAGATGGATTCACCCGAAGGGTGAAATTATACAACAAGAATAAGTTATCCTCCTCAAGCTTGATAAAAAGTAAATAGGTATTGGTCAACAACGACCAGGGAAATGGGAAAAAGTGAAGAAATATTTATGGTAGCAAGTCGCTCTTGAACATGACACTTTCACCTCATCACCGTGACTATGTGGGTTGGGTCATTCAGCTTGATGGTTATCATACCATTGGTCTATCATACCATCATCTACCTCGTTTCATGCCGTTGATGTGGGATACATCAAGGCCCTCTTATGATGAGTCGCTTCTTGTCAACATCAGCTGCGTCCTGTCAACATCAACACATCATCCAAGAAGTTGACATGGAAACACCCCTTCAGTACCTTGAGGCTTGCATACATCAATGGCAGGATTCTCGCTTCCGGTGATATGTTGACATCACTGGCCTTCAAACGAAAGACTTTGTATGGTGTTCGACAAAAAATAATTTATTCACACCATGCGAAATGTATTGTAGTACCTTGAGGGTCATTATCATTATCGGTGATTCCTCCCCCGTTTGTTAACGACTTACATCATTGGCTGGTAATCAGACAATGTCTTCCCATGTTCGACTTTAGAAAATCTATTCACATGGTTAGAGTTGTTCTTGAGCGAAAGATTGAATGAGAATGAAGACCCTGGATCTAGTTTCATCCATTCGGGTTGCGATATATTCAGTAGTACTAAATCAAATGTATGATGGCCTTACATTCATGTTCAACCATCCATGGTTCTATATCTGTAGACGACTATATTTGTACATGTAATGAAAGTTTATAAGTTGAGCATGGGTATGCCTTCCCTCAGCAAGTTCATGAGAAAAAATCAAATCATCATGATATATGTCTTGTAATTGATGTAGGTCACCTTCCACTTTGAAGCCTCCTCTCCACATGATAAAGCATTTCCCTCGACATACATATTTACGACTTCATGCTTTAGGGGGAAACTGATACAGATCCACTTGGGCACATCAATCCCAACCTACAGATCAGTACTATTAGGGTCCATCAAGCCCTAATTTAGTTGTTACATGCCCTAAAGAAGTCAACCATCAGAATGCCTAGCTTCCCAAGAAGTTCCATGACCAAAATCATCCAAAAACTACCTCTAAGAAGATCAGCGTAGGCAGGCCTTCATTAGGGTGTGCTACAATGCAACCCATACACTGATAGGGGGCTATGCAGCACACTTGGTCCCTCTTTGGCCTGCGCTGGGTGAATTTGAGCGAATTTCCATGAGGGTTTGAAAGATTCCTTATCCATTGGATGCCTCTAGAAGTTTCTCAAGCCTATCTACTCCTTTGAGCTAATATTTGGATGAGGAAGGGAGTTTAGGAACATCAATCCCTTATCCCTTCCTCCATGGAACTAAATTCTAAGTTTGGGAGGGCATTCATTATCACCATTTATGGCATAACTTCTTTCATTGACCTATAAAAACACCACTCATCTAAGTGATCAAGGGATAGAAATTATTGAATTATAGGGAGATGTTTTTAGTATGAGACTTGAGTTGATTTCAAAATGTCTTGCTTGTTATGAGGAGAGGATGGGATTGAACTGGAGGAGTGATGCTAAATCAAGCAACGGGTTGTAACTCTTCCTTTTACTAATAAAGTGTTCAAAGCTGTTTCAATATGCTTGTGTTATTCATTTGTGCTTTCATATGTGTATCATGTACTTGATTCCATGCTATGTTTAATCAATAAATCGTTATCATATGCTTTGATTGGTTGTTCACTTCTGTCTATGTGCAAGTACTCTTCAAGTGGATTAAGTATGGAGAGGAGCGACAGAGTTGGTCAAGGGAGATAAGGAGCAAGTGAAAGCTACAAGTAGGCTTCTTTGCCTCTTATTTTATCTATTGGTCATAGGAAAAGTAGAGAATGCTTTGCACTATTGTTATAGACTTAGTTACTAGTCTAAGGGTTTAAGCGTTTATCCATAGGCACTAAAACTTCCCAAAACAAAGTGGAACCCACTCGATTGAAGCTCGTTAGCATGCTCTAAAAAATAGCAGAAATTTATTGTTCTTTGCCACAAAGGAGTTCCATAAATCTATATTTGGGAATAAGAAAGATAATCCAAGTAGCTCAATGATTACTGTTACCTTCCAAAGCTTTTCCAAGGATGAAATGATGCTTGTGATCCTGTAAAATAACTTACATTAACAATTTAACTCAATCATACAGCAAAAAAAATTAATATAAAATGCATAAGTAGAAGGAAATAAAAACAAGAGATGCATGTGAATAAGAAGTGAAAAGAAGGAAAGAAAATGGTACAAAAGGGCTCTAAGGCTCCTGGGATGGCCAAGCCCAAGGAAACTCAGAGATCTATGGAGGAGAACAATATTTAGAAGCTGAACATGACACCAATCTTCATTATTTTAATCTATACAATTACATCCCTACAAGAAAATACAATGGAGCTGCAGAAATACGAGTTCTCTCCACAAGTACACTAATGAAAATCTCTCCCTAGAGGAAAATTCAACTTGGTACTTATAAAAAATGATTAGGAATCATTCCCCATGAATGGATGAATATTTCCCCACCAAAATCCCTTGATTAGTGGATCTCGTCCCCAATACTAGGAATTTGCATTAAATGGCAAGGAACACATTCCTAGATTTTCTCAATCACTGGAGTTTCACAATCTGTGCCATAATTACATAATATCTTGTTGATTTATCATTTGTTATTGATCCTCCTGTAATAAGGAGCAAGTCCCTAAATTACCTCATCCTCCAAATCTTCATAATCTGCGCAATATTCTCAAAATATTCCACAAAAATAAATAATATTAGGAAAAAATATGCAATTATTCATAAACCTTCCTAATGAATATATTAAAGTTAAAAATTCTAATGCAGGAAGAGAGGTTTAATGTGCTGAAGGATGGTCATATGCCTTAATTTATATTTAATTTAGAGGCATGGGTCTTAATTTATGTCTAATTTAGAGGCCCATCATACCCCCCTGCGGAAAGTGTTGCTCATCCTCATTGTGCCTCATTCATGGCCTTGGTGGCCTCTCTCTAGTGCATTAAGAATCTTGGTTGTAATTTATGCAAGGACAAGCACAAAAACATAATTGTGCAAGGAAAAATAATTGTTTCTTGAGACCATTAGCATACCTTATTCCCCTCATTCAAGATGGGTTCTTGAATATTTTTTAGTTTAGAAAGGTCTTCCACACCCTTATCAACCTTCTGCTACTTTTTCCACCATTTTGACACCTCTGAAACCTTCAAAATGTCTTTAGATGAGAACTAGGACATCCTATAGTAATTCCTGTCAAAACTATAAGAAGCCTACAGGAAACCCTGTTAAAACTACACGAAAACCTTTCTGAGCATAAATGATATTCTGAGCCTAGGAAGGCCCTCAACTTGACTCCCGCGCCTTTTTCCCATTTTTAGGCCTTCGACAAAAGTTAGAAGGAGATTGGAGACCTCTTGGGAAACATCTTTTCATCACTGCATTTTGAGTTTTTTCTTTATGATGAATGACTCATTTCCTTTTGTTGCCTTCTTCTTCTCTCTTATGGCCTAGATGACTACCCAATGGCCTTAGAGTTCTCTGTTTTGATTAGGTCTCTCTTAAGATCTGCCATCTTGGGATTTAGCATAATTTGTTCATTTCTTCCTCCTTGTAGCAACATTATGCCTTCCTATAGTAGTCATTCGTCCTCTTTCAAGGTCTTCTAACTGTATGGGAGAGATGAGAAATGATGAAGAGGGATTGGATGACGATGCTAGGGCTCAAAGGGAGTAGCGTAGGTTTTTGAAAATGTAGAGGATGCTCTATTTCCTTTTTTTCAAGAATGAAATGGGATGGATGAATAATGAATAGATAGTGAATATGAAGTGGATGGAGGGCTTGGAGTGCTGTGGTGACTTGGCCTTTGCAAAACTTTATTCTTTTAACTGTTGTCCTCATTCCTTGAAATCATCACCCTTCACAATTTGACTTTTCAACATTGCATGAGTGAAGGAGTGAGTTGTAATTAAATAGTTGAAGGTAGCTGAGATTGTTGATCCATCCTTAGCTTATAAAACATCATCTCTCATGCAATGACAACAAATTTCTAACTATAATATGCTCAAGAGAAGAGGTCAAGAATAATGTATACTTGTACCTACCTGATGGTTTTTGGAGAGACATGCACGCTGCTGCTGAGTTGATGTTGATGTGTAGGTGTTGGGGGACCTATATCAACTTTCGTAAAGAGTATCTGACCCATTTTTCCATCATATTTCCTCTTGTAGCTTCTTCTCGCCCTTCCTGTAGATGTTGTTTGTTGGAGAGTGAAGTCCTTTCTTGTATTTGTTGCATGTGTTTTTCTCTTCTTCTTTTTTTCATTTGATGTTTTTCCTTCATGTGCAAGTATTGGATGATGATGCTAATGATCCTGATGCTACTACTAAGCTCTAGAGGAGCTTATTTGACCGCTGGATCTCCATGCTAAGTTGACTACAACCCGTGCTCTTTTGTTTTGTGGGATAGGTTGCTATAGGATTTCCTACATGATGTCCTGTTGCTGCCTCTCCCTCAAATTTTTTTAATCATTTCTTCACTTTTGGAGCATGAGGATGGTTGGAATGGGTAGAGAAGGGGTATAGGGATTGTTGAATGAGAGCTATAGCTTTCAAGTGTTGTCCCCTTGTTCTCCGTCTTCATCCTCTTTTGTCTGTTATTTTTTTTTTTTAAACTATAAGGTTTTTGAAACTGACTTTATTGGATGAATGTAGGGGTGATCATGGTGGAGAGAGGCATGGTGATGAGATGGTGAGGTAGAAATTTATTATTTTGACATAATCAAGTCATCCACTTACTCTAGGGTTACCTTTCTTTTGGGATTCCCAAGCCACTGTAATTCCTACAAGATCATCCTGTAGGTTTTTAGGGAATCCTATAGGTTTACAGGGAATCCTGTAGAAAACACAGGACCCTTGAAAACTAAGCTAAATGAGAAGAAAAATTGATGGAATGATGAAGGATGTGGGATGGATAAATGGAAACATGAACTGTATAGGTCCCCTTTGATCCTCTCTTGTTGCTCTGATCCTCCTCCTACTGTTCTGCAAACAATTTTTTCAAAGTTCAGGATAACCTCTCGTAGCAGACTTGTTTTCTCCATATCTCGCAAACAGTAGAATGGATTAACCTGAAACTTCTAGAACATGTTTCCATCATCATTATTCACCTCCCCATAACAAATTTTGGTCAACAGATTCACGAATCTCGAGAAAATACTAAAAATGGCTGAAGGTGATGGAGGATTATTTCTTGGAAACCATGCACTAAAATTTGCTGAAATTTCTTGGGCATGTTACCATCATCCATATGCATCTCCCCCTGAAACAGATTGGGAAATGGATCCTTGGTTTTCAAGTTATTAAAAAAACAAATTTATGCTCTATGTATTTTGTTTCCTGTAGTAAAACATAGTTTTCCTGTAGTATTTTGGGACAACAAGGAAAATGAGTGGTAGAAGCTTAGCAATGATGAGTGGATGGTGGAAACAGATGAGGGTGATGGATTGGCATGGCCTTGGTCATGTTGGAGAATTTGAGAAAAGGAGGAGAAAGTCAAAATTTGACTTCTTTTGACTAGGTTTGACCTATTTTTTTCTTTCTTTGGTGGAAACTTGTTTGTGTTCCTTGTAGATGTTGGAGAGCACCTACATTCATCAAAAAGATACATGGAGGAAGGATTGTTTTATTTTTATTTTTATTTTTTTTCTAGGCCTACTAGCCGCCTTAATGAGGTTTTCAACTAGTAGGTCTGTCTAGGCGCCTCAAAGGATGTTTTCACCTAGGATCTTTTATTTTTTCCTCTTTTCTCTTTTTTTCCCAACCCATTGACTGCCTTATGGGAGTTTTCAATGAATGATCCAATCTGAGGCACCTCAAAGTAGGTTTTCACCTGAGATTTTTTTTTCTCTTATTTTTCAATTTTTTTTTTTCTATCCTACATTACTTGAAAAAAAAAATCACTTTCAAGTGTAAGAATACTTCCAATGGAGCCATGTGCACATCAAGATGACAAACGAAATCATGTGTAGACTTGAAATGCATGCTTTGACATGTACCTATATTTCTTTTTTTTTTAGTTGAGACTAACCTAAGTACCCACGAGGGATTTGAACCGATGACCTATCGCAAGGAGTGCCTTAACAGCGCACCCATTCACCATCAATCCAAAACCCCGTGGGCGACATGTACCTATATCTCAGTGATCAAATGTTTTGACTTTGATGATATCAAGCAGAATTGAAGAAGAGATTATTGCTGCAACTTAGTGACTATCTGGAACCATATTACAATATAGTTGTGATGCCTCTGGTCCTCTTGCTGATTTGGATCACCTGGATGTATTCTTCTACCGTGGCCTTCATCTCTTCCTATTTTTGTGGATTATTGTCATGAATACATGGAGGATTTGATGGTAACCATGAAGGATCTCTCTTCATCTCTAATTTTGATGTATGCTCTTCATCAAGTGTAGCCCATGATTCGGGGGTCATCTCATTTGAATCTTCTTCTTATTGATGTGGTACTTCAATGATATCAAAATAATCTCTTTTTTGAAATACTCTTCCTAAGCTATGGTGAATACCATTGATCTCAAGAGGAGATGTTTGGAAGTGTTGTACCTCAACATTGTAAGTGGGCTGAGCTCCTTCAATGTGTGGGTTTGGAAATGGTGGTATAGGTAGTTGAGTGGGAGTGGATATTTTAGATGGATGTGGTTGTGGTTGTGGTTTTGGTGGAGATCAATGGTAGGGAGGATATTGAGGAAAATACTGAGGATATTGTGGATGGCTCCCATAAGTTCCTTTCCAACCTTGTTGCGAAGATTGGTTTTGGGGATGAGATGGCCAATGTTGCCAAGGAAAGGGCGTGTTCCAATTACTTTGTGGTGGATATGAATAACCTTGAAATTATGAATTAGGCTCTTGCATAATACTAGGTTGACTAGGTTGTCGTGGTCCTCTTGGAGCTACATAACATAGCTGCACTGGCAATTGACTTTCTCCATTGTCCTCTTGTTGAACTTACTTCAACCTTGTTAATGTGGAGCAACATTTAACATCATGTGATTCTACATGGAAAACATGAATATCAACATCTTCATTTTTCTCATTTTATATTCTTAACATTTCTATTTGTTTGGTTAGATTGATAAGAATTTTTGTTTTAAAGTTATCAAGAAAATTTCCAACTTTAGCTTGACTTGCCGATATTGATGTTGATTTAATTACTCTTGCCCTTCCTCTTCATATGTGTTTGCATGTTTCACAAATTTATTCAAATGATAGTTGGTATACATCACCTCTACTCATGAGATCAAGGAGATCAATCCACTCATCCCTAATTGTTCTAAGTAAGAGGATTTTTAGTGTGTCAAATCCTAAATGATGTAGTTTTTCCCTCTTAACATTATACATGAACCTGTCTATTAGATCCTCAAGGCTCTCATCTTCTCTTTGATTCATTCTAAACATTACTTCCTTAAGATCATGATCTTTATATTTTTCTAGAAATATCTTTTGCATATCATTCCATGATCTTATTGAATTAGTCCCTAAACTCATGAACCATTTAAGAGCCCCATCCTTCAATGTTGCCGAAAACAATCTCAATCTTTGAGTTTTTAATAAGTAACCATAATATCTACAAGCAATTTCAAATTCAAAAATAAAGGTTTACGGATTCTCTGACCTTAGAACATGAAATTTTGGAAGAAAGATGGAGGGATATTCTTCATGTGCATGCTACCATCAGTATCTTGATTGGAAAATCTGAGAGGATCTTCCTCACTGTCATCATCTCCATCCATTTCTTCTACATTCTTTGCCATCTCTTCTTCTTGTACCTCTAAAAGTGGATGGTTATGTGGCTTTTACGGCACCATTTGATGAAATGGGGGGGCGGTGGGTTTGTGTTGGAGAATATTTTTTTTTTTGATTGAATAAAAACACTAATACAATGCACTTTCCTATTTTTGAAATGAAATATGCCTAATGAAATGAATCAACTAGGGAAGAAAACAATGCATACTTTGAACCTCCCCGACAACGGTTCCAAAAAGTGATGAGCCTTGATATTGCAACAAGAATGTTGCAACTCCCAAGGCTACTGACTTTAATTATCAATCCGGGGTTCGTACAAACTTAAGAGGTATCAACACTATATGTGCAACATACAATATGTCCTTCCTTTGCTGTCATGATATAATGGAGTGCATGTACTAAAGTCAAATCCTAAACTAATTGGAGAAAATGAAATGCTCAAAATGGAACCTTAACCTATTGTAAGAAAGAAATACAAGAAAGTAAACCTATTCTAATTTCATAAAGATCATGAAATAAATGTAAAAGAAACCTAGCTTAACCCTATTTATCACATGTGATGATTTAAATTAACTGAGCATGAAATCTGATCTAGAGAGTACTTATTGTTGTGTGCATGTGTAAATATCAAAGAACTCATTTTTAAAATCTTTTTTCTTTATAAATGAAAATGCTAATCTTTCCTTGATCTTTGGTAGGGGAGACAAGTGCGGAGCAAGAGGGTTAAAATGGTCTTGATGTCATGGAGGTCAAGTAGAGGAATAATCCCAGATTCAATGATGATGTTTCTCAATTTGGGCCCAAAATAGACTTTCCTACAAGACGCTACAGGATTTCTATAGGATGTTGGAGGATTTCCTACAGGATCCCCTCATTTACTATAGAATGTTATAGATTTACTATATGAAATTATAATTCATCGAATGACCAAGTAAATCAAATAAAAATTGGTTGGGACAAATTTTTTTATTGACTATGATGTCTTAGGTCCCCATTCCAAGTGGAATCACTCAAAAAGACCTATGTTAACCCATGCTAAAAAATAGCACAAAATTACTAGTCGAAAATCTAGAAATTCGAGAACTAGTGAGCTAGTAAATAAAAAAATGCCTAACCTAATCAAGAAAAAATGTAGTGGGGTAATATTTTTTATGATATATACTTTTTTTGTGATCTAATGCAAGTGGAACCAACTTGATTGAAACTCGTTAGCATGCTCTAAAAAATAGCAGAAATTTACTATTCTTTGCCACAAAGGAGTTCCAAAAATCTAGATTTTGGAATAAGAAAGCTAATCCAAGTATCTCAATGATTACTATGACCTTTAAAATATTTTCCGAGGATGAAATTATGCTTTTGATCCTATAAAAGAACTTACATTAACCATTTAACTCAATCCTACAACAAGAACTCATTAATACTAAATGGAGAAGCAGAAGAAAATAAAAACAAGAGATGCATGTGAATAATAAGTGAAAAGAAGGAAAGAAAATGATACAAAAGGGCTATGAGGCTCCTGGGATGGCCAATCCCAAGGAACTTAGAGACCTATGGAGGAGAACGATATTTAGAAGTTGAACATGACACCAATATTCATTACTTTCATTAATACAGTTACATCCCTATAAGAAAATACGATGGAGCTGCAGAAATACGAGTTCTCGCCACAAGAACACTAATGAAAATCTCTCCCTAGAGGAAAATTCGACTTGGTACTTATAAAAAATGATTAGGAATAATTCCCCATGAATGGATGAAGCTTTGCCCACCAAAATCGCTTGATTAGTGGATCTAGTCCCCAATACTAGGAATCTGCATTAAATGGTAGGGAACACATTCCTAGATTTTCTCAATCATTGGAGTTCCACAATCTGTGTCATAATTCCATAATATCTTGCTGATTTATTATTTATTATTGATCCTCCTATAGTAGGGAGCAAGTCCCTAAATTAACTCCTACTCTAGATCTTCATAATTTGCCAAATATTATCATAATATTCCACAAAAATAAATAATATTAGGCACACATACGCAATTATTCATAAGCCTTCCTAGTGAATATATTAAAGTTAAAAATAAATTATCTAATGCAATAAGAGAGGTTTAATGCACTGAAGGATGGTAATAGGCCTTAATTTATGTTTAATTTAGAGGCATGGGCCTTAATTTATGTCTAATTTAGAGGCCCATCAAAAGGAATCGTCTATAGGAATTATTTCACAATGATTATTTGACCTAGAAAGATAATCAACTACAACATTGGATTTTCTTGGTCTATCGATAATGGTAACATTAAATTCCTATAGTAAAAGTAACCACCTAGTCACTCTACCACTAGTCAAAGGTTTATTCATTAAGTATTTTATGGAAGAATGGTCTGTATGTACAAGTACTTCATAACTTGTAATGAAGTGTTTGAATTTATTAATAGAAAATATCACAGCTATAACCTCTTTCTCAGTCATGGTATAATTCAATTTGGAAAGTGACATGTTTTTTCTAATGAAGTAGATAGCGTAGGATTTCTGATTTTCATCTCGTCCTAAGGCTACGCCAATAGCAGTATCTAAGGCATCTGAGGGAATATGAAATGGAAGAGCCCAATTAGGTCCCCTTAAGACTAGTGGCTTGAGTTCCTCAAAATTTTATTGGAAGGATTAATTCCAAGAGAAATCGCTATCCTTAGCTAAGAGTCGAAAAAAACGAGTAGCTATCCTAGAAAAATTTTCAATGAATCTCCGGTAATATCCCACATGTCCAACAAATCCTCTCACTTCCCTTTGTATAACTTCTATTGTGGATGTGTCTACATGAATACCTTTTTCAGAGACAAGATGACCAAGAAATACCCCCGCTTTACACATCAGTCTACATTTCTTATCACTCAAAGCGAGGCAAGCTTCTTGGCAATGAAAAAACACTTTTTCTAAATTTTTGAGGGCTTCTTGGAAAGAATCACCAAATACTGAAAAATCATCCATGTAAACCTCTACACACTCAAGGTCAGAAAAAATGGCCAATACTACCCTTTGAAAGGTAGCTGGCGCATTACAAAGTCCAAAAGGAAGCACTCAATAGGCGAATGTTCCCCATGGATAGGTAAAAGTGGTTTTTTCCTGATCCTCAGGTGTGATTTGTATTTGGTTATAACTGCTAAAGCCATCTAAAAATGAAAAGTAATTTTTACCAGAAAGGGTATCAAGCACCTGATTGATAAAGGGAAAGGGAAAATAATCCTTGTGAGTGGCATTGTTTAATTCTGTATATTCAATGCAAATACATCATCTCCCATCTTTCTTCAGAACTATCACCAGTGGAGAGACCCACTGCCTATCATATATAAGATAGATAAATATGACATCTAAGAGTTTTTGTAATTATTCCTTAACAATATCTCTTAGTGAGGGATTCATACACCTTTGGGGCTGTAGAATAGGCCAGGCTCCTTCCTAAATGTAAATATGATGAGTGCAAGTTTCAAGAGGGATACCTTTCATGTCCTCATAGCTCCATGCAAAGGCACCAAGATGGTCTCGTAACAAGCTCACAAGTTGCTCTTGGTGGCAGTGGTCCAAGTTTGAACTAATATAAAAAAAATTCCTAAACTAATCTCAACAAGAGTGGTCTTAGACTCGAGAATGCTAGTAGATGCAGTTAAAATATGTAGTGGAAAGGGCTGTGAATCACAATTTTCTTGAAAACTTGGGCTAAAGATATGAGATATGAGTCAAAATTTCGCATAGTATCCAAGTTGTTCAAGAAATCTCGAATCTCACCCTCCTCAGTTAATTCGGTATATTGATGGATCAAAGAAACAGATCAAGTGTCCTCATCGCTATTGTCATAGTCTAGCCATAAGGTATCTCGAATCTCCTCAATGGATCCAATAGGTGGATATAAGGTGACCTTTTTCCTAGCATCGCCCTGAGAAATATACATATCAGCAGAGGGACATCCTATATAGGCATCCGCTATGGCGATCCATGGTCATCCCAAAATCAAGGGATCTCTTCCAATAGGATTTTTTGGCCGAAGCACAATAAAATCTGTGGGGTATTCCCAAGAATCAATTGAAACAACCACATCATCTAATACACCATCTGGCTTGATTTTAGATCGGTCAGCAAGTTCAAGCATGGTAGGGGTAGGGAAGATGTGGTCCAACTGAAGTTGTTCCACAGTTTCCCTAGTCATAACATTGATAACTACTCCTAGGTCTATTAATACGTTGGAGGTAAGGACATAACCTATTTGGACAAAAACAACTAGGCTTTCAGTGTCGGTATATTTTTCCATTTGAGCACTCCCTATCATTAACCCAACTACTCTTCCAAAAAACTCGATAGTATGAGGCTCTACTCTTTTCCTCCCTAGTTTTTTAAGACAAAATATCCTTAATAATTTTAGTACAGATGGGGATCTCTTTAATTTCTTGAAGAAAAGGAACCTTTATACAAAGATTCCTAAGTTCGGTAACCAAGTTAAACTCAGGCATGAGGTCATCTTTCTCCATAACCAGGCTCTCTAGAAGGGGAGGTTGGTTTGAAGAAGATGGTAAGGGCTCTGAATGTGCAAGAATGGGTCAAGTGGTTACATATCCTTTCAAATGATTGGGAGCTTCCTCCTCACTTTTCTCCTCGATGATCACCATGGGTTGTTTTTGTTTTTTATTTTGTAGATTTACTACCCTTCCCGATCTCAGTCAAACATCATTAACCCTAATCGGGATAGTCTAATAAACAAGGAAAGGATGTAGTCTGATAGAATGGATCATTTTCACCACTTTATTATTTGGGTTTGGTACAAGCTGTGTAGCCAGTTGAGGTGATCAAAAGGATCGTGGTAATGGTAATGATTGCATGACTTGAGTTTGTTGAGGCAAAGTTGGCGGCATTGTAGACTTGGGCATGGGACAAGGTGCACAAGTATTCCGATATGACTATGTTGGTGCAGGGTAGTGATAGTGCAGTGATCCTCTCCACCCTTGTTTCGAAGGTGGAAGTGATTGTCCATACTAAAATTGATGCCCATGCTGCCAAGGCTGAGTAATTTGTATTTTTGTAGGAATATGGTGGTGCATTGTAACCAGAAAAATACAAAGTATTTCCAGGAGTCATAACTGTAACTACCTAAGACCGTGATTTTCGTGCTCCCATAGCATGTAATGGCTTAGGTTCCTAATGCTCTCCTTCAAATGCAACTTTCAATGCTGGTATAGAAGGGAATTCCTCGATAGATGTTTTCATATACATATGACACTTTTATTAGCACTCTTAACATCTGCAGGACATTCACGTCAAAGGTTCTTTTTCCTACATATAGGACAATAAATGGATAATGTTTCCTTCTCTTCTACTAATTTTTGCTGGCATTTTAAAAAATATATTTGTATGCTAACAGTATCCATAATTTCAGTTCTCAAATTTTCCATTTTATTTCCCAAACAAATAATCATAGCATCTGTGGATCCAAATTTGTTATTTTTAGAATTATTTTGGATTCCTCTACCAGATCTAGATTGATTCCCTCAAAATTTCCTGCACAAGTCATGAATATGATAAAAATTATTTTGAGAAATATCCCCTTGTCCTAGCAAGTTCAAATTATTTCTAGCATCTTCAGTAAGTCCTCACAAGAACATGGTTAGATAAAAGTACTTAAATCAAATTCGTGTTTTGACCTTTGAAGAATGTATAAAAATATTTCTAAGTAATCTTCCAAGGTCTCTTATTCACCTTGCGAAATAGTGAAAATCTCATCCTTCATTTCTCCTATTTTGCAATATTCCTGATATTTAGTTAAAAATACTTTCTTCATTTGTTCCCAAGAGGCTTTAGTATTTTCTCCTAACCCCATGAACTACTGCAATGTTGAATCCTTGAGAGTTGCAGGAAATAGTTTTAGCTTTTGGGCATTTGAAGAATAATCATAGCTTCTACACAGTATATCAAACTCAAATAAAAAATAATATGGGTCCTCGTGTACCTTACCATGGAAATGAGGGAGAATGGAGGGTGGAATATTCTTCATCTGAACTACTCCATTTGGATCCACAATGGGAAATCTAAAGGTGCATTGTTACTCATTTCATTGATTCTCACCAGTTCCTTTAGCATGATCCTTCATCCTTCTTCTTCCAATCAAACTAATCAAAACACAACGTGAAAGTGGACTATGGTTTAAGATGATCTTTTGACTTCTAGTAGTCTCTTTCCCTCCACCTGTTGGTTGCGAAACTCCTTAACTATTGTCTCCAAAGTCTACGTGGACAATACCAACGTGGTGGATCTATGTTTGCTTTCACTTTCTTCTTGCAAGAGAAGGCTCAATATGATAAAAAAAAAAAAAAAAATTATTTTTTTTTTCTGATTTATCACTATGTCTTCGACCCTTATTAGGCTTCGGACCCCTACCTCTTCTAGTCATACATTTTAAAATAAATCAACCAAAAATAACAATTGAAAAACTTGCTGAAAAACTCAACGAAACTCCGCAGTAAAAAAACGATATTACACAAATTAATTCAAATAAAATTCCTTCAAACAATAGAAGCACATTGCATGAAAAAATAAAGAAGACTTACCCCTATTGCAGAAAAATAAAAAAGATTTACCAGATTTCTTCCAATCGCCTCCCCGAAAACAATGCCAAAATGTTGGGTGTCGGAGTTACAGTTCAATAAACTCCTTCAACACTTAATTTGTCAAACCAGGGCTACATAAGCTCAGAGGTGTCACCTAGGAAATGGCAAAGACTTATATTTTAACTTATGTAAATCCTACTTCTAACCTTCTAACTAAATTTTGCAGAATCAACAGGAAATGAAATTGCAAAGAAAACCTTTAGCAGAACAACACCAAGCCACTCTGGGTACTAGATTCAATTCAAGAAAAATACTTGCAAAGAAACCTTGACAAAAAATTAAAGCATGCATTGAAATCAATCTGGAAAGAATGTTGGAAAATGAAATATGTTCCTGTAATCAAAACTCCAATGCTTTGAAAAGAAAAAAAGGAATGATTTTCTATTATACTTATAAATCTGTGTCTTTTACCAAAGATATATCATTCATGTACTATAACAACCACGTGCTTGTACCGAAATGAGTCTCATTCCTACACTGGGATACTCTATTCTGGTACAAGAATTCTTTGTTCCATACTGGAATGTTTTGTTCCTGTACTGGAACGTTCTATTCCTATACCAAAATGGTCTATTCCTATACTAGTAACTCATCGTTCCTACACTAGAACTTCATTGTTCCTGCACTAGAGCGCATTGCTCCTACATTAGGATAGTCTTGTTCCAATTACCCTTCACTCAAATATGAATTTATTAGAAATGAAAATAAATGAAAAAAGAGAGAAAAACTTAAGCCTGAACTTTAATAAAAATACTCCAAATCCAAAACAAATGCTCAACGAAAATGATTCTAAAAGCTGGAAAGGAAATTTCACGACGACAAAAAAGGAAACACACTTGTGTTGTAAATAAGAGTGCCTATCCAAAAGCCAAAACTTAAACTTTTTAGATCTCAGTCACAATAGTATATAAGCTCTACATTGAAAGATAAATTCCATAAAATTGTTAATCTCGAAAAGGCACCGTAAATGATACATATAATCAATAATGTTCAGGTTAAGTTCATATACAAAATCGTTTTAGCTTAATATTTACATACAAAATTATTTTTATATCACCAACATTTGTATTCATATAAGGCACACATATGGTGGAAGGAAAATGATTTAAACTTCAAACTCATAACCTTAACCAATATTTTAGAAAGAACTCAAAAAAAAAAAAATCTCAGAAAAAGGAAAAAATAGTGCATTACGTTCAAGAACATAAATAAATACTAAAACTAGAAATGGAAATTAATTCAATCACATGGAGAATCCACAGATCTGATATCATGCACAAAAAATTCAAAACGGTTTCACAAAATCTTCATGCTCAAGCATGTAAAACAAATCACTTTGTTCACACTAACATAACCATGTCTAAACAACTTATGAAATATAGGGAGAACAAGTTGGGTTGGTTGCACCCCAAACAACCTGCTCGTTTCCCTCTATGAAAACTCTAAAATCAACTATGCAAAGGAAACATTACAGAAAATGACAAGAACCAAAATATGAAAATGGCATCAGGCCCTTTGTTTGTTGAAAGTCTTCTTCAAATACACATTTTAAAACTGTGGATCCAACCTCGAGAGATAGGGCTATACAAGATTACAAAATTACAACAAAATTGTATCAAAAATCCTTTAGAGTATCGCTAGCTAAGCCTATCCTAGAATTCATATTTTATACATAAAAAATCATCTCTCAACCGTGATGAAAACTTAATAGCAAAACACAATTGAATACTTATCAACCTCCATATTTAGTCCATCCATAATGCTCCAAGCCTATCTTTAGCTCATCCATAATGCTCCAGACCTAATGCAGAAAATAGATCAAACCCTCGGCGAGAGGTGCACTCCATTCTTTTTTGGAGTCAATCCAAAATGAATGGGCCGACTGTCCACCTGGTACAGGAATGAAGGGTGGTACAAGAACCAAAAATCCTACACCAACCGAACTCCGATTTTGATTAATGACATTTACTCACCATGCCTTAGGGAAATACAAAAAGATAAGTTACAAAGGAAATGAAGACTATCCAACCTTTCTAGTAACAAATAAGCCCTTATAATGCATATCCAACAAAATCACAAAAAGAGACCAAGAACCATGTGTGAAGGTTTTAATTTAGTTGTGAAACAAAGGTTTAGGTAGCATAGTTAGAAAAAGGATAATATTAAAATAAGGGCAATTGTGACGACTAACACACTCCTTTGTCTCTTCAGAGTGCACCCTTGCATCCTCTTTATCACTTTGAGCACATGAACACACCTTGAATGCTCGAATGATCCTCCTTTGTTCTTTGTCAGTGCACCCTATGCTGTTGATGGTATCTCTCTCTTTCTTGAGTGCATGAGTGCACCTCAAAGCTCCAAATGACCTATGAATTTTCCTTCATGTTTCAGAAGTGTTCCCCCCCTATTTTTATGTGAATTTCACACCTAAAGAAGTATGAATGCCACATTGTTGATAGAATTGTGATCTCAGTTACAATTTTATGACTCTTTGAATATGATTTTCAAAGTGAATGATTTTAATAGATAGAATATGTTGTAAATCTAATAGTTGTCACCATGAGTGTGCTTACAAAAATAGGTGTTCTAGTTGCAAGTATTGTTACTCTTTCATTATCCGTTGGAATTATTCCTCCTGCTACATGTCGAATGGTCTCTAAGGAAACCTCAAAATAAAGCACTAAGGAAATTGAATTTTCAAAGCCTACCATTCCCATCTATGTATCTACACAATGCTTCATATACAAGTCTACAAAGGTCACCTACAAATACATTAAAGACACATTCAAGTAGAAATGGTTCACTAAAAATATGGAAGACTTGGAAGTATACATTAATAATAAGCGGTACAGGATGCACGAGATCACATGTATGTTCTCAATCATCCCTTGTTTAGAAGTGATTGAATGGATTCTTACACACATGGATGATTCAGATCTAGTGCTTCATAGCGAAAGCGGTGGGAAACTTTCCACCTATTACAGAGAAGGCATGTAGAACTATTATAAGATGCAAAGGCCCACAAAATATTCCAATAAAGATTTTTACACTTGATGGGAGGACCTCCACATGAATGACATCATCAAATATTGGTGTTGAGAGCTTGCTAAGTTCCATCACCACCCACATGAAACTTGTCCAACCAAGTTTCTCAGGGATGTATATCAGTATCTCATTTCTATGTGTTGTAGAGTGCATGGGTGAAAGAACATTGAAGTATTCAAAGAGAACTAGATATATATGATCAACATGGTTTTTACACATGAAAAAGTATTCACTTGGGTAGATATACTCTCATTTGAGTTGCAACGTCATGTTGGGTAGGCTAAAGCATCTACAACGTCAAGCATGGAAACAAAGTTCTACATTTCTACCATTTTATTGGTTGGAACCTATGTGTAATATCCATTCCCAGGAATGTATTGGAACTGGAACCCATAGGATAGGTTTCTAGTTTACTTCCACTACAGGGTGTTGCCTGATTTGAGTTTTAGAGAGGCATATGATGGGTTATCAGAGCATTTTTTCACGGTCATATTCCATATGATATATGAGATCGATACTCCTTGCATGACCAAACTTGTGAAGGATTCATTGAATGATATCGCATATTGGTTTTCTACACTTGAAGGTACATATATTGGATGCTTTGAATGTCAAATTTCTCCACATATCATGTTGCAATATGTCACTAATAAGGTGGTACTACAAGAAGTATCTTATTATTTGAATAAAGGTCCGTTAGGAGTTCTTCACGAAAGGATGCAAGTTCCATGGCCCACTTTCCCTTTGAGGATCAGATTATATGATTTGAAGAGCCATAAGGCAGTGGAGGAAACAATACAGGATTTGGACTGCTTGCACTTTTAAGTCAAGTATTTTCACGGTTATGATCCCAGAAGAGTGTGTACGAAACATTATGAAAGGATTGGTTTCAATTTGGGATATTCATCAATGTCTACCGTAGAAGATGAGAAGGTGAAGAACTAGTATAATGTAGTAACAAAGACACATCCAAGAATGAAAGATGATTCTCCCCAAGCCTCACCAGCTTAGAATGTGCAGGTACAAGAGGCACAAAAAACAATGACTCAAGCAAAGAATACAACTTCGAGAAAAAATGATCAAGCATTACTTGATAGGAGAAAGTAGTAGGAAATGGAAAGTTGATCCTTTGAATAAAAAATATATTCAAGATGAATAGGATAGGAAAGAATTAGAGGAAAATATGAAACAAGAAGAAGAGGAGAAGAGGAGGTGGGAAGAGTTACTCAGGAAACAATGGGAGGAAGACGAGGAAAGAAGGAGAGTATAAGAAAAATAACAAAGGAAGTCATAGGAGGAGGAAGTAACACATAGGCTGGAGTAAGAACAATTGACTCAGGAGATAGAGGAAGAGTTGGAGGAAGATGATACCATCCAACTCATTGATGATGAACTAGGTTCTCCAACAGAACCTCCTCTTACGGGTGGTCATCTCCCATTTGGTGAAATGGGAATCACACCTCCACCTAAATAGAGAGTCATGGATGTGTGCAATGTCACATTTGATCAACTCAAGAAAAGGATCATGTGACAAAGGAGGATATTCTTCCTGAATGATCCTTAGAATCCATTCTTAGTGTCCACAATAAAGGTGATAATTGCTAATACTAGGAGGGATCCTCGAGCAGTCACGGTGGCTAATGTTTCTTTTGATACTACAACAAAAGACAACTCAGAATATTTGTTTAATGAAAATGCATGACTGAGGAAATAGTTAGATGCAGTAAAGCAATAAGAAAAACATCTCACTGTGAAAAGCAAACAATTATCTTCCTACAAATTCAATACGGAAGAACGACACTCAACCATGTAGGAGGAATTGGATCTAATGGAGGATAGCAAGGCACACTTGTATGATGAGATTACCCTCCTACAATAAGTAGTTGTGTCCCTTGCTGGCATTCAGAAGAAAGAACAGGAAGCCTTAAAACTCTTGAAAGTGGAAAACAAAGTTGTTGAATAATACCATAAATGGACTGCCAAATATCCGGATGCTCCACAGCAATTGGTTAGAAAGGAGATTAATGTCAGTGAGATAGACAAAGTATAATTGAGACTCCATCATCAAAACTAAATCTATCTTGGAGAAGAATCAACTAATATCATTGCAACTTATGATAGAATACACAATGGGTTTGAGTCTCTAGCACAGAAAAATGGATGTCTTCAATAGGATCACTTATAGAAATAAGAGGCAAGGAAATTATCTTTCAAGAATCAGGTGATGCATAGAAGAAATCAAGAAAGCATCAAAACAATAAGGCTTAGAGATCACCAAAGACATTATTATACAATATTTCATTGCACTAGTCAAAGCTCACATGAAACTGTAATGGCTATGGAATATTGTACAATGAAGATCGAACACCATTCTAATGGAAGCACTAGAGGAGAAGATGTGGTTTGCAAGGAACTTGTCGGTTCAGGTCAAAGTCATCTCTATGGAGTTCAGAGCATGGCAGACCCACAATACCAATGAACTCCATGAGGAAG
Organism: Pinus tabuliformis; assembly: GCA_031772625.1. Lineage (NCBI taxonomy): Eukaryota > Viridiplantae > Streptophyta > Pinopsida > Pinales > Pinaceae > Pinus > Pinus tabuliformis. The sequence goes on from CM062808.1 coordinate 672,468,428, forward strand.
AAAATTACTTATCAATTTGATGAGATTTTGACCTATTTGCAATTTTGTCTCATATATCCATCATCTTATATGCATTTTATATTTTCTAATAAGTTGTATGTAATAAATTCCAAGGGACACATGTGGGATTTGAAAAGTCACATGTAGAATGTAAAAGGTCATGTATAGAATATGAAAAGTTGTATGGAAGCCCATAGGTCATAGAAGTTGAAGAGTCATGAGGAAACTCGAAATTCATTGTCATTTTTCATAAATAGCTCCTCGTAACTCAAACAAAGGGATTGGGATTCTTAGAGTCTTGCCTTGGTTTCTCTTGTAGTGCATAGTAGATAAATCCTTCTTTGGAGAAGCAAGTTGTGGCTTCATGTTCCACTACTGGATCTAGTGTTTCACTTATGTAATTGTGTACATGGAATCTTTAATTTATAATAAGAAGCTCTATGAGCCAACACTTCTTCATGCATGTATCATGGATGTAGTAGGAATATTCTTGTTATGTTTTCAATATATGTTGGCTTAATTACATACTAAGTTTAATGAACTATTTCATTGCTTAGATATGGACATTGTTGAATGAGTGTTGTTATGCATTCATGATTTTTTTTTATCATGTGAACTAATTTGCAAGTAATAAACAAGCCTTTCCCCTTGCTCCCAGGTGTCCCTTAAGATGGTACTATTACTTCCCTAACCAGAGGCTCATTTTCCTTTACCAGCCATAGAAGTTCCTATGCATCTTACATTTGGTGTCACACAAATATTACATACTTGCTTCCCCAAAGAGGTGTTTACGATCTCCTTTGTATGTGTTGAAACCAAGGCTTACCTCTAAAACCTTTGCAATGGTGGTAGAACCATATAGTTGAATGAGACTCCTACATGAAATGGTGTGAGGTCTAATTGTGACCTCATATCAAGGAGATCCCCTTACATGTTGGTGGTATCCAACACCATCAATAGTACCAAAGTAGATCAATTTCGAAGCTCATAGCAAGAGATATACGATGTGTACCACCTAAAGTAGAGACCTCACAAAATTATTTATTCTACATTCAAAATCTCATCAAATTAGTGATATTATATAATGATTTGTCAATAAAGTTTATAAATATAAAAACTAGTATATCAATAAAATGTATATAAAATAATAGGAACATAAAAATGTTGTAGATGATCACTATTTTCTCATGAAGAAAAAAAATTCCTAATATTAAAATAATCAATTTTAATGGAAATATATTAATTATTGTAACTAAATAAAACCCATTGATAAAGAGAAAACATCTAAACTATACATAATTGATTTATATTTATTACAATATGGATTCACATATTAGATGGGAGGCACATGGATATGTTGGAAATACTACTGAGAGGGGGTAGGGGGGTGAATCAGTATTAGCAAAACAATAATCTTTTCATTTCCATTATCAGATTCATATACACTACTTCAGTTAAGGATACCCGCGTATATACGCAACTGTGTTTAATGAAACTAGCATATATCCAGTAAACTTATGATTCAGTTAGTTGATCTTCAATGAGTGCATCAAAACATTATTAACCATATGAATAGTAAATAAGTGCAGTAAAATAGAACAGATCATCACACATAATAAGCACACATGAACACCATGATATAAGGTTGAAACCCAATGTGGGTGAAAACCACCTACTGCAATTCATCTCTATCTTCTTTTAATAAGAAACTTCTTTTTACAATATTTTTGTACTGGTGCAGTCTTATACCAGTATGCAGACTTCTACCTGTAGAAGGCTACAACCTTCTGTTTTCTTCCAGGGACCACGTTTCATAAATTTTTAGACTGGATCCATAAATACAAAACAATCACTACTGCAATACAATCATTAACTCTGAATCACCCAACAACTAAATCACTGAAACCCTGTCATCAAAACACAATCACCAGAACATAGACCAGGGCCCAGAGCTCTGCAACAATCACTAGAACCAACAACAACCTGAAATATCAAATCTCATAATGTATACGCTACTTGACTGTGTCAAACCAGCGTGTATACGCCCTTTCACTAGAGAGAACCCACGTACAGATCTGAAAATAATTACTTATACCTTCGCTGCAATTTTCAACTTCAGATATACCCAGAACATAAGATATAAAGGATAAGACATGTGCCAGTATTCAGATCTATTCATGATCATACCATATAATAATAATGCATTTAGTCTTCATGATCCCGGTCCATCAACCTTTATCAACCACATAGGTTCCTCCTTAGTTCAGATCAAGCAAAGCATCACAAACCCATCACCAGCATACTAGATCTCACACTTCATCAGATATTCATCACTTGCACACTAGCCTAATGATCTTCTTCTCCTTATATAGGTTTAGGCCTCTCTCAATACCATGGTCCAAAACCATGTAGCACCAATACCTTGGACCCAATACCAAAATACCATGGACCAAATACCACGAACCAAAACTTAGTTTTCCGACATGTACGTGCATTTCCCTCTATAAACTTGCATGTGTATGTATATGTGACTTAGTATATGGTTAACCCGTGTGTATATGCTTCTTTTTCATAGCACACCTGCATATACCTCTCTGATAATTAATTCTTTACTATTTACTAGTTGTACTGTGATCTGTCATTTGAGTGAGTTACAAAGTGATTTGCTTTACATGCTTGAGCATGCATATTTTGTGAAACTCTTTTGAATGTTTTGTGCATGATCTCAGATTTGTGGATTCTCCATGTGATTGAATTAATTTCCATTTCTAATTTTAGTATTTATTTACATTCTTGAAAGTATTGCACTGTTTTTTTTTTTTTTTCTGAGATTTTTTTTTTTCCTGAGTTCTTTCTAAAATATTGGTTAAGGTTATGAGTTTGAAGTTTAAATCATTTTCCTTCCACCATATGTGTGCCTTATATGAATACAAACGTTGGTGATATAAAAACAACTTTGTATGTAAATATTAAACTAAAACGATTTTGTATATGAACACAACCTGAACATTATTGATTACAGGTATCGTTTATGGTGCCTTTTCGAGATTAACAATTTGATGGAATTTATCTTTCAATGCGAGCTTATATATTATTATGACTGAGATCTAAAAGGTTTATGTTTTGAATTTTGGATAGGCACTCTTATTTACAATGCAAGTGTGTTTCCTTTTTTGTCATTGTGAAATTTCCTTTCGAGCTTTTACAATCATTTTCGTCGAGAATTTGTTTTGGATTTGGAGTATTTTTATTAAAGTTCAAGCTTAAGTTTTTCTCTTTTTTTTCATTTATTTCCATTTCTAATACATTCATATTTGAGTGAAGGGTAATTGGAACAAGACTATCCTAATGTAGGAGCAATGCACTCTAGTGTAGGAACAATGAATTTCTAGTGTAGGAACGATGAGTTACTAGTATAGGAATAGACCATTCTAGTACAGGAATAGAATGTTCGAGTACAGGAATAGAACATTCCAGTACAGGAACAAAGAATTCTTGTACTAGAATAGAGTATCCTAGTGCAGAAACGAGACTCATTTCGGTACAAGCACATGGTTGTTATAGCACAGGAATGACATAACTTTGGTAAAAGACACAGATTTATAAGTATAATAGAAAATCATTCCTTTTGTTCTTTTGAAAGCATTGGAGTTTTGATTACGGGAACATATTTCATTTTCCAACATTCTTTTTAGATTGATTTCAATGCATGCTTTAATTTTTTGTCAAGGTCTCTTTGCAAGTATTTTTCTTGAATTGAATCTAGTACTCAGAGTGGCTTGGTGTTGTTCTGCTGAAGGTCTTCTTTGCAATTTCATTTTGTTTCGATTCTGCAAAAATTAGTTAGAATGTTAGAAGTAGGATTTACATAAGTTAAAACAGAAGTCTTTGTCATTTCCTAGGCTACACCTCTGAGCTTACGTAGCCTTGGTTTGACAAATTAAGTGTTGAAGGAGTATATTGAACTATAACTCCGGCACCCAACATTTTGGCATTGTTGTGGGGACGCGATTGGAAGAAATTTGGTAAATCTTTTTTATTTTTTTGCAATAGGGGTATGTATTCTTTATTTTTTCATGCAATGTACTTCTTTTGTTTGAAGCAATTTTATTTGAATTAATATGTGTAATATCATTTTTTTATTGCGGAGTTTGGTTGAGTTTTTCAGCAAGTTTTTCAATTGTTATTTTTGGTTGATTTATTTTAAAATGTATGACTAGAAGTGGTAGGGGTCCGAATCCTAATAAGGGCCGAAGACATAGTGATAAATAAAAAATAAATAAATAAATAAATAAAAATAAAATAAAAAATAAAATAAAAATAAAATAAAATTTTACCATATTGAGCCTTCTCTTGCAAGAAGAAAGTGAAAGCAAACACAGACCCACCATGCTGGTATTGTCCACCCAGACTTTGGAGACAATAGTTCAGGAGTTTCGCAACCAACTGGTGCAGGGAAAGAGACTACTGGAACTCAAAAGATCATCTTAAACCATAGTCCACTTTCACGTTGTGTTGAGATTGGTTTGATTGGAGGAAGAAGGATGAAGGATCATGCTAAAGGAATTGGTGAGAATCAACGAAATGAGTAACAATCCACCTTTAGATTTGCTGTTGTGGATCCAAATGGAGTAGTTTAGATGAAGAATATTCCACCCTCCATTCTCCCTGATTTCCATGGTAAGGTACTCAGGGACCCATATTATTTTTTGTTTGAGTTTGATATACTGTGTAGAAGCTATGATTATTCTTCAGATGCCCAAAAGCTAAAATTATTTCCTACAACTCTCAAGGATTCAACATTACACTAGTTCATGGGGTTAGGAGAAAATACTATAGCCTCTTAGGAACAAATGAAGAAAGTATTTTTAACTAAATATCAGGAATATTGCAAAATAGGAGAAATGCGGGATGAGATTTTCACTATTTCACAAGGTGAATAAGAGACCTTGGAAGATTACTTAGAAATATTTTTATACATTCTTCAAAGGTCAAAACACAAATTTGATTTAAGTACCATTAGAACCTTATTCTTGCGAGGACTTACTGAAGTTGCTAGAAATAATTTGAACTTGCTAGGATAAGGGGATATTTCTCAAAATAATTTTTATCATATTCATGACTTGTGCAGGAAATTATAAAAGAATCAATTTAGATCTGGTAGAGGAATCCAAAGTAATTCTAAAAATAACAAATTTGGATCCACAGATGCTATGATTATTTGTTTGGGAAATAAAATGGACAATTTGAGAATTGAAATTATGGATACTGTTAGCATACAAATATATTTTTTAAAATGCCAACAAAAATTAGTAGAAGAGAAAGAAACATTATCCATTTATTTTCCTATATGTAGGAAAAAGAACCTTTGGTGTGAATGTCCTGCAAATGTTAAGAGTGCTAATAAATGTGTGATATGTATATGAAAACATCTACCGAGGAATTCCCTTCTATACCAACATTGAAAGCTACATTTGAAGGAGAGCATTAGGAACCTGAGTCATTACATGCTATGGGAGCACGAAAATCACGGTCTTAGGTAGTTACAATTATGACTCCTGAAAATACTCTTTATTTTTCTGGTTATAAGGCACCACCATATTCCTACGAAAATACAAATTACTCTCAGCCTTGGCAGCATGGGCATCAATTTCAGTATGGACAATCACTTCCACCTTGGAAACAAGGGTGGAGAGGATCACTGCACTATCACTACCCTACACCAACATAGTCATATCCCACTACTTATGCACCTTTTCCCGTGCCCCAATATACAATGCCACCAACTTTGCCTCAACAAACTCCAGTCATGCAATCATTACCATTACCACCATCCTTTTGACCACCTCAACTGCCTGCACAACTCGTACCAACCCAAATAATAAAGTGGTGAAAATGATCCATTCTATCAGACTGCTTCCTTTCCTTGTTTATTAGACTATCTCGGTTAGGGTTAATGACCTTTGACTGAGATCGGGAAGGGTAGTAAATCTAGAAAATCAAAAACAAAAACAACCCATGGTGATCATCGAGGAGAAAAGTGAGGAGGAAGCTCCCAATCATTTGAAAGGATATGTCACCATTTGACCCATTCCCACACATTCAGAGCCCTTACCATATTCTTCAAACCAACCTCCCTTTCTAGAGAGGTTGGTTATGGAGAAAGATGACCTCATGCCTGAGTCTAACCTGGTTACCGAACTTAGGAATATTTGTATAAAGGTTCCTTTTCTTCAAGCCATTAAAGAGATCCCCATCTGTACTAAAATTATTAAGGATCTTTTGTCTTAAAAAACCAAGGAGGAAAAGAGTAGAGCCTCATACTATCCAGTTTGTTGGAAGAGCAGTTGAGTTAATGATAGGGAGTGCTCAAATGGAAAAATATACTAACACCGGAAACCCAGTTGTTTTTGTCCAAATAGGTGATAGGCAGTGGGTCTCTCCACTGGTGATAGTTCTTAAGAAAGATGGGAGATGATGTATTTGCATTGACTATACAGAATTAAACAAAGCCACTCTCAAGGATTATTTTCCCCTTCCCTTTATCGATCAGGTGCTTGATACCATTTCTGGTAAAAACTACTTTTCATTTTTAGATGGCTTTAGTAGTTATAACCAAATACAAATCAGATCATGACAAAACCACTTTTACCTGTCCATGGGGAACATCCCCTCTTGAGTGCTTCCTTTCGGACTTTGTAATGCGCCAGCTACCTTTCAAAGGGTAGTATTGGCCATTTTTACTGACCTTGAGTGCGTAGAGGTTTACATGGATGATTTTTCGGTATTTGGTGATTCTTTGTAGGAAGTCCTCAAAAATTTAGAAAAAGTGTTTTTCATTGCCAAGAAGCTTGCCTCGCTTTGATTGATAAGAAATGTAGATTGATGTGTAAAGGGGGAGGGGGTATTTCTTGGTCATCTTGTCTCTAAAAAAGGTATTCAGGTAGACTCATCCACAATATAAGTTATCTTACATCTTTTTGCACCTAAAAAACAAAGGGAAGTGAGAGGATTTGTTGGACATGTGGGATATTATTGGAGATTCATTGAAAAATTTTCTAGGATAGCTACTCGTTTTTTTTTTACTCTTAGCTAAGGATAATGATTTCTCTTGGAATTAATCCTTCCAATAAAATTTTGAGGAACTCGAGCCACTAGTCTTAAGGGGACCTAATTGGGCTCTTCCATTTCATATTCCCTCAGATGCCTTAGATACTACCATTGGCATAGCCTTAGGATGAGATGAAAATCAATAATCCTACGCTATCTACTTCATTAGTAAAAACTTCTCACTTTCCAAATTGAATTATACCATGACTGAGAAAGAGGTTTTAGCCGTGATATTTTCTATTAATAAATTCAAACACTTCATTACAGGTTATGAAGTACTTGTACATACAGACCATTCTTCCATAAAATACTTAATGAATAAACCTTTGACTAGTGGTAGAGTGACTAGGTGGTTACTTTTACTACAGGAATTTAATGTTACCATTATTGATAGACCAAGAAAATCCAATGTTATAGTTGATTATCTTTCTAGGTTAAATAATCCTCGTGAAATAATTCCTGTAGACGATTCCTTTTGATGGGCCTCTAAATTAGACATAAATTAAGGCCCATGCCTCTAAATTAAACATAAATTAAGGCCTATGACCATCCTTCAACACATTAAACCTCCTTTCTTGCATTAGATAATGTATTTTTAACTTTAATATATTCATTAGGAAGGCTTATGAATAATTGCAGATGTGTGCCTGAGATTATTTATTTTTGTGGAATATTATGATAATATTTGGCAGATTATGAAGATCTAGAGTAGGAGTTAATTTAGGAACTTGCTCCCTACTATAGGAGGATCATTAATAAATAATAAATCAAGAAGATATTATGGAATTATGATACAGATTGTGGAACTCCAATGATTGAGAAAATCTAGGAATGTGTTCCCTACCATTTAATGCAGATTCTTAGTATTGGGGACTAGATCCACTAATCAAGCGATTTTGGTGGGGAAAGCTTCATCCATTCATGGGGAATGATTCCTAATCATTTTTTATAAGTACCAAGTCGAATTTTCCTCTAGGGAGAGATTTTCATTAGTGTTCTTGTGGTGAGAACTTGTATTTCTGCAACTCCATTATATTTTCTTGTAGGGATGTAATTGTATTAATGAAAGTAATGAATATTGGTGTCATGTTCAGCTTCTAAATATCATTCTCCTCCAGTGGTCTCTGAGTTCCTTGGGATTTGCCATCCCAGGAGCCTCAGAGCCCTTCTGTATCATTTTCTTTCATTCTTTTCACTTATTATTCACATGCATCTCTTGTTTTTATTTCCTTCTACTTCTACATTTAGTATTAATGATTTCTTGTTCTAGGATTGACTTAAATGGTTAATGTAAGTTCTTTTGTAGGATCAAAAGCATAATTTCATCCTTGGAAAATATTGGGAAGGTCATAGTAATCATTGAGCTACTTGGATTAGCTTTTTTATTCCCAAATCTAGATTTCTGGAACTCCTTTGTGGAAAAGAACAGTAAATTTCTGCTATTTTTGCTTGATTAGGTTATGCATTTTTTTTACTTACTGGCTCACTAGTTCTCGAATTTCTAGATTTTCGACTAGTAATTTTGTGCTATTTTTCAGCATGGGTTAACATAGGTCTTTTTGAGTGATTCCACTTGGAATGGAGACCTAAGACATCATAGTCAATAACAAAATTTGTCCCATCCAATTTTGATTTGATTTACTTATTCATTTGATGAATTATAATTTTGTATAGTAAATCTATAACATTCTGTAGTAAATGACGGGATCCTGTAGGAAATCCTGTAGTATCCTATAGAAATCCTATAGCATCCTGTAGGAAAGCCTGTTTTGAGCCCGAATTGAGAAAAATCATCATTGAAGCTGGGATTAGGCCTCTACTTGACCTCCATGCCATCAAGACCATTTTAACCCTCTTGCTCCACACTTGTCTCCCCTACCAAAGATCAAGGAAAGATTAGCATTTTCATTTATAAAGAAAAAATATTTTAAAAATGAGTTCTTTGATATTTACACATGCACACAACAATTAGTACTCTCTAGATCAGATTTCATGCTCAGTTAGTTTAAATCATCACATGTGATAAATACGGTTAAGCTAGGTTTCTTTTACATTTATTTCATGATCTTTATGAAATTAGAATAGCTTTACTTCCTTGCATTTATTTCTTACAATAGGTTAAGGTTCCATTTTGGGCATTTCAATTTCTCCAATTAGTTTAGGATTTGACTTTAGTACATGCACTCCACTACATCATGACAGTAAAGGAAGGACATATTGTATGCTACACATATAGTGTTGATACCTCTTAAGTTTGTACGAACCCCGGATTGATAATTAAAGTCAGTAGCCTTGGGAGTTGCAACATTCTTGTTGCAATACCAAGGTTCATCACTTTTTGGCACGATTGTCGGGGAGGTTCAAAGTATGCATTGTTTTCATCCCTAGTTGATTCATTTCTTTTTACTTTTTGCAAAAACAAAAAAAAATTACATTAGGCATATTTCATTTCAAAAATAGGAAAGTGCATTGCATTAGTGTTTTTATTCAATCATAAAAACAAAAAAATCTCCAACACAAACCCACCCCCTCATTTCATCAAATAGTGCAGTTAAAGCCACATCACCATCCACTTTTACAGGTACAAGAAGAAGAGATGGTAAAGAATGTAGAAGAAATGGATGGAGATGATGACAATGAGGAAGATCCTCTCGGATTTCCCATTCAAGATACCGATGGTAGCATGCACATGAAGAACATCCCTCCATCTTTCTTCCAAAATTTCATGTTCTAAGGTTAGAGGATCCATAAACCTTTATTTTTGAACCTGAAATTGCTTGCAGATATTATGGTTACTTATTAAAAACTCAAATATTGAGATTGTTTCTGGCAACATTGAAGGATAGGGCTCTTAAATGGTTCATGAGTTTAGGGACTAATTCAATAAGATCATGGAATAATATGCAAAAGATATTTCTAGAAAAATATAAAGATCATGATCTTAAGGAAGTAATGTTTAAAATGAATCAAAGAGAAGATCAAAGCCTTGAGGATCTAATAGATAGGTTCATGTATAATTTTAAGAGGGAAAAACTACATCATTTAGGATTCGACACACTAAAAACCCTCTTACTTAGAACAATTAGGGATGAGTGGATTGATCTCCTTGATCTCATGAGTAGAGGTGATGTATACCAACTATCATTTGAAGAAATTTGTGAAACATGCAAACACATATGAAGAGGAAGGGCAAGAGTAATTAAATCAACATCAATATCAGTAAGTCAAGCTAAACTTGGAAATTTTCTTGATAACTTTAAAACAAAAATTCTTAGCAATCTAACCAAACAAATAGAAATGTTAAGAATATAAAATGAGAAAAACGAAGATGTTGATATTCATGTTGTCCATGTAGAATCACATGATGTTAAATGTTGCTCCACATTACCAAGGTTGAAGTAAGTTCAACAAGAGGACAATGGAGCAAGTCAATTGCTAACGCAGCTATGTTATGTAGCTCCAAGAGGACCACGACAGCCTAGTCAACCTAGTATTATGCAAGAGCCTAATTCACAATTTCAAGGTTATTCATATCCACCTCAAAGTAATTGGAACAGGCCCTTTCCTTGGCCACATTGGCCATCTCAACCCCAAAACCAATCTTGGCAACAAGGTTAGAAAGTAACTTATGGGAGCCATCCACAATATCCTCAGTATTTTCCTCAATATCCTCCCTACCATTCATCTCCACCAAAACCACAACCGCAACCACGTACATCTAAAATATACACTCCCACTCAACTACCTATACCACCATTTCCAAACCCACACATTGAAGTAGCTCAGCCCACTTACAATCCTGAGGTACAACACCTCCAAACATCTCCTCTTCAAATCAATGGTATTCACCATAGCTTAGGAAGAGCATTTCAAAAAAGAGATTATTTTGATATCATTGAAGTACCACATCGATAAGAAGAAGATTCAAATTAGAAGACCCTCGAATCATGGGCTGCACTTGATGAAGAGCATACATCAAAATTAGATATCAAGAGAGCTCCTTCATGGTTACCATCAAATCCTCCATGTATTCAAGAGAGCAATCAACAAAAAGAGGAAGAGATGAAGGTCATGGTAGAAGAATACTTCCAAGGTGATCCAAATCAGCAAGTGGACCAGAGGCATCACAACTTATTGTAATATGGTTCCAGATAGTCACTAAGTTGCAACAATACTCTCTTCCTCAATTGTGCTTGATATCATCAAAGTCAAAGCATTTGATCACTGAAATCTAGGTACATGTCAAAGCATACATTTCAAGCCTACACATGATTTTGTCTGTCATATTGATGTGCACATGGCTCCATTGGAAGTATTCTTACCTTGAAAGTGATTTTGTTTTTCAAGTAGTGTAGGGTAGAATTTTTTTTTTGAAAAATAAGAGAAAAAAATCTCAAGTGAAAACCTACTTTAAGGTAGTCAATGGGTTGGGAAAAAAAAAGAGAAAAGAGGAAAACCTAAAAGATCCCAGGTGAAAACATCCTTTGAGGCACCTAGGTAGACCTACTAGTTGAAAACCTCATTGAGGAAGCTAGTAGGCCTAGAAAGAAAATAAAAATAAAAATAAAACAATCCTTGCTCCATGTATCTTTTTGATGAATGCAGGTGCTCTCCAACATCTACAAGGAACACAAACAAGTTTCCACCAAAGAAAGAAAAAAATAGGTCAAACCTAGCCAAAAGAAGTCAAATTTTGACTTTCTCCTCCTTTTCTCAAATTCTCCAACATGACCAAGGCCATGCCAATCCATCACCCTCATCTATTTCCACCATCCACTCCTCATTCCTAAGCTTCTACCACTCATTTTCCTTATTGTCCCAAAATACTACAGGAAAACTATGTTTTACTACATGAAACAAAATACATAGAGCATAAATTTGTTTTTTTTCATAACTTGAAAACCAAGCATCCATTTCCCAATTTGTTTCAAGGGGAGATGCATATGGATGATGGTAACATACTCAAGAAATTTCAGCAAATTCTAGTGCACAGTTTCCAAGAAATGGGCCTCCATCACCTTCAGCCATTTTTAGTTTTTTCTCGAGATTCGTGAATCCGTTGACCAAAATTTGTTATGCGGAGGTGAATAATGATGATGGAAACATGTTCTAGAAGTTTTAGGTCAGTCCATTCTACCATTTTGGAGATATGGACAAAACAAATCTGCTACAAGAGTTTATCCTGAATTTTGAAAAAATTGTTTGCACGACAGCAGGAGGAGGATCAGAGCAACAAGAGAGGATCAAAGGGGACCTATACAGTTCATGTTTCCATTTATCCATTCCACATCCTTCATCATTCCATCCATTTTTCTTTTCATTTAGCTCAGTTTGCAAGGGTCCTGTGTTTTCTACAGGATTCCCTGTAAACCTATAGGATTCCCTGAAAACCTACAAGATGATCTTGTAGGAATTACAGTGGCTTAGGAATCCCAAAAAAAAGTAACCCTAGAGAAAGCGGATGACCTGATTATGTCAAAATAATAAATTTATACCTCACCATCTCATCACCATGCCTCTCTCCACCATGATCACCCCTGCATTCATCCAATAAAGTCAGTTTCAAAAACTTTATAGTTTTCAAAAAAAAAAATAGACAAAAGAGGATGAAGACAGAGAACAAGGGGACAACACTTGAAAGCTATACCTCTCATTCAACAATCCATATACCCCTTCTCTACCCATTCCAACCATCTTCATGCTCCGAAAGTGAAGAAATGATTAAAAAAATTTGAGGGAGAGGCAGCAATAGGACATCCTGTAGGAAATCCTGTAGCAACCTGTCCCACAAAACAAAAAATCACCGGTTGTAGTTAGCTCAACATGGAGATCCAGAGATCAAATAAGCTCCTCTAGAGCTTAGCAGTAACATCAGGATGATTAACATCACCATCCAGTACTTGTACATCAAGGAAAAACATCAAAGGAAAAAAATAAGAAGAGAAAAACACATGGAACAAATACAAGAAAGGACTTCACTCTCCAACAAACAACATCTACAAGAAGGCCAAGAAGAAGCTACAAGAGTAAATATGATGGAAAAATGGGTCAGATACTCTTTAGGAAAGTTGATATAGGTCCCCCAACACCTACACGTCAACATCAACTCAACAGTAATGTGCATGTCTCTCCAAAAACCATCAAGTAGGTACAAGTATACGGTATTCTTGACCTCTTCTCTTGAGCATATTATAGTTAGAAATTTGTTGTCATTGCATGAGAGATGAGGTTTTATAAGCTAAGGATGGGTCAACAATCTCAGCCACCTTCAACTATTTAATTACAACTTACTCCTTCACTCATGCAATGTTGAAAAGTCAAATTATGAAGGGTGATAATTTCAAGGAATGAGGACAACAGTTAAAAGAATAAATTTTTGCAAAGGCCAATTCACCACAACACTCCAAGCCCTCCATCCACCCCATATTCACTATCTATTCATCATTCATCCATCCCATTTCATTCTTGAAAAAAAAATAGAGCATCCTCTACATTTTCAAAAACATACGCTACTCCCTTTGAGCCCTAGCATTGTCATCCAATCCCTCTTCATCATTTCTCATCACTCCCATACAGTTAGAAGACCCTGAAAGAGGACGAATGACTACTATAGGAAGGCATAATGTTGCTACAAGATGGAAGAAATGAACAAATTATGCTAACCCCCAAGATGGTAGATCTTAAGAGAGACCTAATCAAAACAGAGAACTCCAAGGCCATTGGGTAGTCATCTAGGCCATCAGAGAGAAGAAGGCAACAAATGGAAATGAGTCATTCATCATAGACAAAGAACTCAAAATGCAATCATGAAAAGATGTTTCCCAAGAGGTCTCCAATCTCTTTCTAACTTTTGTCCAAGGCCTAAAAATGGGAAAAAGGCACGGGAGTCAAGTTGAGGGCCTTTCCTAGGCTCAGAATATCATTTATGCTCAAAAATGGTTTCCTGTAGTTTTAACATGGTTTCCTGTAGGCTTCCTGTAGTTTTGACAGGGATTACTATAGGATGTCCTAGTTCTTAGCTAAAGACATTTTGAAGGTTTCATAGGTGTCAAAATGGTGGAACAAGATAGCAGAAGGTTGCTAAGGATCTGGAGGACCTTGCTAAACTGAAAGATATTCAAGAACCCACCTTGAATGAGGGGAATAAGGTAAGCTAATGGTATCAAGAAACAATTATTTTTCTTTGCACAATTATGTTTTTGTGCTTGTCCTTGTATAACTTACAACCAAGATTCTTAATGCACTAGAGAGAGGCCACCAGGGCCATGAATGAGGCACAATGAGGTCACTAAGTTGCTTAGAGGATAAGCAACACTTTCAGTAGGGGGCTATGATGGGCCTCTAAATTAGACATAAATTAAGGCCCATGCCTCTAAATTAAACATAAATTAAGGTATATGACCATCCTTCAGCACATTAAACCTCTCTTCTTGCATTAGAATTTTTAATTTTAATATATTCATTAGGAAGGTTTATGAATAGTTGCATATTTTTGCCTAATATTATTTATTTTTGTGGAATATTTTGAGAATATTGCGCAGATTATGAAGGTTTGGAGGAGGAGGTAATTTAGGGACTTTCTCCTTACTATAGGAGGATCAATAATAAATAATAAATCAATAAGATATTATGGAATTATGGCACAAATTGTGGAATTCCAATGATTGAGAAAATCTAGGAATGTGTTCCCTGCCATTTAATGCAGATTCCTAGTATTGGGGACGAGATCCACTAATCAAGGGATTTTGGTGGTGAAATCTTCATCCATTCATAGGGAATGATTCCTAATCATTTTTTATAAGTAACATGTTGAATTTTCCTCTAGGGAGAGATTTTCATTAGTGTTCTTGTGGGGAGAACTCATATTTTTGCAGCTCCATTGTATTTTCTTGCAGGGATGTAATTGTATTGATGAAAATAATGAAGATTGGTGTCATGTTCAGCTTCTAAATCTTGTTCTCCTCCATAGGTCTCTGAGCTTCCTTGGGCTTGGCCATCCCAGGAGCCTCAGAGCCCCTTTTTGCCATTTTCTTTCCTTCTTTTCCCTTCCTATTCACATGCATCTCTTGTTTTTATTGCCTTCTACTTCTGCATTTAGTATTAATTACTTCTTTTTGTATGATTATCTTTCTTATTCCCAAATCTAGATTTATGGAACTCCTTTGTGGCAAAGAACAATAAATTTCTGCTATTTTTTAGAACATGCTAACGAGCTTCAATCGAGCGGGTTCCACTTTGTTTTGGGAAGTTTTAGTGTCTATGGATAAATGCTTGAATCCCTAGACTAGTAGCTATGTCTAAAACAACAGTGCAAAGCATTCTCTACTTTTCCTATGACCAATAGATAAAATAAGAGGCAAGGAAGCCTACCTATAGCTTTCGCTTGCTTCTTATCTTCCTTGACCAACTCTATCACTCCTCTCCATACTTAATCCACTTGAAGAGTACCTGCACACAGACAAAAGACAACAACCAATCAAAGCATATGATAATGATTTATTGATTAAAAATAGCATGGAGTCAAGTACATGATACAGATATGAAAGCATAAATGAATAACACAAGAATATGAAAACAACTTTTAACACTTTATTAGTAAAAGGAAGAGTTACAACCCATTGCTCAATTCAACAACACTCCTCTAGTTCAATCCCATCCTCTCCTCATAATAAGAAAGACATTTTGAAATCATTACAATACTTGAAATCAACTAAAGTCTCATACTAACAACATCTCCCTATAATTCAATAATCTCCAGCCCTTGATCACTTAAATGAGTGGTCTTTTTATAGGTGAATGAAGGAAGTTATGCCATAAATGGTGATAATGAATGCCCTCCAAAACTTAGAATTTAGTTCCATGGAGGAAGGGATAAGGGATTGATGTTCCTTAACTCCCTTCCTCATCCAAATATGAGCTCAAAGGAGTAGATAGGCTTGAGAAACTTCTAGAGGCATCCAATGGATAAGGAATCTTTCAAACCCTCATGGAAATTTGCTCAAATTCACCCAGTTCAGGCCAAAGAGCAACCAAGTGTGCTGCATAGCCCCCTATCAGTGAATGGTTTACATTGTAGCGCACCCTAATGAAGGCCTACCTACGCTGATCTTCTTAGGGGTAGCTTTTGGATGATTTTTGTCATGTAACTTCTTGGGAAGCTAGGCATTCTGATGGTTGACTTCTTTATGGCATATAACAACTGAATTAGGGCTTGATGGGCCCTAATAGTACTTATCTATAGGTTGGGATTGATGTGCCCAAATGGATTCGTAACAGTTGCCCCCTAAAGCATGAAGTCGTAAATATGTATGTTGAGTGAAATGCTTTATCATGTGGAGAGGAGGCTTCGAAGTGGAAGGTGACCTGCATCAATTACAATACATATATCATGATGATTTGATCTTTTCTCATGAACTTGCTAAGGGAAAGCATACCCATGCTCAACTTATAAACTTTCATTACATGTACAAATATAGTCGTCTACAAATATAGACCCATGAATGGTTGACCATGAATGTAAGGCCATCATACATTTGATTTAGTACTCCTGAATATATCGCAGCCCAGATGGATGAAACTAGATCTAGGGTCTTCATTCTCATTCAATCTTTTGCTCAAGAACAAGTCTAACCATGTGAATAGATTTTCTGAAGTCAAACATGGGAAGACATCATCTGATTACCAGCCAATGATGTAAGTCGTTAACAGATGGGAGAGGAGTCACCGATAATGATAATGACCCTCAAGGTACTACAGTACAGTTCACATGGTGTGAATAAATTATTTGATGTCAAACACCATACAAAGTCTTTCGTTCGAAGGCCAATGATGTCAACCTATCGCCGGAAGCGAGAATCCTGCCATTGATGTATGCAAGCCTCAAGGTACTGAAGGGGTGTTTCTAAGTCAACTTCTTGGATGATGTGCTGATGTTGTCAAGAAGCGACTCATCGTAGGAGGGCCTTGATGTATCCCACATCAACGGCATGAAACGAGGTAAATTATTTTGGAGATGAAAAAATGACTGACGACACAAGGTTCAGGAATGGTGGTCATGAAAATGAAGGTTTACGGTATTGCAAAGGATGAAGTTTGAACTGAATAACTTCTCTTGAACATGTCAACGACACTAAGATGAATTGGTAGCATTGACCCAAAACAAAGTAATGGATGGTGTGATAGACCAACGGTATGATAACCATCAAGCTGAATGACCCAACCCACATAGTCACAGTGATGAGGTGAAAGTGTCATGTTCAAGAGCGACTTGTTACCATAAAGTTTTCTTCACTTTTTCCCATTTCCCTGGTCATTGCTGACCAATACCTATTTACTTTTTATCAAGCTTGAGGAGGATAACTTATTCTTGTTGTATAATTTTACCCTTTGGGCAAATCCATCTCTATTTGATGCTTTAATGAGTCTAGTGAAGGTGAAACTCAGTCTTGTCTAGATGGACAAGTTTGTTGCTATTTGATCTTTTTAACGAGTTTAACAACAAAGATAACTCAGTCCTTTTCATATTTAGAGAGTTTGAGAAGGGAAGAAAAGAAAACTCCACAATTTCTTTTTTGTATGTTAATCTCTCTTGTCCGAAAAGGTGTAAAATAATACAAGAGAGATATCGTTTCCTATCTTTTAACAAGCTGGAAAAGACAAGCGCACGACAATCTTTTCATGTTTAGAGAGTCTAAAAAGAGCTTAAAGAGGACTCCAAGGGGGTTCCTTTTTCATTTTTAACAAAGCTCGAAAAAGAGATAAAAGTTTTCTTTGTGATCAAAGATGTTCAATTCACATTTGGGCACGTGAAATTCTACATTTCAGTTGTTAAACCTATTCAAAACACCATCAAAATGGATTAAAAATACCTGTTTCATGGATAAAAATGGATAAAACTAATGTTTACTTGATTAATGTGCAAGAAATAAACATAAAAACAAGTTTTACCATTCATTTTTACCATTTCGCATTTACCCTTTGACTTTGGTGCTCTGGAATAGTTTTTACCTCGAAGTTCACTAGTTGATTATGGAGGATTCAGTGAACCATTTCTCATGCTGTCCGGACCAAGTAGGAGCCATATTTGTTCTCTTTCATTTCATTCCATTTATTTTTAGTTTTAAGCAAAAAATTTGAGTTTTTGAGGCCCCTAGGGTTTCAATTTTGAACTCTGGATTTAGCGCACCCTTTTAATATCGAAAGGTGCACTGCATTACACACATCTAAAAGGATTCATGCATTGCATTGCACTGTCTCTAAGGCATGTGTGCATTGGGCACAAAACCCAAGTTTACACAACTATTTTCTCCCAAATTTTCCGCTGTTTTTTGCAAAAAATGGATCCTAATTTGTCTAATGGTTGCATTGCAGACATTCATCGGATCAAAATGGTGATTATATGGAGAGAACAAGAGCACAAAGAACAAGATATCATTGCCCTAAATAATCAGGGTATAGTTGAGGCCCTAAGGAATTGTGGGTTACTCAAGTATTTCCGATTATGTAACATGCGGCAGCTGATTTAGATTTTACAGTTCCTTGTTCGTTCATGGGATCATACTGATCATGTCTTTCACATTAGGGACAAAGTGATCCCATTTACCATTGATGATATCTACTTTCTAACTGCACTTTTGAGGTGGGGTGCCCCCATCTCACTATCAGGATTTGCCAGAGGAGGTGAATCAATGAGAGACTATATACGACAGTTCTGTCGGGAAGGTGCTCAACCTAGCAGAGACGGAAAGATTAACATCAAGGATGTTAGTGATTTACCATTGAGGACGATCCTTTTCACCCTCGCCAAACTAGCTGGTAGCGCGACACTACACTTGGCAAACAGATCATACATGTAGTATGCTTTAGAGTGTTTAGAGCCAAAAGTGTTCAACTGGTGTGAGGCAGTTCTTTCATCCGCAAAAGAACAACTGACCAAGGTGAAAAATGGAAAGACAAAGAACTTTGGCTATGGGTCGATCCTAATTTCTTTCACCTTGGAGAGAATTCCACTTATGCAACCACAACTTATTTCACTGGGTGTATCTGGACCTAGAGATCCACGAATGCAAACATGGGTAGATCTTATGGCTAGACATGCTGGTTAGTCATTCATCTCTTTTACCCCTACATTCTTTGAGTGGTTTGATCGATAGGATATGGCTTTCACAGAATATCCATATTTAGGAATGGATTTCTGTGGTGATCCGGACTTGATGTTACTAGTTGGTGCACTGTGGAGGGCTATAGGTAAATTGTTTGACCAAAGTGCTTTTGATTTTAAAGTTTGTACGTTATTTTGTGTTTTTTTATTATCTCCAAGACTAAACAAAACATTTTTTAATGTATGCAGATGTTGGACCCGTTCGACCTGTGGGGCACCAACGAGAGGTAGGTGGGCCAACACATAGACCTGCTGGGAGAGCAGATCTTTGAGACTTAGATTTAGCTGAGACAATGGCTGAGCTACAGGATTACATAGAGGGTTTGACCCTAGGCATTCTCGATGTCTGAATCGAGGAGTTGCCTATGCAACTGCAACGCCACACCATTGGTGTGTTGAGTCATTGGATGTGACTTTTACGCATGATAGCATAGGCTGTGACCTGTTATCATGAGAAGCACTAGTCTACTTAGATGTTTTCTGCCTACATTTTGAGTTTTTGGGTCAGATGACCAATTTTTATCTTGGACACAAACTGTTTGTAAAAACTTTTAAAACAACTATCTGTTTTACTTTCAGAGTTTTATTATGGTTAAGAGATGCAATCCTATTCAACTATTGATGTGAATTGAAAATATTTACTTTACATATGTCGCAGATGTCTATTTAACACGTAATTTGTTAGAGAATCATTTAATGTGTTTAGATTTCTAGGAATATGATGATATTGAATAAACTCAAACTACCTTTCCAAAATATGAACTCTAAGGAAAATGCGATGAATTGCTAGGTTTCGAACGGTATAAATGCCAGTAAGTTGTAGTACGAGTTGTGAATCTAGCCTAATGATGATTCAGTGTATGCCAAGTGAAATGGCATCAGAGAAAAGTTCAATCAACACACTATAATCAGCAATGTTGTTTGTCAATCAACCAATAGAAATCCCCCTAAAACTCACTAACTCGTCGCTTGGAGCGAAAACGGCCCATGCTATAGAGGATAAATTCTACGTACTGTGACTAGCCCCATAGGCGTAACCAACAAATGGTTCCAAAAAGTTTGACATCTGCACCAAATGCAAAGTGTATTACTTAATAAAATAAGAACTCTAAAAGAAACACACACACATGCAATCAAAGCATATATACAGTGAGTTTTACTATACTTAACTAAGAATTGTAACATTTAAGGTACAACCCATTTTGAGGCTACAACAATGGAATCCCATCATAGTCTGCTAACACATAGGCACCTTTTGTCAAAACACGCTTAACAATGTAAGGCCCCATCCAAAGTGGTTCAAATTTTCCTGCGCCAAGCTTATCAGACTCTTGATCATAAAGAAAGTCTAGGTCACCTTCTGAGAAGACACAAGGCTTGACATTTTTATCATATTGCACCTTAATACGTTTCTTGTGCACTTCGTTAGCCAATGTGGCATTGTGATGGGTTTTATCTAGATGAATTAACTCTAAGAAACATGCTTCTTCTTCAAAAGTGTCGTGTAGCAGGTCAATCGCGAGTTTGAGAGACGAGATTTCACATTGGATTGGTAAGACTACTTGCAAACCAGTGTAAATCCGGTCACATTTCTCATTGAGGTTCGATATGCCCACAGAGTCGAGTACATGATTAAATGCCAATTTATTTTATGAACTCCAATCATTCTTTGCAACATGTGCTTAAGGACTTTGTTGATAGCCTCAACTTGTCCATTAGCTTGTGGATAGTATGGAATAGAACTATCATGTGATAGTCCTAACTTGGCGGTCAACTCAACCATCATATGATTGCGAAAATGTGATCCATGATCTATAACTATGGCTTGCGGTACACCAAACCTGGCAACCACATGGTTGAAGAAAAGTAAAGCAATCATTTCGCCACTGTTATTCAATGTTGGCATCGCCTTGGCCCATTTGGTAAAATAGTCAATGACGACTATAATATGCCCATGCCCCCCGACCAAGGTGGGGTTACATGTCATAAAATCAATGCCCCATTTGGCGAATGGGCCAACAACAAGGACTGGATGCAGTGGTGCAGGTGGTAATCTGGTTTTTCGGTCAAATATCTGGAGCATGGCAACTTCTGACAGAAATAATGCAATCTTTGAATATAGTTTGCCAGAAGTAACTAGCACAGGGAATTCTCTGTCCGGTAGCATAACCAGATAAATTCCCCCCACAAGCACCTGAATGACACTCATTCAAAGACTTTTTGGCTTCCTCATGAGTGAGACACCTACGTAAAATTGTATCGACACCATGACGATAAAGTGTATCACCAACGATCAGATAATCTTTGGCTTGGTATCGAGTACGTCATTGTTCTGAGTGAGAGGTATTAGGTTGAAAAGCTTGGGTCTGGAGATAGTCCAGTATATCTCCATACCGTGGATCACTTGACGAGATAAGAATAGAGACTCATCCAAGATTGATGCTTCTGATGTTAAATCATTGGAGGATGAGGGAAGATCACAAACTAACTCGGTGAAGATAAGAGATTTCTTTGATTTAGATTCGATAAACTCCAAATCAAACTCCTACAAAATTACTATCCATTTTGAATATTTTCCCCCGAACAATTGACGTGACAAAATGTATGTCATAGGGTTGTAATCTGATATAATGGTAGTTTTACAGAGGATGTAATGACGAAATCTCTGTATAGCTTGAACAACTGCCAAAGCTAACTTTTCGATGTAGGAATACTTACTTTTGGTATCGTTGAGATTATGACTCAAGTAATAAATAGGATGTTCAATTCCACTTTCTTCTTGGACTAAAACCATACCAATGGTTGTATCTACAGTGACGAGATACATGTAATAGTCTTTTTTATAGTTTGGGGCATACATTAATGATGCTCTAATCAAGGAATATTTGAGAGCATCAAAGGAAGCTTGTGCAACCTGATCCCAATGGAAGCATACCTCTTTCTTCAATAGATGTGTAAAACCTTCAACCAACTCAACATAGTTTGGAATGAACCTCCTCAGAAAGTTTGCCTTCCCTTGAAGTCTCTATAACTGTAACAAGTTTTAAGGTGGAGGCAAGTCAATGATTGCCTGAACCTTAATTGGATCGAGTTGAATTCCATCTTTTGAGACTACAAATCCAAGAAATCAACCAGAGCCAACACAAAATACACACTTGTGTGGATTGAGTCTTATCTTGTAGTGTCGACACCGTAAAAATATTTCTCTCAAATGTTGTGGGTGATTAGACCGCTTTCATGAATGAGCAGGTAAATCATCAAGATAAGGTTGAACAGTGTGTTTGATGTCATGGAAGGCATAATTCATTGCCATCTGAAATATAGCTACTGCATTCTTCAAACCAAAAGGTAACTTTCGATAGGCGAATGTGCCCCAAGGACAAATAAAAGTTGTTTTAGATTGGTCCTGTGGGTGGATATTGATTTGATTGTAGCCAGAAAATCCATCCATGAATGAAAAGATTTCACATCCGGCACATTCATCAATAATCTATTCAATAAAGGGTGTAGGATAATTGTCTTTTGGACATGCTTGATTTACATCGCTATAATTGACGCACACTCGAATTGTCCCTTGTTTTTTCATTACTGGAACAATGTTAGATACTTAGTTGGTAAGAGGTACAGGGAAAATGAAGCTAGTACGCAAAAGTTTTTCAACCTCTACTTTAATGGCAATGACTTTCTTAGGATGAAGAGGTCGATGCCGTTGTCGTACTGCTTTGACATCAGGGTACAATTTAATCTCATGTTCAACAATTCGTGAGTCAATTCCTAGCATCTCCTCATAAGAACATGCAAAAATATCTCTAAATTCACGAAACAGAGCACGATAATTATCAAGTTCCAATGGAGAACAGGATTTTCTGACATGAATGGTCTCTATGATATTAGGCTTGGTTGAAATGTTTATAGAAATTGTTTCTTCTATGTTGGACAAATTACGCTCAAAATCTACAGTTTCTACTCTAACAAAATTCGACAAGAAATCAACAATTGATGGGTGTTTAAACTTGTTTGAATAATCTTCTTATCATTTGGAAGATTGGAACGATGATGATAATCTCCCCACCATTCCTCTCCTATCATTATTGATTGTATGATTCCTTCATCCATAGAATGTATACGTGAAAAAGGATCCGAAGACGTACCATATTCTAACGACCTATCTACCCATACAAAAGTTGAGTGCGGATTTGGGTTTTCCACACAAGCCCGAAAAATTGATTGCTATGATAATTCAATGGGGCTTAATGGAATACCTCAAGATTACCGTCAACTTCAAATTGGTTGGAAATCCTCCTTAAATCAGATGAGGTAGAGGAAATCATATTGCAAGTTTCTACTCTTCCCACTTCCGCCAAATTAGATGGTGATGGGAGGGTAAAAGTACCCATTAGAGAATGATCTTTAAAGAGACCTACTCCAACACTTTGAAGTGACAGTGGGGGTCCGTGTACCAATGGAATGCTTCCTGTAGCGTGTGAACTATTGGGAAATAAGGCTAGCTGATCAATAACTGTGATTCCACCCTTAAAACGGAATGTAATAGTACGAAATTACATGGAAACCACAGCACCCATAGCATATACCCAAGGCCTTCCTAGTAAAAAGTTGTAATCGAGGTGTCTGTCAACTACCTTAACTTCAATAGTAACTGTTTTGGCCCATAGTTCGATTTGCAGGTTACTCAAAATCCCACATGGAGTGTATGTTTGTCCATCAAAAGCTTTCAACATGGTTGGTGATTGTGATAATGGTGGTGAACCAAGTGTTTTCCAGCAGCTCATGGACATAATGCAAGTAGATGCCCCCTCATCAATAATAGTTTGGTGAACATTCTTATTGAGAGCTTTTACTTGGATTAGGAAAGCTAATTGTGCTAGTAACTGTGGTGAATATCCCGCATGGTTAAAGACCACAAGATTTGAATCTGTAGGATCTATTCCACCTATTGCTGATAGTAAAGCCTATTTCTAGGAGGGACAGTTTTGCAACACCTCGAGTGTCGACATAGCTGAAGGTGATTGAGCAATATCTTCTACTATGTTATAGTTTTGAGCTACTCGAGCCCGAGGGTTGAATATCGATTCGTGTACAACTCCCTTTGGTGGTTTTATTGTCAATTCAGGGACAATAGGTGGAACAACTTCAAATGAAGTCGAGGTTGAAGGATTAGGTTGATATGTGGCCTAATTATTCAATGACGATGGATTTCCATAATCTTTGTTTCTTGTTGACACCAAAACATCATTTTGTGGATTTGCAATGGATAACATAAGTACTTGGGATGTGGAAGCATGGTCTGCTGCAACCAAATGTGTTTCTGGGGTTGGAAACAGATCTGGCAACACCGCTGATGTGTTTGAAGTCTTTAAAAGTTTAGAGACCTCAGAGCGATGTGCACAATCTCTTGTATAATGCTCGTCATTACATATGAGACATGGATAACGAGGTTTCCTTGCTGCGGTAGAGGAATCAGATGATTTCTTTGGAGGGGAATTTTCTTGTTTCTTTTTGTTCTTCTCCTTTTTCTTGTTTGCTCATTGCTTTGGATCTTTGCCTTTGTCAGATGACATGGCATTATTCTCAGAGGCAATAGTATTTTCTGATGCATTGGTAGGTTGATTGGAAACATCAAGAGTTTGACCAGATGGTCTTCTTGCTGAATGTGTGCTTAAAGAACCGATCACACCATTGTCGGCATGAAAGTCCTTATTCTATTTTGGAGGAGGTGGAATAGTGAAAGTTGGTCGAGGTGCATTGGGAATTTTATCATAAAGCATGCTGGATTGTGTGTAAATAAAATCCAAGTATTTGACACGAGCAATGACTTGCTCTTCCATGACAACTCCAACTTTTGCCACATCCTCGGTGATTGATGGCAATAAGGATTTTATGAACCACTCAGCTAAAAGCTAATCGAGAACATATGTCTTAGCAATTTGACGATGACGCCACCACTCATGAATATGATCTGATATATGGGTAGTAGTAGCCTGTTTAAAGTTGGTTAGGAGTTCCATTCCAGTCTCGTATCTGATAGGTAATTGGAAGTGGGTCAAAAAGGTAGTGGCTAAAGTGTTGAAGTTATCAAAAGAAGCTCTTGGTAATTCAATGTACCATTTAGTAACTAGACCAGTAAGTGTTCTTTGGAAAAGACGAAGTCTGACCGAATCATCATTTAAGGAGTTAGATGAACACCACAAATGAAAGGTCATAACATGATTTGATGGGTCTTCTCCAAGATTTCCGTTAAACTTTGGAATGTCAGAAGGTAACTTATGTGGAATTATTGGCCACCAAGGTGCATATAAGATTGGATCATTGGTGAGCCGATTTAAATTTGGTAATTCTAAAGCTACTACAAATGGCATCTGTCGATTCAAGTCAGGTTGAGCATACCCAGGATATGATGGAATTTCTTGAGCAATAGGTCTTTGCATACCGACATAGGGCATCTGCATTTGGTAACCTTGGTATGGTTGTTGAACAAAACCAGTATAAGGTGGTTGTTGATAACAAGGTTGAATGTGTGGTTGTCCATAACCTGCAAAGCCTTGTTGACCTTGACCTTGATAAGCTTGAGATTGACCAAAACCAGGTTGAGCCTATGAAATAGGTCCAAATTGAGGTTGGAACTACTGGAATTGGGGTTGTTGAAATTGAGGCTGCCACAGTTGTTGAATCAACTATTGTTGTTGATGGTACAACTGTTGTGGATTCAACGGTTGTTGTTGTCTAGCAATGAAATGTTGGCCAAGTTGTGAATAAACTATACCAGTGTAAGCCTTGGTTAGTCCAGATAAGGGTACACTAACCTAAGGTTATTGTTGGACTCCAGAAACAAGTGGTTATTGTACAACAACCTGAGGAATTGAACTTCTTGACTTAAAACTTGTGATTGCAAGGTAGAAGGATCAATGTGAACAGGTTGAGATACAATAGTTTGAACTTGTGACTGTGGTACAGTAGTAACAACAGGTGTAGTAGGAATAACTGACACAATTTGCATTGGTTATGTTGGATACACAACCCTTGGTTGAACTGGCATTGTTGGTTGCCATTGACAAACTCTAATTCTAGGTTGACCTGAATATTGTGGGATATTACCATATGGTATTCCCCCATAATAAGGAGGATACGATGAATAAGCCTATTGCTCTCCATATGGTGGCAATCAAGTATTTAATGGATACATAGGTCTTTGTTGACCAGATTGCTCAACTTGATACTGATATGCAGGATCAAACTATTGAGTTCCCATTAGAGAAGAACCAGGTAGAATTCTAGTTGAGGACATGGGTGATGACCATGGTGTAGAAGCAACCCCCGAATGGGTTGTAGACAATGATTGGTAGCCAACCAGGATGGATGATTCACTATTACAGGTGCAACTCAAGTGTGGTATAAAACATTGAAGAGGTTACAACAGAAGAATCTACTGCAGCTGCATCAGATGATACAGTCTGTGATGTTGAAGGTTGTTTAGCCATAGTTAACTGACCCAAAAGTTTTTCTAAATAGTCGATAGGTATTTGAAAAGAAGCAGGATCAAATGAAGTAATGAAATCAGGAGTACTAAGGTAAAGATAAAGCCCAATTCCAAAGTGAAACGGGGTCCCAGGTGTGGAATCTTCTTCTAATTCCTCCTCTATGGCAATCAAACCTGGTGGAAGAACTTCACCGTCATGTTCGTAAAAGATTTCTAGTGTTGGTGAAGTTGAAGTTTCAATAGTTACTGATGTCTAAGGGCTAATTGGTTGATTGTCTTCCGGTAAAGTAACAACTTCTGAATGTTCAAATGCGAAGTCCAAATGTTCGGGTAAATGAACAACAGTTTCAGTAAGAGGTTCCTGAGCAACTTCAAGTTCAGATGTAACTTCTATTTGAATTGGGATAGATTTTGGATTAACTTCTGGTTGAACTGATTTAAGTTCAGAAGTACTTTCTTGTCGAGAAATTTCAAGTTGAGGATTAACTTGTGGTTGAACAACTTCAGTTACTATTTCACTAGGATCAGTGCTAATGTCCTTAGGTAATTTTCAAACTTCTTCTTCAAGAACGGATGTACCAGAAATAGTTGGAGTAACTGGAGTCTTTGTACTTACCGAAATAGTTGATTCAGGTAACTCAAATGAAGAACTAGGAGTTCTTGATGTACTAGACTCAGTTAAGCGAGACCGCTTTTCCGAAATTGGTGTCGTTTAGGGAGGCAAAGGAAATTTTCTCACTGTTCTCCATGAATGACGGGGTATGGGTTGATGTTCCTCCACGATTGCTGATTAATTTTATTATCAAAAAAGAAATAAACAAAAAGGGGTATACTAGGCAAAAGGTTTACCAAGCAATTGTGAACTGCAGAATACCTCCTGGAAAACCAAGAAGTACAAGTAGGCAATCTCCCTGAATGCTGTGTTCGGTGTATCACAATTTACAAGGTGGCCGACTTGGTTACTTAAGGATGGATAGAAACCTAGATTTTTCCTCCCATATATACCTGAAGTTATGTGGAGGCCCAGTTCGTATAAGTGTTGTCTAATGCAAAACCGCACAGTGAGAACATTCCCATATACTTTACGTACTGTAACACCGCCCTATATACCTGAAGGGATGTGGATGAGCTACGATATACTCACGTACATGATGAGGTATCACATTCAGGATGTATTGCACACAAGTTAGTGAAAACTGCTTTGTTTTATGATGCCGAAACACGTCTCTAGCCTAGAACCACTAAATGTTTGCGTTAATGACAATGCTCCATTAGCTAAATTGATGTTTATTTTAAGTTGATCTTGCTTAGTAATTTTCCTTTCAAGTCCACCATGTGATGTATTTTGAAATTCCTAGGAATGCAACTATCATGATAAGCATTCTTTTCATTCAATTTAACGATGAAAATATTAGCTACTTAGGGATAGAGCAATCATATTTCCTTTGATCAAAGAGCAAAGAGCACAATCTAAATGCAAATTCCCTACACTATTCCTTATCAACACACACAAACTTTTTCAATGCAACATGCATGTATTTCTTTTCAGTTTCCCTTAATGTGAATGACCAAAAGTAAAACTAATGCACAATCGATCAATAAACACTTTTCATAAAAATGACGATTTTGTGACAATTTCTTTTCAAGGAAAGGAAGACTTTACGACACTTTCGTTTTCAAAGAAATGAGGAAATATGACACTTTCAACGAAAATTCTAATCATTTGCACACATCTATCAATTGATCTTTCATGAATGAAGATTTGACGACAATTCAATTTTCGAAGGAAAAGACGATTTTGCGACACTTTCTTTCGCTAAAGATCAATCGATCAAAAACTAGCTTTCGACTATAGATTGAAAATGATAAAGTAAATACATAAGAAACATTTATCAATCATAGTTTGAGTAGGGCTAGGTAAGGAGATGAAACACTATTTTTAGAGACAAGACATCATTGACATTCAGAAATCATTCAAACAGGAGAAAATTAGCTCAAAAACTTTAGTTCCTAGATGGGAAACTGACCCTCAAGGGATCAACGCAGGTAGCAGTGAGACATATTGCGCTGAAGTGAACTGGATCTATGCGGGAAGTGCATTGTAGTGCATTGTGTCTTTCATTGGGCTGCGCTGGTGAAAGTAAGCAAATTTGAAGACAATTTGGCACAGTTTTGGCTTAATTTTTAATGAAAGAAGACTGAAATTCAATCAACGACCACAAGTACAGTATGTAGAAATGTCTTAAGAGGCTCGTAAGCTACTAATATGGATGCTCTCTTCCCAATGGAGTCGCCAATTTATTTTTGATATTTTTAGTGTCTGCGGATAAATGCTTAAACCCCTAGACTAGTAGCTAAGTCTAGAACAATAGTGCAAAGCATTCTCTACTTTTCCTATGACCAATAGATAAAATAAGAGAAAAAGAAGCCTACCTGTAGCTTTTGCTTGCTCCTTATCTCCCTTGAGCAACTCTATCACTCCTCTCCGTACTTAATCCGCTTGAAGAGTACCTGCACACAGACAGAAGACAACAACCAATCAAAGCATATTATAATGATCTATTGATTAAACATAGCATGGAATCAAGTACATGATACACATACGAAAGCATAAATTAATAACAAAAGCATATGGAAAAAGCTTTGAACACTTTATTAGTAAAAGGAAGAGTTACAACCCATTGCTCGATTCAGCATCACTCCTCCAGTTCAATCCCATCCTCTCCTCATAAAAAGAAAGACATTTTGACATCATTGCAATACTTGAAATCAACTAAAGTCTCATACTAATAGTATCTCCCTATAATTCAATAATTTATATCCCTTGATCACTTAGATGAGTGGTCTTTTTATAGGTGAATGAAGGAAGTTATGCCATAAATGGTGATAACGAATGCCCTCCCAAACTTAGAATTTAGTTCCATGGAGGAAGGGATAAGGGATTGATTTTCCTTAACTCCCTTCCTCATCCAAATACGAGATCAAAGGAGTAGATAGGCTTGAGAAAGTTCTAGAGGCATCTAATGGATAAGGAATCTTTCAAACCCTCATGGAAATTCGCCCAGCACAGGCCAAAGAGGGACCAAGTGCACTACATAGCACCCTATCAGTGTATGGTTTCCATTGCAGCACACCCTAATGAAGGCCAACCTATGGTGATCTTCATAGAGGCAGTCTCTGAATTATTTTGGTCATGGAAATTCTTGGGAGGTTAGGCATTCTGATGGTTGACTTCTTTAGGGCATGTAACAATTGAATTAGGGTTTGATGGGCCCTAATAATATTGATCTGTAGGTTGGGGTTGATGTGCCCAAATGGATCTATAACACACTTGCATTAGATCACAAAAACATTCTTGTTCATAACGAAAATTACACCACTGCATTTGCACTTTATTAGGTTAAGCATTTTTTTATTTACTAGCTCACTAGTTCTCGAATTTCTAGATTTTCGACTAGTAATTTTGTGCTATTTTTTAGCATGGGTTAACAGAGGTATTTCGAGTGATTCCACATGGAATGGGGACCTAAGACATCCTAGTCAATAAATTTTTTTTTCCATCCAATTTAGATTTGACTTGATAGGTCATTCGATGAATTATAATTTCGTATAGTAAATATGTAACATCATGTAGTAAATCAAGGGATCTTGTAGGAAATCTTGTAGCATCCTATAGGAAAGCCTGTTTTGAGCCTGAATTGAGAAAAAACATCATCGAAGCTGGGATTAGGCCTCTACTTGACCTCCATGCCATCAAGACCATTTTAACCCTCTTTCTCCACACTTGTCTCCCCTGGCAAAGATCAAGGAAAGATTAGCATTTGCATTTATAAAGCAAAAATACTTTAAAAATGAGTTCTTTGATATTTACACATACACACAGTAGTTACTACTCTCTAGATCATATTTCATGCTCAGTTAGTTTAAATCATGACATGTGATAAATAGGGTTAAGCTAGGTTTATTTTACATTTAGTTCATGATATTTATGCAATTATAATAGGTTTCTTTCCTTGAACTTTCTTTCTTGCAATAGGTTAAGGTTCCATTTTGAACATTTCATTTTCTGTAATTAGTTTAGGATTTGACTTCAGTACATGCACTCCATTACATCATGAAAGCAAAGGAAGGACACATTGTATGCTGCACATATAGTGTTTATACCTCTTAAGTTTGTACGATCCCCGAGTTGATAATTAAAGCTGGTAGCCTTGGGAGTTGCAACATTCTTGTTGCAATACTGAGGCTCATCACCTTTCTTGACGAACATCTTTTTGTTTTGTTAGCAAACTCTCCTTGGTTTTTTGATATAGGTAATTACATAGTTACAGGAAAAACACTGCCTCATATATCCACTCGAGAGAGACAAAATATTATTCTGAAAAGTTCCTCATTTTCCTGGATTCAAGGAGACCTCTTTTACACCGGACCTAACATCATTATTCGTAGATGTGTGACAGAGGAAGAAGTGTTTCATATCTTGAAAGTTGCCCATGATGAACCTTATGCGGGCCATTTTGGTGATAGAAGGACATCATATAAAATCCTTCGTGCTAGCTACTTTTGGCCTTCCTTGTTCAGGGATGCCAAACAGTATGTCAAGCGTTGTGATAGTTGTCGATGAATGGGCCAACCTGGTCAAGCCAACTAAATGCATTTGTGTCCTAAAGTTATGATTGGACCCTTTAAAAATTGGGCTATCGATTTTGTAGGACCTATAGCTCCAACATCCTTAAACAAAAGATATATCTTGGTTTTCACAGATTTTGTAACAAAATGGATAGTCTTTTGCCACAGAAAAAGTTGTTGTTGAATTTTTATTTAGTGACATTTTTACTAGAATTGGTGTTCCTAAAGAAATTTTCTCTGACAATGGACCTCATTTGTTTCTAATCTGTTGAAAGGTATTATGAATCAATATAAAAGTCAGCACAGGGAATCAATGTTGTACCACCCGTAGGCAAATGGCCAGGTAGAATATACTAACAAGGTGATCAAAACCATTCTTACTAAAATAGTGAACCTGCATAAGAAATTTCCGGCGAACATGTTACTTGAGGCCTTATGGGCTTATATAACTACCTAGAGGAATAGCACGAGTCATACACCTTATGATCTAGTGTACGTAAAGAAGTTCCTATTGGCGATTGAATTCCATATCAAAACTTTTAGAACTATTATCCAATTAGGATTGGATCTCTCGGAAGCACATCAACAACGTCTCTTACAAATGAATGAACATGATGAAATCAGAAGGGATTTTGTCCAACGAAATACATTAATGCAATAACAACGAAGGAAATGGCTTGACAAGTTGATAAAAAAGTAGTTCCAACCAGGTGATTGGGTACTCCTCTATGATTCTAAATTCAAACATTCTAGAGGGAAATTGTGTACATGTTGGAAGGGATCCTATGAAGTGATGAAGGTCTTTGAAAATGGAGCAGTAGAAATCAAGACCATTAATGGATATGAATCTATTTTCCTTGTAAATTGGCATAGACTTAAAGTCTATTTTCAGCCCACTACCATGGAAAATTTTATACAACAAGTGTAGCAACAACAAGAATTAAGAATGGTAGGTGCTGATGTTAACCTACTGCAAATCTTATTTCTCTTTTCTGATAATAAAAAAGAAATTGAACAGAGAAACTAGAAAATTAACAAATTAAAAAAAATATCTTCCTATGACTATGAAAATCAACTTGCTGACATGGTTATGGAAGGATCCGCCTAAAAACTAGAGTGCTAGTTGGTGGATCAGTTTTTTTATAATAAAAAGCAATGTTACTTGACTATTATAAATGATTATTGTAATTGAGAAGAATTTGGTCTCTGTAAAAAATTTCTAGTGACTGCAAAATGACTTGGAGAGCTAAGCCCTTATCCAAGTTCAAGGCAATTGACATGGAACATTTCGCACAAGTAGCGTAAAACTCTCATTGTAGTTAATTCATTCACGGTACAACACTATGTGGCAAAGACATCTGTGAATTGAGGTAAAAAAATTTCCTTTCTTCTTGTTCCCTTTTCGTAATTTTCCCTCTATTTCCTATTTTGTCTTGGTTAAAATATCCCTCATATTCTTCACAAAGTTTCCTGTCCCAACTTTTGTTCTCCTTCTTATTCCTGAAAAATTTTCCCCACTCCCTTATCCTATATCCCTCTCGTGGTTTATCTCATTCTAAGTTCCCTCAATAATTTTCTTCCCTTTATAAAAATTTATCCATGTCCCGCTTCTTTCTTTACCTCATAAATTTTTGCAGGATCTGATGAATCTTTGAAAACCTCACCTAATCAGATGAAGGAAGCATAATGACACTTGGAAACTGACGATAGAAGAAACTCCTTTAAATTCTGCAATTTATTGATGAATTCAACCTATGTATAACAAAGGAAATTTGGTTTTTTGATAATCCCTTATGTAGAACAAGAACTGCAGCTTCTGGTGCAAGAAGATGCTTCAATACAAGAATGTTAGGTTCAAGTGGAGGAACCCTATCACAGTACACAAATTATATTGCAATCATGAGTTTTAATGGATTGTTTGAATCATTGTTTAGAAGTATGATGGCTATTTTTGAAAAGCCATGATTTGTAAATTTTTTATTTGATTGAAATTATTTATCATTTCCAACAGGAATAAATATTTTAAGTGTAGGGATATTATGGTCTAGTTAAGCTTATTTTAAAGCACTACCCTCTTTCAGTTAAAATCATGATGGGGATTGGGGATGTGTGTGAAATATTCCTTCCTTAATTGATTAGTTAACTGAACCTTGTTACCTCTTTAATGATTTGGTTGTTATCATGTGTAAACCATGCATTTCCTTCTTGAAATTATAAACCACTGCCACCACTATTAATCATCATTACCTTGCTTGCCCGGAAACCATACCAAATCTCCGGCCTTTCCAATCAAATCTTTACATTGATAGGGTGGAAGTTGTTCTAATCACCAATATAAGTGGATAGGATGTTGAGGAACGCAAATGAAGGCACCAGTGCATGCAATTTAAATTTTACAAATACAAAGATAGTCAGCACACCGCAGTATTTTCCAAATGTTTATGTCCAGAAGCATCTTCTTTGTAGGATTTTGCAGGAGAGTGGGAGTCATGTAACCTTTGAATGATATGGCACAAGTCTACATTTAGACATGGTCTATAAAGTAATTGTAGGGGACGATTGAGCATGACGGTAGTCTTCCCTTATTGCAAGAAACAAGGTTTCTTCTCTTCCTACTCAAATTCAATGGTTACGACCTCGTTGTAGCTCTGGAGTTTTCATGCACCTTTAATGGAAGGATGACCATAGTCCACTCTTTACAATTTCAAGTGACAAAGCATTCTATTTCTCACGCAAAAGAGCTACTAGCCACGGGTGATAAATGTTTTAAAAAAGGTTAATTGGAGAAGGGTGGGTAATTTCCCCTAATAATAATAATAATATTAAAATATAAGAAAATAAATAATAAACAATAAATAAAATATAATAGTAGTAAATAGATAATAAATAATGAAGAAATATAATAATAACAAATAAATAAAATAGTAAATAACAATACATGAGTTGTAAACAAGTATATATAAAAGTAAACTATAAAATAGTAACAATAAGTAAAGTTAACAAAAATTAAAATAAAATAAGAAAGAGTTAGCTAAGAGAACTATAAAAATAGTTAAAAAATAGGTAATGTTATCAAAAAGTAAAAAGGAATAAAATAAGAAAGAAATATATTAAGAGAAAATTTAACTTAAGTAAAACTTAAAAGAAAAAGATAAAAGTTGCATGTTGACACATGGAATGTGTGCATGCAGCTCCTTTTCCAATGTTTGGTCTATTTAATAAACAACGAGGAATATGAGAGATAATTTCTTCCCCCATTCTCTTTTGTTAGGCCCCTATACTACTAGTGTAATCCCTTATTGTTATTAGTACAACCCCCTTATTATATTTTTGTGCCCATGTAGTCCCTGTATTGTTACTATTGTGCCCCATAGAAGCCCACTATTATTATTATTGTGCCCTTACATTATTATTGTTATGTTGGCTCTGATTATATTATGACCCCTTAGACTTCTATATATAGAAAGGAGGCCTTGTCATTTGTATCATCTAAGAATTGTTCATTTGTGTAATGTAAAGGAGGTTGCCCCCTCAAAGAGGCTGAATTCTAAGGTGTTTATCTCTCTTTTCTATCTTTTTGTGAGCTGGTTTCATAACATTTGGTATCATAGCTTTGGATTCTAGGGTTTCACTGCTCCAAACAGGTGATTATGGAATTTTCGCTATAACTTTTTTTTTTAACGTTTTAGAAGAGAAAAAAAATCCAATTGAGACAAAATCTCACTAAACCGCGGGTCCGAACTTCATATATTGTATCGCTATATTTTTAGAGATATGATATGAGGAAGTTAGGGTTTTTGGAAGCTCCATAAATTCATCTAAAATAGGTCATTGTGGTATTTGTGCTATAAAATTTTCGATACGAAGTTTCAGAAGCTAAAGAAAAAAATCATTTGAGAAGAAACCATTATGAATCTTGGGTCCAAATTTTAGATTTTGTCTCGCTATATTTTCGAATATATGATCTGAGGAAGTTAGGATTTTTGCAGAGTCCTGATTTACATCCTAAACAGGTGACCTTGGGAAAATCGTCATAACTTTCTCTCTGAGCAGCAAATTGAAATTTTGTAAGAAGTTACAGAAAGAGGACTGATTGTAGTTCGCGGTGCATAGTTTTCAGATCTGAAGGTTGAAACAGTGACACGTGGCACATAGTACAAGTTCACTCTACTGAAACATTATATAATCAGTTCATCTTAGGAGATTCGGCATAACTCTTTCTTGGAGAATCAAATTTTGATAAGACTTGCAGGGTTAGAAAGAGGACTCAGAGGGCTACTGCAGGAGATAATTTCAGAACTTGGTGATCTAAAAGTACAGAGTTACAGTCATTTCAAGATCGACCTCCTAAAATCAAGAAAAGGTGATATGAGGAAGTTTGATGGAAAGGATCCAGTAAATTAGATACTATAGATGGAGCAATATTTTGATCTACATGGTGTACCACTATTAAAAAAGGTATGTATTGCATCTTCCTATTTAGCACTAGATCAATTTTTATGGTATAAAGGGCTTTGTTCTCATAAAAAACTTGTTACGTGGTTAATTTTCACTGAAGAAATGATAGAACATTATGAAGATACATTGAGAAACACCACAACAATTGGAAAAAAAAAGAGAAAAAGGGCTTTGTTACAAAGTGGAAAGCAAAATTATGTCAACAAGGAATTCTACCCCTCACAACTATAAACATGGAAGTGTTATTTCTCCTAGCCTTCCACAACCTACAAGGGTGACACCACAACAATTTTAAGAAAAAAGAGAAAAAGGGCTTTGTTACAATTGTGATAGCAAATGCACTAAAGGTCATAAGCGTGCTGAGAAGAAATTATTTTACATAGATTATGAAGAGGAGGAATAAAACGATCAAGAAACATCAAAAGAAGAGGATAAACACCAAGAACCAACCCTGGAGAAAGAAGAAATGAATCCGACCATATATTGTAAAGAATTGTCAAGAATTACCACTCCTCAAACTATCAAGATAGAAGGACATATCAAGAAGAAAAATGTTCAAGCAGTGAAAGATCACATCGAGCATCAAAAACAAGTTCTCCAACTTTTAAAGGATAATGCCACTTTGGTGCATAATCGAATGAAACAACAGGTAGATCAACATCACAGTGAAAAATGTTTTGATGTAGGTGATTGGGTATTTTTACGGCTACATCTCAAGCAAGCTATTTATGAGAAGGAAATGTTGGCAATACTGCATGCACTTAAGAAATGACGACCTTACCCGATGGGAAGACATTTCAAGGTAAAAATGGATCATGATAGTCTTTATACTTTTTAGAACAAATATTTTCTTTAGAAGAACAAAAAAAATGGGTCACAAATATGTTGGGTTATGACTTTGACATCATCTATAGAAAAGGGAAGCAAAATTTTGTTGCAGATGCACTCTCAATAAAGGATGAGGATGTGGAAGCATTACTTTGTGCTATTTCTATTATCCAACCAGATTGGATAAACGAAGCAAGGGATGAATGGAAGAAGGACAAAGAAGTGTGGCCACTCATTCAAAAGTTGCAGAAGATCCCAATTCAAACAATATTGCCAGAACTTGAAGAGCAAGGAAAAATCAGATTGGAACTTGGAGCAGTCACAGAAACAAGAACTCGACAGCTACGAAATCGATCAATTTCATAGTATCTCATCAAGTGGAAGAACTTAGCCACTAAACATTCCACATGGGAGGACAAGAATTTTATACAGAAGCATCAAGAACTACTCAAGCGTTGAGGACAACACTTTTTGAAGGAGAGGGGCATGTTAGGCCCCTATACTACTAGTGTAACCCCTTATTGTTATTATTACAACCCCCTTATTATATTTTTGTGCTCATGTAGTCCCCATATTGTTACTATTGTGCCCCATAGAAGCCCACTATTGTTATTATTGTGCCCTTATATTATTATTGTTATGTCAGCTCCGATTATATTATGACCCCTTAGACTTCTATATATAGAAAGGAGGCCTTGTCATTTGTATCATCTAAGAATTGTTCATTTGTGTAATGTAAAGGAGGTTGCCCCTTCGAAGAGGCTGAATTCTAAGGCGTTTATCTCTCTTTTCTATCTTTTTGTGAGCTGGTTTCATAACATCTTGGGAGAAAAGTGTGGTGAGACAAAGGATTCCCTAGTAGTAGTGCGTTGATTGAGGGCTCAGGGGTGGCCGGTTGTAGAAAGATTATGTGTAGCTGAGCCAACGGTTGGGTGGAGAGTCCTCCCCAAGGCTTTGTTGTAGTTAGCATGATTCAAATAGCATTCAACTCTGAAATCACAAGTAAGGAATATCATCACCATAGGTAAGTTGTCTATGCTCATATTTCCGAAATTCTATGTTAATTAGTTGATTAATTGTGTGTTGATTATAAATCACATAATTGATGTAATTAGTTGCATGTTTTAATTTTGGGGTTGTTACATATCGTATGAGAGCGAGTTTCAACTCTATGTGGCTTCTAAGTAAAAGTTTGGAAAAAATATATATATTTAGTTAAATTTATCAAAATGTTTACTTCCAATGATATATATATGCTAAAAATTTAACAAAATATACATATAAAATATAATATAATATATAAAATACTTAATTAATATATCTAAAAGGAAATATATGCGATTGTAGTTAAAATTGATTTGTTTAAATAGATCGCCTATGTTATTAAGCTTTTAAAATTTCCAGAATTTCCCTTTATATAAATTAATACTAAGTTATTTTTAATATACAAAGCTACGATTATAAACCTTACACAAAAGTTTCATTAAACATTAATAAAACTCTAAATCCTTTTGACATACCATAGTAAGGTATTTAATAATTTTACATGATAATTCCAAGAATTTTAAAATAAATAATAATAGATTTTTGGAAAAACTATTCAAATGCTAACTAGTTACATTTCAAAATTCCCTCACGTGAATTTGCACTTAGAATAATATTTCATGCTCACAAAATAGATGATTGCAGCTATCTAAATTGATTGAAAGCTTCATTGAATTTATGAATATTCATCAATATTTATGTAAGACTGGCAAACCCTTGTGCTCCCCGAAAAAACAATGACTAGTAAAAAAAAATGGGCAGCTCATCCAGTGGCTAGGGACTCATAATAACTCAATAAAGAAATCTTTGTACATACAAAGAGATGACTACTGCTCTCTTTAGAATGGCAGTTAGTTTTTCTACAGCTCTGCTGAAAACCTCTAAAAACTCTTATCTAATGGTCCTCCCTCGCACATTACGGATAACACCCAATATAACCTCGGTGGCACTACCAGCTCATGGCTTCCTCAACCAATAGTGGTTGTGAAACTGGTGCTACAAGAGGTTATTTTTTTTATGATAGCAAGATTATAAACCCTCAAACCGCAAGACTGTCCTTTAATAGGTAGAGGAAAATTCCTTAGCTCCAGGTTGTTTCTATAAATTTTTTCTTTTTATATAGAAAGGGTTAGTTTTTATAATGTATTATTAGTATTTAATTTTAAGGTCATGGAAAAGCCAGGCACCAAATTGGTGTATGAGACCATTTTGTTTGTTTGAGAAGGGACCCACCTCCGTGCAACGATTTGACTGCAAGTCTATGAAGACATTACATAAAACATGCAACTAATTAGATCAATTATGTGATTTACAATCAACACACCTCTCTTCAACTAATTAGCATAGAATTTTTAAGAAATAGTAGCAAAAGCAACTTACCTGTAGCGATGATATTCCTTACTTGTAATTTCGGAGTTGAATGTTATTTGAATCTTGCTAACCACAACAAATTTTTGGGGATGACTCTCCACCCAACCGTAGGCTCAACTGCATATAATCTTTCTACAACTGGCCACCCCCGAGCCCTCAATCAACGTACTACTACCAGGGAATCCTTTGTCTCACCACACTTTTCTCCCAAGAGAATGGGGGAAGGAATGATCTCTCATCTTCCTCATCATCTATTAAATAGACCAAACATTGGAAAGGGAACCACATGCACACATTCCATGTGTCAACATGCAACTTTTATTTTTTTATTTTAAGTTTTACTTAAGTTAAATTTTCTCTTAATTTATTTCTTTCTTATTTTATTCCTTTTTACTTTTTGATAACTTTACTTATTTTTACTATTTTTATAGTTCTCTTAGTTAACTCTTTCTTATTTTATTTTACTTTTTGTTAACTTTACTTATTGTTACTATTTTATAGTTTACTTTTATATATACTTATTTAGAACTCTAGTATTGTTATTTACTATTTTATTTATTTGTTATTATTATATTTTTTTATTTACTATTTATATTATTTATTTGCTTATATTTTAATATTATATTATATTATTATTATTTTATTATTATTAGGGGACATTACATACTCCCTCTTTAAGGAACTTCATCCCGAAGTTAAATTGAATCATTTAACATTTTATTTATTTAGTTATTTATTACTTCATGTTTTCCCTACACCCTTTGCTAAACTAGTATAACCAGTAGGCATTGAAAGTTTTCACAACACCCAGGAAATCTCACGGAATCTCTATCCTTTTTCACACTTTCGGAACAAGGCATAAGCCTCATCAATCTGTGTCCTAGCCCAACACTGGCCCGAAGGCTCGTGCCTGACTCAGACCTCATCTACCCCAAGGCAGACATCTAGTCCTAGTACTCAATGACTCTGGGCATCTCGCAAGGCTGGCCCACTCCCTCCATACCTACTAAGGTGCATAACCCCAGGCATCAAAGTCCTTACACCACCACCAGACTTCGGCATCCCAATCCAATACCAGGCACTTGGCCTCCTCAAGATGGTCCCATAGCCCTTCAAGAGCTATATAAGACAAAGGAACCATTGGCATATGTAATGTTGATTGAGTATGTCCCCAACCCATATGGTGTTACATATTCTCCCTCACAGTTATGGGCTCCCACGAGATCATCAAATAACCGACCCTCTCAGCCCATTTGTGGATTCCATGTCAATCGCAACATCTCAACATGCATCCAATGCATTAGCAATAACCATAATATCATAGAAAATAATCCACAAGTCAAGTCTTGCATGTCATCATGAGAGCATAACATCATTTTATCACAAAATTCTGCATCTCATAAATCTACATACAATTACCACATACTTCACATCATAATATCCTCCTAAGTTAGAACATCAACATTCAACATCAAAGATGTATCATCACATAATAAATGAACCACATGTCAATATACCTCATAACATAACATCATATTCCTGGTGCATATCATATTCATCATGAGTATACAACATCATTATCATAACAACTAAGTAAATAAGAACCACATGTGCATCATTATCCTCATACCATCAAATCATGAAACCTCATCCCAACATTAAATTCAATGACCCTATTTTTACATAACAATTAACTAAAACCATAGCTGAAAGTGTAGTGTATGATTTAGATGTATCAATGAAACTTAAGCAATATGACGTAATTTAGACGTTTCACAAAATTATCTATCTAAGCTAAGTTATGCAATCCTATTTGGTTCACCATAAATTAGAAAGATAAGGAAAATCATGATGAATAACATCTTTGTCCTCACAGGTAGCTGACCTAAGGCTATATTGGTCCCATTGAACCTTGACTAGTTTAGTATGTTATTTCATATTATATAGTCTCTTTTTAATGTCCATAGTTAGGTCTTTATCATCAAACCTCAAGAAACACTTGAGATACATCTTGAGTCCTTCCACACAAATACATGTCCTCAACATAACATCATTATCTTCATATGTGATATAATGAATGTATCAAGGGTGATATCTCACTAGTTATACTAATTATAAGTTGCTTCAATATCTTTCATGGTTATTCCCAAATATGAATTCATATGCTTCTTTTCTATGACATAACTTGCTTCTTTCCTACACTTATCATATGTTTTGAAATCATTATTTCTATTTTTGGAATTTTCTCTTAAGCATTGAAACCATCCATTCTCCCCCTCTTCAAGAGGTTATGTCCTCGAAGCAAGATCAACCATCAAACTAACAATATTTCCCATAATCATCATTAATCCATCTAGATACTATATCATGTTTTATATCCAACGTATCACCTTGCCTAAATGACCATACTATTATAGAACACTGAAAGATGCAACTCATGTTCTTCTTCCAATAGGCATTTTTGGTTAATCCAACTCCATGACATAACTATATATTTTTCTATATTCGTAAGTAGGACATTTTTAAACTTTAAAACATGTGAACACACAATGACTCTTTCTTGTTATTATATTATGTTTCTAAAACTACCGTCCAGAGGTCACGGGATTGAATCCCATTCAGTCCTCTGCATTACAAATTCGATGCCTTATTGTTGGGTTACACATGTGGTAGTGCATGCTTGCACATAAGTCAAGATTTTAATTTATGTAATGTTGTCCTTACATGATCATGACTAATTACTAAATTGATATTAGTATCATTTTAAGTTTTTTGTTGTAATGAATTCAACTAAGGAGTCAATACTTATAATAAAACATCTTATAAAACAGGATTAGGAAGTGCATTGCATGAGGAAAACAAAGGATCTTAAATTAACTTAGCTATGGATCTGAATTTATTTTTTTCCCAATTTTAACTACATATGTATCATGTACATATTCAATGAAACCTTTAAATCTTTGTTAATCTTACACCAAAATTAAATTCAAAATAATTTTCCATAAACATCCAAAATAGCATAAGTTTCACATTTACTTATTTTAAAGTATGTTAATTTTAGAAATTTTAATAATTAAATTATTATATAAAACACATTCCTTATCTAATAATCAATTCAAAAATTTATATAATAATTTCGTGTGTAAAACTTAAAATTATATTATTATTACCATAAAATCAATTCAATAACCTCAAGAAACACAAATTAAATTATGCAGAGTTATTTAAGCAAATATATGATATTTCAATAAGTGAGTCAAAATGTATTTACTGATTAAAAAAAATAGTTGTATTCAACCCATGAAAATCTTGCCTATGTGTGCATTATTTGTATAGTTATTTGGGAGTAGGCATATGCTTTCTTGGTTATTTGACTTTTCAATGTCTAACAAGCCTTACTAAATTAAGAATCGTATAAAACTACTTCAATATCAAAGAAGCCACATGTCAAACATTTTAATTAGTTTGCATACCTGACCTACCTCAATCGATTATATAAATATGCACTCAAGGTTGTTAAGTTAAACTTTAATAATATAAATAATTTCAAAGCACTAAGCAACAAAATATATCTCATTGTTATTTCATATAAAATCAACCAAAAAAATTACTTTATAAAAGAAAACGACCAAGAATTGCTAGTATGCTTTCTCTCTTTCTCTTTTTCTTTTTAAGAAATTTGTTATAAATATTTACTTAAAATAATATAAAGTAATTGTAGGGGATGGTTGAGCATGAGGGAAGTCTCCCCTTATAGCAAGAAACAAGGTTTCTTATCTTCCTACTCAAATTCAATGGTTACGACTCCATTGTAGCTTTGGAGTTTGCATGCACCTTTGATGGAAGGATGACCATAGTCAACTTTTTACAGTTTCAAGTGATGGAGCATTCTATTTCTCATGCCAAAGAGCTACTAGCCATGGGCAAGAAATGTTTTAAAAAGGGTGAATTAGAGAAGGGTGTGTGGTGTCATTTTTTGCTTGAAGAAGATCACACTGTGAACTAGAAAATTGGGTTGTAGAGGAATGCTATGGTTGAGAAATGCAAATACTTATTGTATATTCTCCATAAGTTCCTTGCCTATGAAGGGATGTACTCCTTAACTTATCTATACCACATTCCGCTTTTGCTACATTTCAAGTCAGGTAAATTGATCAATTTCCCTCATTTCCTATTGAAAAGTTTATATAAGATGTCTAGAAGTGTGAGAAAGAGCAGGAGAGACCAGATAGGTTTTAA